>CAUJRU010000074.1:1800000-2156294 GCA_963277665.1 Viscum album
AAATTTATCATAAAGCAACACTTTTACCCTTTAAGAAGAAGGAAAACCACTTCACTAAATATAAGCACATTTATAACCCTTTTTTATCCAAAAGATTACCATAAATCCCATTGAAAGTAACATATAACATATAAAGTTAACCTAGGACATAAACATAATTTAATGGAATAACCATATGGTTGACTTCCACACATATCACTAAATCTTATAGCCATATAGTCTACTTATTTACCCAATACATTGGAGGTTATAACATAACCACCTGTCCTTGGTTTATCACGAAACCACCAGTCATTTTTTATCACATAACCACTAATCATTTGTTTATCACATAATCAATAGTCAATTTTCTAAGTACCATAACATAATCATTACACATAAAAAATCATAAAGGAAAAAACGACATTTCCACATTACAATCACAAGATATCTTTTGAAGATATTGATGAAATCAATTCATTTCGAACATTCAATAAAATAGTTTTGAATAAAATTATCCCATACCACTCAAAAACCATTGATATGAATTTACACATTAAATCAATCATTTCCTTATAAAAAATATATAAAACCATATTGAAAAAATGGACATTAATGTGAAATAATTAGAATAATAAATCATTACGACATTTAAAATGATGTTTTAATTAAAAAGACCATTGCAAATTGAGAAACACTTGAATAAAAATAATTATGGAATAGAATAAAAAAACATTAGACGTAATGATAATATAATAATTCATGAAATAAATATTCAAAAGGGTTTTATACACACATTATAGGATAATACGTGTTCATGGAAACATGATATGCCTCATAGAAAGGACATTGAGATGAAGTCCCTTACAAAGATCATATAATTAGATTAAGGATAAATAAATAAAATTATTATGTGTGAAAAACATATATACACCCAATATAAGTTGATATTAAGTGTAAAACCACCATATTATAAACCAAACTATTCTAGAAAAAACTAACAACATTTACATTTTACCTAATAAATGGATATTGAGCTATAGTTTTCCTTACAATGTTCATATAAATGATATAAGAATTTATCAATGGGTTGATTATGGGTTGAAAAGGTATATACACACAATGTGAATTGTAAATTAAAACATAACTAATTATTCATTTATTCCAAAAATAATCTTGTCATGATATATTCAATGATTTTTTCCTAAAACCAAATGATTGGAAATTGAGTTTAGAAATTCACTTACGAAAATTCTACAGCCTAACCACATCTCCTAAAAATTCTGAAAGAAATTTAATGAGAGAGAAAGGTGTCCCTCGTCACATTCACATAAAATTTAAATCAATAAGGACATAGGATGAAATATCCAAACATAATAAATTTGAAATTAAAATACATAACATAAAACAAGTCTTTGACTAAAAGAGGTTGGTGAAAGGATCCCTTACCTTGAGCCTGATTCAACATGTATGTTCCTTGTTCTTCCTGAGTAATAAAATAAATTTACCATCTAATTTCTTAAAACAAATTCACATTTATTAATCCTTTTATATAACATATTAAAATTATATAAAAATTACATAATTATTTAAGTTAATGTAACTCATTATGTCATTATGGTGTACTTGAATCAAAAAATTTCTTGTTAAAATCACATATTTTCTATTTGGTAAAAGATAGATTATCTCTATAATATTATTCCTGATTTTAATATCATATATATTCAGTATATATACATTTATAAAAGTCTGTAACATTTTTAGATATGAAATTAAATTCCTCCTTCCTGGAGACGCTAATCCGTACGTATGCATGAACTCTAAATTTATTTATTTTTCATAATAAATAAATGAAAAATAATAAAAAATAAATATATTATAATTCCAGTATAATATCATATGATATATGTGTTATATAATTTGATTAACTCCATCCTCTATTTGTTCTATGTATGGAAGGAACATGTCATATAATTATTGAGGGGGAGGTAGTTCTCATTTCTTCGAATGAAATTATCATATTCAAAAATCATGAAAAGCATAATGGTATGTTTCTAAATAAAAAATATAGTATAATAGAAAAATATAAATATAATATATATCATAAAAGATTACAGATCCATCATAATGTCCCCTAGGAATGGTGGTAGGGGATAATCGGATAATCATCGTTTCGTGAGGTAGCAGTTCTCCACACACATAAACAATATGTTCATATCCATTAGATGAAGTTGTGAGTAAATTTAGTGTGATTTATTATCATTAAAACATACCAGTATATTTAATAATATTTCGAAGTTATGTAATCCAATAACAAGAATATAATTGAGAGTGAAAAATTAAATAATGGAAAGGCATATTATAGAAGACATTACCTCTAAAATGAGTAACTCCCTTTGATTTTAGCCAAATAGCTTTCATGAATTGACTTCTGCTCATTGTAATGATTCTAAGAGAAAGAGAAGTATGTTGGGAGATTATTTTCATATAATTTGGAAGATACTTGGGGTTTGATGGGTGTGATGAAATTGGTATAGGTGTTCCCTATTTATAAGGGGGAGGAGGGTCACTTTAAGAGGGTATTGAATTAATGTTTTACTGTGAAACTTTTTTGGATTTAAAATGACTTCTATGTAATTAATGTAAAAGATATGATTCGTTTGGGCCTCAAAACGTTCATACAAAACGTTTTAGATAGGTATAGGTCACAAATGTAACATTACCTTTTAGCTTCAACCCTTTGTTAACTAATTTAACTCTTACCATGTCTTCATCTATATCCATACTATAGAGTTTATAGAAATACTATAAAATGAAAATAGATCCTAAAGTGGAAAATTAATAAATTTTAGATAATTTCTAAGTCATTTGGCCAAATATTATATTTTTAGGAGGATTATATCATTTAATAAAATTGTATTTTTTCTAAAAAGTCATTTTTGTCAATTTTTATACTATTCATATTATGACTTTTTAAAAACCCATAATATCATGATTCTTTCGAAAAAACTTCATTAAATAAAATATATCATATCATTACCATCCATAAAAATAGTTTATGGAATAAAAACTTTGAAAATAAATTTATTGTAATATTTATAATCTCATTTATTTAAATAATCCATTTATATGGTAATCACTACATCATCATTGTATCATAAAATAAATTTGTTTATTTGATGTAAAATATTTATAAATAAAATAGAAAGATGTAGGAAGTCATTTTAGATTTCTAATTACTATTTATAGTCTAAATTATTAAATATATAACCCTAAAAAAATTTTATTAAAAAATACATGTTTATGTTAGAATTTTCTTTTCTATAAATTAATTCTTATAAAATGTCAATTTTACATCTTAGTGGCTCTATGGGGTACCCAAAATGGACTAAGGATGGCCATGGTCAGACATATGTCATCCAATAATATTATTACATGTGTTAAGATAGTTTAATATTATTATAATAATATTTTTTACCCTTATTTATCAGATTTACCCTATAACCATGGTAAATAAAATATTTACAGAAGTTACTATTCATAATGTATGAGAATAAAATTTACCTCATTACAAAATATATATATCTTGATTCCATATATGGAATAATTTTTCCAAATTTAAAACAATAATTTTGATTAATTAATTTAATATTAGTTCAAATTGTCAAAACTAAAGAGTAGGTTTTTAAGAAGTAATAACTGTCAATATATTGACATGTGTTTATGTAAAATTTCAAAGTGAAATTACTTAAAAGGACCAAAATTGAATTAAATGATAAAATAATAATCTAATTATACTATAAAAATAATTTAAAGTATAATTTATCTATATAACTAAATTACATGAAAAGATAGTTTTGAATTAAAATGAAGTATTTTTTCCCTATTCATTAAAAATGAGCTTTATATGTAAAATAATTCAAATTCATCCAATGTAAATTTTTATTTCCCCATTCGATAAAAAATTTAATTTTGTCTAATATAACATAAAATGTGAAAAAACAAGATTTATGAAATCCTATCCTCCAAAAGGCGGCAAAACTACATTTTAAAAAAATATATTTATTTTATCTGAAAAATTATATTTGTTCATATATCATATCAAGAAAACATAAAAAATTAATTTAAAACATTAAATTGAATATATATAATATATTTTTTATTAAATAAAAATCCATAGTGTTTCTTATGATTTCATAAACAAATTACTTTCGGTTAAATTTGTTTTCATAAAAACGTATCCTTTATATCCAATTAGTTTTGATTTACATTTATAAAAAAACTGGTAACCAATAAATCATTATTTAACCAAGTGTAAATTATATTTTAAAATAAAATTGACACTATTCATTACCTCAATTCCAATGACTAGGCGTTATCTACCATTTAAAAAAAATATTTTTATTGTATTAAATTTCAGTATAACTTAAAGTTGTGTGCAATGTAAGATATAAAAAAAAACACGTTGTCAAATGATAACTATGTGATCAAAAGAAGAATCCACATTAACAAAAAACTAATATCTTATTTATAAGTATTAATATAAATATAAATGTATTATTCTATTTATACTCAGTTTGTTACATCCTTCCCCCATTTTGGAAATTATGTCCTCACAATTTAAAAAATGGGCACAAAAACATCATTGAAAGCCCCACATTGGAAAAAGTGTCAATAAAACTATCACATTAATTTAATGAAAGAGAAGTAAAAATGGAAAACTCATAAAAACGGTCTAGTAATCCCTAAAAACCTAGATATAGAAGAGAAAACTAACAATAAAGTTCTGATGGAGAGTGATACAAAACATGATCATGAGAAGGTTAACCACCAGAAAACCACAATCTTTTTTATTGGTCAAACGGTCATTGATTCCACAGTAGATGAAGAAAAAAAACCATTTTGTATTGTTTTCATATTGTTTAATATTTTTGAGTAATTTATTTATGAGATTTACTAAGAACATAAAGAAACAAACTTACTTGTCATGTAGACATTCACCAGTTAGTAAATTTCTACCAAAGAAGAATCCTTCCTCCAAATGATGAGTATTCAAGATGATTTGGATACATCCAAAGTTCGAGAAACAATTTCTAGAAAATCACATAATCCAAAAAAGACAAACTATATATTTCCCATGTCTTTAGACATTAACCAACACCAAAATGGTTTTTACAAGATCAAAAAATCCCCAAAAAGGATAATCATTCATAAAAATAAATATTAATCTTTATCTCCATAATTCAACAAACAGTACCCAATGATCAAAAAAGACCATTCAATACACAATTTTCATAAAATTTCTTAAATATAAAACAAAATAATATTGAAACCCAAAACTCATAAGAATTTGATCACATAGTCTTCCACAACAAATCATAATATTTATCTTCAAATAAAATCTAATACTCTAAATGTATCATAAAAATAAGTAATTAACCTAATAAAATTTTCTCAAATATAGATTAATATGTTCCATAAATAACCTAAATCACTATAAGTCTTCATTATAAAGTATTATTCTTCAAAAAAAAGAAACCATTACTCCTCAAATGAAATCCCATAGTATTTTTTTTCCATAGGCATATTGTTTCCCAACAGAGAAAATGCCTTCCAAAATAAGCTATTTCACTTAATCGCCAAATAATTTTCCTATACTAAAATTATCCATTTGACAAAACAGATGTTCCAAAAATAAACTTATTCTTGATCAATAAAATCATTTACTGAATTGAATAAGTCATACTAACAAGGTACATCAGGTAGGATAGTGTAAGGACAAGCACTGTGGGCGTCATTCGGTAGTGGGTTCGATTCCTTTGACCCCGACATACACAACGGGTTGTCACACATTTTATGGGGCATCCTTTTTATAAAACTAAATAATAGAGAAAACATGTTTTAACCTCAGTGGTTTTTTTATACCTATCATTTTATTTACATCACATTATGTCCTCAACATCTTAATTCATAAAGCCTTATATATTTTTTAATTTTTTTATTTCACATCAATATGATAAAATAAAACTATTCCCAATGTAGATAACATCGTTCTTTGATAATGGTGTCCACATGGTTTCATAATTATCTAGTTTATATAATTAGAAGGTACATGCATTGAAATAATGATTTAATGATCCATCAAAATCATTTTCTAACATCATCCAAATAAAACTAGTATAACTCTGGTCATATGGGTGTTCGTTGAAAAAAAAATTTAGAAAATAATCATGAATGACATATAATTTCAAAACATCTGATAAAACGTGATTTTTATAAAACATTCAGACCGAGTTTGAGTTGAAACATTAAATCAATGGTCCCATTAAAAAACCATAAGTATATGCTGAGAGAATATATTTTGAAGTAATATATAAATAGGTTTCACAAGGGTCTCCTTCAGTACTTTTTTCAAAATCATAATATGCTTAAAAATCTTGACATAGGGTAAAATATTTCAAATTGACATGATAATATTTTCCTACCATGAAAATATGAGAAAATTCAGAAAATAGGATTTGATTAAATACAATCCATGATCCACGATGGTATTGAGCTATAGTTGAGGTGTTTGACATCAAAAACAACATCTATCATGTGAGATGTATGCTAGAAAAATTTTCACAATCATCTGAATATGAAATAGAAAAAATTATTGCAAGCATGTCATCATGAAGAAATAGAAATGTTGTTTGAGATCCTACCCCTTTAATTTTTAACTAACATTACTTGATTGAAAAAAGATATTATACAAGGATTTAAATTAAAAGATAGATATAGGGACTAACCATGTGTTTAACAAAAACTCTTAATCCTTAAAGTTTCATAATCCATTCCACTGATACCAACTATAATGCCCCGGCATTAATCCTTATGAAATCTAGAGATATGTCGATTATTTGAATTTCATTCACATCGAGGATCAATTCTAGTTTAGATATTTAATGAATTTTGTTCCTCACACATACATAACATAATTAATATAACTAGTAGAAACTTCTGCTCACTATCATTTTTTTCATAAAACAAAAAAATATTTATAACAAAATTTGACATTGTTTCATGTTTTAATAGCATAAATTTTCCTTGATCCCATACTTGAAACAATTCATCATTAAGTCTTGTGAAAATCATTTCAAAAACATGGTATGAGCATAAAACTCTTAGTATGGGATACATAATGAAAGAAAATAGTTTGTATTTCAAAATCATGTAAATCATGAAAATAATATCATAATGTAATACTTTTTACCTTTAATAAGTTATAAAAACACTTCACTGAATATAAGCTCATTGCTTACCCTTTTGGTAACCAAACGATTTTCATAAAGCCAATAAAAAGAAAAATATAGCATATAATGGTAACTTGGGACATAAACATACATAGATGATATAACCATGTAGTCGAGTTCCACCCATATCACTAAATAGATGATCCATTTATTTTCCTTCCATACCCAATGAATTGTAGGTTATTACATAACCACCGATCCTCAGTTTATCACGGAGCCACATGTCATTTAGTTTAACAAGTAACCACAAATAATTGGTTTATCACATAACCACCCATCAAATATCCATGTACCACAACATAATCGTAACACATAAAACAATAATAAAGGAAAAAATAACATTTCCACATTACAATAACATGATATCATTTGAATATATTGAAATAATCGGTTCATTTAAAACATTCAAAAAGATGATTTTTGAATAAAATTTCACCATACCACTCTAAAACATATGAAATGAATTCACACTTTAAAACATTAATTTCCATATAAATAAATCCTTAAATTCATTTTCAAAATATGGACATTAATGATAAATATTTAGAAGAATAAATCATTAAATCATTTAAAATGATGTTTTAGTTAAAGAGTCCCTTACCACTTCCAAAACACTTGAATAAAAATAATTAATGAATAAAATAAAAAAGGATTTAGATATCCTGAAAACATACTTATTCATTTTATAAATAATCAAAAGGTTTGTATATACAAATTATAGGATAATAAGTTTACATGAAAACAAGATATGCCTCAACAAAAGGATATTGAGATTAACTCCCTTACAAATATCACATCATTAGATTAAGGACAAATAAATTGAATAATTATGTGTGAAAAATATAATTACTCCTAATATAAGTGGATATTATGTGTAAAAAAATCATAGGTCATTCACACATATTAATGGATAAAGAGAAAAAATTACAAGGACTTTTAACTTAATGAATGGAGATTGAGATAATATTTTCCTTACAATGTTCATATAAATGACGTGAGAAATTATAAATGGGGTGATTATATGTTGAAAAAGTATATCCAAAAAAAGGGAAGAAGAAATTAAATCATAAATAAATAATCAGTTATTCCACACATAATATTATCTTGATATAATAAATTATGTATGCCTAAAACCCAATGAGTGTAAATAGAGTTTATAATTTCTCTTACGAAACATCGGCAGCCTAACGACTTCACGTAAAAATTCAGAAAACTACTATGATGAGAGAGAAATGGGTCTATCATTGCTTGGAAAAAAAATTTAATGAAATAAGGAAATATAAGTACATATCACAACATTTTAAAATTGAAATTAGAGGATATAACATAAAACATGTCTTTGACTATAATAAAAAAGGTGAAAGGTTCCCTTACCTTGAGTCTGATTCATCACATATGTTCCTTGTTCCTGATGAATAATAAATACAAGTTAATTTGTACATTATTAAATACATTTTTCATTTTTATTATTCTATTTATATAACATATTACCATGTTATAAAAATTTACCTAGTTATTTAAGTTAATATCAGACATTTTGTCGATTTTGGGTATTTGAGTAAAAAATGATATTGTTATAATTTAAAATTTCCTATGTTGTCAAAAGTACATTTTATCCAGAATAGTATTCATGATTTTAAAATCTTATATATCTAGTATATATATATTTATAATATTCAATTACATTTTGAAATACGAAATGAAATGCATGGTTCATCGAGATAATAAGTCGTAAGTACGCGTTAACAATACATTAATTTATTTGTCATATTAGAATGATTAATACTAAATTATATATATGTATATTATAATTACATTATAATATAATATGATATATATGTTACATATGTTAATTAACTCCATATTTTAATCATTACATGAATGGAATTAACAAGTCACATCACGTTGAGAGGGTGATAATCCGCACTTTCTAAAATGAAATTATAGTATGTACACATAGTTAAAAGTATAAAGTAGGTTTGTAAATAAAAATTTCAGTATCATAGAGACAATATAAATTTAAAATATATCATATACAAATACAGGGCAATCATAATTTCCACCATGAGAGGTTGTAAGGGGAAATCAAACAATCATCATTTCGTGAGCCAACACTGCATCGTACATAGAAACAATATGATTTTATACATTAGATAGAGGTGTGGGTAAATGTAGTTTGAATCCATATCATAACAATATCATATTTTATTAAAGATACTTTTGTTTTTATGCAATTAAATAATAAGAATAATAATGTAAATGAACTTTATAGAAGATGCTACATCTAAAATGTGTAACTCCCATTGATTTGAGCAAAAAGGCATTACAGTATCATATAGACAATAAGTATATTTAAAAAGGTTCTCCATCAAAAGGCGGTAAAACTGTATTTTTTAAAAATACTTCTTTTATCAAAAAAATTGAATTTTTTTTATATAATATCTCGAATACAAATAAGATGAACATAAAACATTAATTGGATATATATCACTTATTTTCATTAAATTAAAATACATAAAGAGTGTTATGATTTTTAAACACAATTATTCTCTTTTAAATAGGTTTTCCTAAGAACACGTCCTATATATCTAATTGGTTTATATTTCTATTTATATGAATTTTTGAAACTATTGAATCATTATTTAAACATGTGTAAACAATATTTCATTATTCAGGTGATACTATTCATTCCCACTATTCCAATGGCTAAGAATTAACTACTATTAAAAATATTATTATTATTATTGTATAATTTTTTGGTATAACTCAAAGTTGTGTGCAATGTATGATTTCAGAGAAACCCATTGTTGTGTGTCGAGTATTCTATTAGAAGAAGCATCCCCTTTAAAAAATAATATCTTATTCATAAGTATTATTAGAAATCCTAAAGTATTATTCTATAAATACCACGGTCAATAGAAACTATATGTAAAATTTATTATGATAAATTAAATGATTCTTCATCCATAACAACAACCTCACAGACATACTAGATTTCTTAGTTATTTTGGTGCAAAATAATCTCCATGTTAAAGAAGAGATCTATATTAATTATGGTCTCATGAAAATAAATTTATTAATTGTAAAACAATATAAATAACTACATATATGAAAATGATTAATCGATTACATGGTTTACATCAATCGTATAGAGTTTGTTAATTGGCATAGTGAATCACATTATAGGACAAAATATGGTTCAATATACATTGTGTATTTTGATTTACTAAGTGAATTGGAACTATAATGTGTATTGTATCAACAATGAGTTATGATTGGTAGTGAGCTATCACAAAAGATGAAAATATTATGAAAAATGATCATCCAAAAACACTAATGCGATATATTGAATGATAATATCACATGAAATTAAAGATACATTGAAAAAAAATTGATTAACAATTATTTGATAAACTAAAACCATTCATAAGTCGTAACTTCTTTGTTTGAAAGTACTTCATAAATTGTAAACTTAAAAAATTGTTTTTAAATACTTATGTATGTGGAAAATATTTTTTCAGACTGATGAGTTACCATCATGGAAGAAGGAACAATGCATGTGTATATGACTTTTAAAGATGATAGTCAGTGGAGAATTTTTTTTCATGTTCATTCATGTGATAAAATTATTATATGAATCAATTATGAGCATGAGATGATTAATGTTTAATGAAGATATTTTTTCAAATTGAATACATGAAAAAAAATATCTTGATTAAAATAGTAGAAAATACTTGTAAAAGGGAAGGAATAGATATCAGGAAAATTAACTATTTGTATTTTTTTGTATTGCATCATTGTGATTTATCGATATAATTATAGAATAATCCTTAAATTAAAGTCTAGAGTGTAATGAGTTGAATTATAAAACATAAAAATTTATGGCTTTGTATCGAAATGGTTTTGGAGATTGATAATAAGAATATCAAAAGTATTATTTCATTAGGATCAGAATATTTTAATGTGTTAATTAAATGAAATTAATAATTTGTAATATATGATTCAATCCATTAATGAAGAAAATTTTAATCCACAAAAAGTTCATGTAATTCACACCAAAACATTTTTTAGTATTTTTATTCATAATGAATTAGGGTATAGCTTATGATATCTGCATAGGGTGTAATTTCAAATTCATCTAGAGCATAGTAATGGAAAATCATAAAAATTAATTTATAAAAAAGATACAGTGATTTTAATTGATATTTTTAATGAATAACTAATAAATTTCATAATTTTATAATTAATAGGTTTTATATATAAATGAATATCAGATTTTCCATATTCGATGTAAATGAAAAAGTATTCATAGTAAAAAATGTCAATAAATATAAGAATAATAATAAAGAATATTATTATTAACTCTATGATATTATCTTTTCTATTCTATATTTGAATATTGGCAGAGAAATATAGGGATACATATATTAACCTCAAATAATGATAAACATATTATGAAGCCAAAATCTTAAATAAGAGGAAGAATAGATCCTTTGAATGTTATCCATCCAAGATGAAGTGTCACCGGTAAAATGAGTGATAAAGTAAAATAAGGGATTCGTCATGAATATTTCATATAATTTAGAAGATTATTATAAAAGATATTTAATGGATTATATATATGTTTTTCTAATATTACCATTTTTCTACATCAATTCTCAAAAATATTACAAACCACAGTGACCAACTATCGGAGTGAGTCTTAGTATAAATGAAGGAAAACCTATATATGAATTTCAAGATAATTATCATTAAGTTTAAGAACATATAAAATGATTAATAAATATACTATATGAATATGTGGAAAATATTTTAACAACGTACATACCGATAGAATTATTAGTTTTCATGTTTAATTGTTTTCTTGAAAAAACTAGTTAAATTCATTATAAATATACTGCACGTGAAATTGTTTTATTTATTATGAAGTTAGCTTTAGAATATTAAAATTAAAATCATATATTTAGAATTTCAATAAATAAAAACCATTAATGGATTCATAACGACAAAATTATCTTAGGATGGATTTTTTTACGATATATTGAAAAGAATTATTTTTCAGTGAATTGTGAATGATACTGATTTTTATAAAAAAGTGATATCCTTTAAATTAATTAATAATTTTATGTATAAATTTATTTTCAAAATAACGAGTCATGTAAAATAAGTATTATTTAGTTGTATTTAATCCTCCAAAATTCCAATGAACTAACTTTTTATAATATTTTTGGATATGTTTAATTTCAGGTTTGATAACAATAATATTTTAAAAATTATTTTAATATATATAATGTTTCTCTTTTTCATTAATTAAAATAATTCCTAATAGGGAATGTTTTAAATTATATTAAAATATTATATTTCAAAAAAATATTTAGTTTGATTCGTACGCTAATTATTATTAGTCATTCAGTTTATATAAAATCATTTTTTTGAAAAACCACAGTAACCCGCTTTTTCGTTGCATCTACTGGTTTTGTTTTTACTATCAATTTTAAGAGTTAAATTTTGGTAAATGTATTAAATAGTAGTAATATTATGTTTGAAATTTTTAATTAGTATTAAATTAATTTTTATTTTTAAATAAATACCATCGTAAAGAATGATTTACTATAGCATTGCTAAAATTATAGAATTGGAAAAGCCAGAAAGGTAAAAGTATAAAATACATAAAAATACAACATTAAATGAAGGTTTTATGTGATTATTATCCATAATGATACAATAAAACATTAATAACAAATATAAATCATTTTAATTAATTCATACCATGTTTGGATGTCTTTAAATATTAAATAATCATTCTTTAATCACATGAAAATACTCATTCACAAGTATAAATATCACACCTAACCACCACATTTATCTTCAGAATCCGTGAAGCTCTTCAGATATCTAAACACAAACTTTCAAACCCTCCCAACATCCATGTGTATATGGTATCAAAGAAAGAAAAAATTCCATTGCCCTTAAGGTGTCCTTTAATGATGTGATATTCTAGAGTTAACATTCTCAAAGCACATCTATTAATTTAATTTATTCTTATACCTAAAACCTCACATCCTTAATCAAATAAGGAAACATAAATATGATATAATTTATTTAATGAAATTTTAAATTTTAATATAATATATTATGTCCATCAATTTTATTATATCCTATATTCCAATAAATTAATCTATTTCCCAAATCATAATAGTTGGTCATCTATAGGGATAATGATTGTTTGTTTTCCATTACCTTCTTTAAGGATGTTCAGGAAAAAATTATTATGATTAAATAAGATTGTAATAATTATAATATAAAATATTTTATGTTCTCGAGCTATTATATAGACATAATTTTAAATAAAATAAAATGGCTACATGATGGTTGGGATAAATTTCAAATTAAACTAAAAATTAATCATTAAACGTTTATCAAATGGATCATGATTATTTAAAAAACAAGACATACGGTAACATATTAAAATCATGACGTTCATGAATAAAATCTAATTTTAATTCAAAACATTATTTCTATTCCATATGGGAATAATCATTTATTCAAAATTGAACAGATAATGAAACTATGACACAAACACAGTCAGATAAATGGAAATAATAAAATATTGTTATTGAATGGGTTGTAAGATGTTATTATAAGATAAAATATTGTATTATAAATCTTGATATAATTATGTATTAAAATATTTAAATTAATATAACTATTCTACATGAGGTGTGATCACTTTTGAAAGAAGTAGAAAATTATGTAAGGGAATTCTAAACCCAATTTCCATTCAATATAGTAAAATTATACTTCTTTGATTATGTTGTTCGAATTCAATGTGTGAAATTAATCATTGAATATCTTAATATATATATTAACATGTTTAATTTCGACTCATAATGGATAAAAAAATTATTTATTTAATTAATTCTCATTTCAATGATATGATATTTAGATAGGAATTTCCTTAATGAAATATCTTTTAATGATTTTAAATGATTCAAAAGGAATATTTTATTTTTAATATATGTAATAAATGGATTTTAACACCTACATGTAAACTTAATATTGTGAATACTACATTATAAGTTTATTTGGTAACATTTATTGAAATATTTTTCTATTTTACCTATATATTTTTCAAAAAAATTTATTTCCAAATGGAATGTTTATTTTATTAGAAGATGGAAGTATAATGAAATCATTTATGATTTATGTTTACGTTATGGTTCACTATAATTTAATATATATAATAAAACAGTGTACTTATCTATTAATGTGTCAACTAGGCATAGCTCCATGTCGCATATTCCATCAACTCATAATATCGGAACCCAAACCCAACTCACATTTGTGTTTTCGTATCCCCCTTATACATTTCAGAGTATGGATTCCTCACATGTTCAATATATATTCTTTGTATCCTTCTTCATATACCCTATTTGATCTCTATCTTCCCAGCCTATTCCTGCTTCAGCTATATCATCACTATTTTTTCGGTCTTCTCGGCCTCTATCTCAAGATCTTATTCTCATCCTAAGGTTACCGCTACCACCTTCGGTTCACAATTTTCCTCACTGATATTTATGGTAACATCTTATTTACACTATTATGACCTCAAAGCACTACAAATTCACCTCTATCTCACAATTTCGGTTCCCTCTGACTACAGTAACCCCTATGTTTTGTTTCCATCATAGTATATTTAGTCTACTCAGCCTCTGTCTCCAGCTTCGTCACACCTCTTAAAGATACCAAATCTATCTTCATGTCACGATTTTCATCACCGATATCTATGGTTAATATATATTTACACTTTTCTAACCTCGACACTCAAAAAATACACCTCCCTCTCATGATTTTAGTTACCTCTACCTATGGTAATACCTAATTGTTTACTACAGTAACCCAATAACTATAATTCTATTTTTGCTGTTCAAACTTTTATAGCAGTGTATGATTTCTTTGTTGGTGATTTGAAGTGACTTCATTTTGAGGTAAGATCTATTGAAAATAAATGTAATAGAATTTTTGACATATTTTTTTCATATATATTAAAATTATTTGAACATCCTGCATTCATGTATTCATTATTCAACCCAAATACCATTGATTCGTTGTGCCAATGTAGTGAGTATTTTTCAATCAGTTTGCAGAATGCCAATCTTTAAGAAATTAGAGGATGAATATAGATCGGGTATCCTTTAATATAGTAAATTTTCTTTCTAGTGAGATAATTATAAATAGTGATCATAATTAACATGAGTCCTTGGTTCACTCTTTTGTGACCAAATTATTTAATAATCATATTTACTTAATCACACTGCACAACTACATTTTATGGATACTTTGTTTAAGTTAACTATTTAATTTGAATAAATGCACCTCTATACTGAACTCACATGGTTTTTGAGTATTATAATCATTTTTAATATCTTCTTGAATATCATTTAAATAATTCTCTATCCTCTATCAGATGATTCCGGTCAATTTTACCTTTTTATTTGAAACAATATATTTTAATGGATATGTTGGTCTAATTTCTTATGTTTATCTTTAGGTATATCATTTTCAATGAAAATTAATTATTTTTTCTAATTATACTTCTATTTTTATCATTTCTATCATTCATAGGGTGGTATAATTTCATAGCTCCAGATGACTGACTACTTCCTCTGGTGGTAAGAATTATTAAAATTGATATAATTTATATGTAATAAATATTGTCTTGACATATTAAAACAAGTTTTTTATGTTTTTCCAGCTTCTAGGGTGTCAAACCTCTCTCCCTGAAATCATTGAAGATATAGGTCTACATTTTAAAGTACTAGTGCATATGGAAAATGATAAAAATGTTTGTTTTTATAGTTCTCCTATTGACTATACATTTTTTGATATTTCTATATATATTGCACAAATTTTTAGGAATTTTTTACACCACCATCTCTAACTATACATATTCATATTTAATTATATATTTTGTATGTACAACATCTAGGAACCTGGCAATAATAAAAAGTGAAATATTCCAACAATTTGATTAGCCATTAAATCATCTCAATGTGAAACCAACTATACTTACACACTATCATGACTATATATTTTTTTATTAAACATATAATTATACTACTTATATATACAAAAAACATAAAAGTGTACAATACTAAACCATATTCTGGTTCGGTTGATTTATTTATAGTCAAATAAATTTATAATTAACTATATTTCCGGTGTACCAGTCTAATGGATTCTTACAATATTGAAATTAATTTTATCTATTTTTGATTTATTATTAATTAATTTTTTTTTATTTTTTTATTCCGTGAACACCATTATGTTATATATTTTTGAATATATATATTTTCTAACTGAAAAATAAATAGGTGAACCATCTGTAAAATTTTCGAACACATTTTTATAATGAGTAAAATATATTTTCATGTGATAATTATCATATGTATCTTTTATATGGAGTCATAAAAAATGATTTCTAATCAACTATAAAATTTGATTTTATTAATTTTTTCCTCTACATTTTCATGTTTCCCATTTTCATGAGACATATGTGTAGCATGGTGACTGTGAATCAGTTGCACCATCAATAGAAAAAGGAAATTTTATGGGGTGACCTCCTTACTTGGTACCTCTTTTTCCATCAATATAACCACCAAAATGACGGCATCTACATGTCATTATCTCTCTAAGAGGGTTTTATGTGGTACAAATGTTATGTAATAATTTATAACAGTTCTTTTCCTATAATATCTTTTATGTATCTTCATATTCTTATTTGATGTCATAACATGAATTGTATACAAGGTTTGATTTTATTATATATTTTTATATTAGTAATTATGGTTTATTTATATTATTTTATCCTTTAGAGATATATATTATTTTTCCATATTATATGATTTGAAGTAATATTACTTCTCCATCTGTTCATATGTTAACCACATAAGAATTTTTACCCTACTATGGTGAGATTAAAATTCTTAAAATGATTTAGTAAGAACAACACTATCCAACTCATGTGAAATTGAAATATTTGGATAGATTTTTAAGGTATATCAGACTATGTAATACTATAGTCTGATTATTTAATTTATTTTCATATTTTATTTCTGCATTAATTTCTATAGAAAAAACTATATTAGACCATGTTGTTTAAATAAGGGTTAATCGAATATGTTTACTCTATTTTCTGAATGAGCTTCTTGCATGGATACTGATTAAAATTTAATCCGTATTTATGTGTTTTCTCTAATCTATATAATGTTTAAAACTTCAATTTCATGAGTTTACAACATAAATCAGTTCCTCATGTTTCTGTTCAATTATTATATTAGTTTTATATATATATGACATCTCCACTGCACAGATATCGGTTCATCCTATTTTTGTTCCGGTTGCAATTTTATTTTATTAAGTGACTGTAGGATTTTCCTAAGACATGTTCCCATATTATTATATTAGTAAAATTAGTGATGAAGTACCCCTTCATCCGCATCGTTACCTACATAAAAATAATTTTATGTCAATATCAGTGTTGTTGACTAATGGAACTACGAGTATATGGTTGTTCTAAAATATTACATCATAGAGGAACTTATCAGTGATCTGAATAAAGGGGAGGTAGATATATGATAAAATGAAAACAAGGAGGAGTTTGGAAGACAAAATATATTCTATTTAATTTCATGAAATTTAGTAACTATTGGTTTTTAAAGGTAACTTTTTATAAATTATGGGTCAAAAATATTATTTTCTATTTTCGTATATTATAGCATGAAATACCCAATAATATCATGATTTATTTATTGATGATGTTTTTTATTTTCTGAATAGTTTAGTATCTTCTGCATTTTCTTGATGAAACATCATCTCCTTGTGCGGTTGATTTGGATTCTCCAACTACGTCAAGCCATGTTTAAAGATAAATTTTTTGATGACATGTTATTCATTTTTCAATTATTTTCACACTCTACTTTCAGAAACAAGTAACCTTTATTATTGTTATATAACTCAATTTTCAAATTTTTTACCATTTTGGTAATGTAGTTGAAAGTTATATCTATATCAGGTTTTCAATCAAACAAAATTCATTATTTTTTGTTTTTAAAATGATATTTTTTCATAAATAGGTTTTTCCATTTCCATTATCATAGAGCGTCTCAACATGACATGAGATACACCATTAGCATGCAAAACATTTTCCATAATATAGGAATATTTAGCATTTATATTTAATATTAATTATTATCATATTCACACCAAATATTTTTATGTGAAAATACATACAATCCATTACATATTAATCAAAAATTGCATTTTCAATGGGAACTTAATTTCTCTATAATGAATTTTTTTCTATGATGGTATTATCATGGGTCTTAATCACATGTTAGAAATTTTTTTGAATAATAATATGTGGAATACTTACTTTAATTAGATATAATATTTAAATTTTCATGTTTACGTATTATAGTATAGTATTTTATTACTGGATTAGACTTCATAGAATGTGGGGTAAAACACATAACTGGTCAATTCAATCATAAACTATTCAATCATGGATTTATGTTGAAAAAAGCACAAATTATATTTTCATAGATTGAAATTTTAATTTTACAAGAATATAATGGTGTATATATTGTTGAAATTAACGTTATTTTTTTGGATTATAATTGTTTATTTTATATTAACATTTATATTTTTATTATGAAAATTCACATAATATTTTTTCAAACATTTTTTTCTATGTATAAATGTCTATTGAAAGCTTTTGATGATAGAAATTTTCACATTGTGACATAATTTCTGGGTGACATCATACAACTTTTTCATACATTCAATGATTGATACATGTCTAAATTTACAAACATTATTAATTTTTATGTATATTTTGAATTTCAAATGTCTATTTGAATTTTCTTTTCATCCATTTATTTCAATTATCCATGATGGAAATAATTTTTTATTTCTTATATATTCTCAAATATGTTTTCAAATGAATTTATCCAAAATGTTACCTACTATCAAAATGATGTATCTGTATTTTTTATAATTGTATTCTAATATTATATTTTTATTTTTTTGATTACAATATATTCAATATTCTTGTTCTTTATAATCATTGAAATATAATTTTGTTGTCAAGAAATTATAATTAAAAAATATTGTTGTGAGAATGCATGAGAGACTTCTAGTTTTATGCATATATTGGTGGTTCCATTATAAACTAATTAATGGGGGTTCCATGATAAATCATGGATATTATGATATGTTATTAACAATATATGGGTGGTTCCATGATAAATTAAGGATGGTTGGTTACGTTATAACCTTCAAAGAATTGGCAAATTTAGAGATATAGGATGGCCATATTGGTTACTCCATTTGTATGTGTGTAATGAAAAATGATGTCCCATGATACCAAATTATATAATATATGTTTTATTATGGATTTTCATTAAAATATCATAAAATTTAAAGTGTAAGATAATTATTTTGTATTATAGTTGATCCCATTTTGAGGGTATAATGATATGGTTTTAGGAATCTTTTTATGGGAATTCAATGGAATAATAGATTCATTTCATTTATATCTCTTAATGAGATTCATTTATCATCCCATGTTACTATTTTTTTAATGAATTTATGAGAGAATAGATATAATGATGACATTAAGGGGGAAATTTTTGACACTGTTCACGAATAGAATTATTCTTTTATATGGATGACTATTGATTTATGATAAAAATGATATTGAGTGTATTCCTCCACTTATAATTAAATATCTTACTATAAAAGGGATAGTCCTAATTATCTAAAATGATATACCCAAATGAGTATGAAGGATGTATGAATCGTGAATTGTAGTATAAAAACACTATAATATGTAATGTTTAAAGTCGACTCATTGCAGTTTGCATTAAATCCATGTTTTAATAAATTTTTTGGTTAGTATAATGTAAATAGAATAAACAAAAAAAAATTTTTACATCGCGGTTAATTTTAAATAGAATATTAATATTATCATGTTACTACATCAATGAGATATATATTCATATTTGTTTTATAAATAGGAAAGATGGATGCTTTGTTGTGAATGCCTACAGGGGAAAAATCCTTCCAAATCAGAGTCTGAAGATGTTTGGAATTGGACTATAATAGTTTTCAAAATTGATGGAATTGTTCATATAAGATATAAATGATGGAGTAATCCATGAAATGGAGCATCCACATCAGTCAAGGGAATGTTTATTTGTAGCGGAGTGTTTAATATGGAACCATCCCGCATCTTTTAGTGGAACCTCAACTCTAATTGTTTCTGATGGAAGTGTCAATAATATGTAAATGATATTTTATGTCATGGGATTTGTAGAATGAAAACGTTAACCCAATACATTATTCATTTTTAAGGTGAATTTTATAAATGGTGGGTTTTGGTTCATAATAACATAGAGGGAGATAATATAGATATTATGAAATATATGTTTTTAAGATAATTTTTCAATAGAATTATTTTCCTAAGACTATTTAAATAAGAATAAACATGTACATATTAGAACTGATAAAAAGGTATTCACATTTTATAGCAACATATGAATCCAATTTTACAAGACTTCATAGGTTTGTACCATACTTTGTTCGGGACATTGATATAAATATTAATATTTTTTACTCTCATAAAAAACCAATTTTAAAAAAATAATTAAAATAAAAAGAGATTAATAGTTATAAGAATATTTTTCTTGGTGATTTGAAATTTTTAATGGAGTTTACTAGAATATACGTTCATAGTGATGAAAAGATTACGAAGTGGTCTGGATGGTATTCCTTGATGCTAAAATAATCAAATAGATTTAGATGTAGTAAATTAAAATTCACTTACTATGAAATGTGTTTTTATAAGAACCCTTGTGAATCTATCTAAAATATGTGGAAATGCAATCAATGTGGAATTATTGGTTTAATGGATTAAGAAAATAAGAAAAATTACCTAAAAAGGTATGATAAGATGATTGTATTATGATTAAATTTGAATGATAAAGGTCATTATGCTAACATATGTCCAAATTTAGTCACCCAAGGGAGAAATCAGCCTGATCTGAAATTAAAAGTTGTCAAAAATCTTTTTCTAACACTAAAATTGATGTTTTACTATCAAATGAATTATTAAATGGTATGCTAATTTTGTAGTCAAATTATGAAAATACACTACATGATTTTATATCTTCTTAATAATTGATTTTTGAAAAAAAAATTCATTCTAGATTTATCAAATAATGATATCATGATATAAATTTATTTAAGACCAAAAGGTGGAAGTATGAAATAATCCAAGAGTTATTTGATTCTTAATATAGTTACAAGTGAAATTTCATTTTTTAATGTTTTTTGAAAAATCCATAGTTGAGTTTGTTGTTATTTTGGGCATGTATTGGTTATAATTTTATCAACCTATGATATATTTCATAACATATATTGTCTATTTCATTTTTTGAAATCCTTTAATACTATATAAGGAATGAGATAAATTTATTAGAAAATATAGTGAAAATTATATAGCACATTTCATTGAGAAAAAATGAACTATTTATAATATTGATGATCAACTTGTTTATAAATACATATATAATTATTCTAATGAATTTCCTAGAATTATTCTAGATCAGGAGGTTCATTTTCAATTGACCTAGTACATGAGGTTGATCATATTTCAAAATCCAAATAATGAATAGACCACGTATAAAATATTGAAACTGAGAAGGTAATTGTAATAGTTTCAAGAAAATAGTTTTATTGGAACTAAAACATCACCATGGTGTTTCCATATTATTTTATTAGAAATAAATAGTGTTCCTTGAAATTTTTTTAATTATTTATCTTTTAATAAAATCATTGTTAATAACAAGTACCATTTTCCATATATCAATGAATTTTTTATTAGTTAAAGAGATATAAATAAATTTAAAATCATGATATCATGTAATGATACCATCAGTTAAACGAAAAAGGGGAATATATTATCGTAACTATATTTCAGATAATATATTAGAATTATAAATTTTTAGTTCGGCCTATAGGTTATGCAAATAAATTTGTCTTTTAATTGATCTTCTAATTAGATCCTTCTATGAATATTTTAATAAGTCATTGGTTATTTATCTTGATGATATATTGGTTTTCTAAAAAATGTATGAGGATCCTTAAAAAACCTCAGAATTTTTCTGAAAATACATAATGAAAACAATTTATATTGAAATGTTTGAAAATATTATTTTTAGTTATAAAATAATTATTTTATTGGGAACATTATATGTATAAGGCCCCAGCCTTAAACCTTACTTAATCTTGAATAAAATGAGTAATTCACATTGAGGATCTTTTCAGGTTTATAGTTTTAGAGAATTATGACATAACTATTACATCTCAAAAGATTACAAAGTAGTCGCTTCTACTAAATTTCTATAAAATAAAAACTCTTAAAAAGAAACATGCCTAGTTCCATTTTTTAGGTATCATTACATTCCCTTGATCCCATCCTTGACCCTATTCCACGCTAAGTCATGTGAAAAACTTTTCAAAAACATGGGATGAGCATAAAAAACTTAGTAAGGGATACACAAAGAATGAAACTGTTAGTTTTTCAAAACAATAAGTAAACCATTTTACTTTATCAAAGTAATACTTTTCATCTTTTTGAAGTAGTAAAAACTCTTCACTGAATAAAAGATCATTACATACCCTTCTGTAACCAAAATATTACCATAAAACCTATATAAAGATCACATAACATATAAAGGTAACTTGGGACATAATCATACTTATGTGGAATAACCATAAGGTCGACTTCCACACATATCACTTAATGGAATAGCCATTCGGCCAACTTCCATACAGACTTAATGGAATAGCTATACAGCCGACTTCCATAACCAATGCATTAGAGGTTATAACCTAACCACCCATCCTGGTATTCACGGCACCACCCGTCATATGGATTATCACGTAACCACCCGTAAAATGACCAAGTACCATAATAAAATTATAACAAATAAAACCAACATAAAGGAATGATAACATTTCCACATTTCAATCACAATATATCATTTAAATATATTGAAATAATAGAATCCTTTATCAAAACCATTTTCAATACCAAAATACAAAAAGAAGTATATGGTATTTATTCTATTTTAAAAACATTACATCTTGTTGAGGAAGCCAAAGATCAAATAATATTCGTGGCGGCGGAAAAGGTCATTGTCACCGCGTACGTAAAAAGAAATATTCTTTTTTGTCGTTTATTAAAACGCTTCGTAGAAAAAAGATTCCTTTTGAATAAACATAAAAGTCAAAGGGGTTTATACACCGTATAAAATAAGGTTGTGTATAAAACAAAATATGCCTCATGGAATGGAGATTGAGACGATGACCCTTACGAAGACGGTATCCTTGGTTTAAGGATAAATCAATTGCATAATTATGT
Source organism: Viscum album (assembly GCA_963277665.1). Lineage (NCBI taxonomy): Eukaryota > Viridiplantae > Streptophyta > Magnoliopsida > Santalales > Viscaceae > Viscum > Viscum album. The sequence continues at coordinate 1,823,761 of CAUJRU010000074.1, forward strand.
GTGACAAATGAACAAAACAAATATAAGTGGATATTAAGTGTAAAAAAATCAGAGGTTATTCACTCATATTCATAGAACGACATATTCAAGGAGTACAAGTTTATCCCAAAGAATCAAATTTGGGTTAAAAAGTTCCCTTGAAAAAAATTAACAGCCTAACGACGTCACTTCAAAATTCAGAAAAAGTGTTGATGAGAGATAAAAAGGGTACCTCATCACATGGACATAAAATTTAGATCAATAAGGATATATAAGAACATATCCAAACATAATATTATGTGAATTAAAATACATAACAAAAGAAGACTTTTATAAAAAGAGGAGGGTGAAAGGTTCCCATACCGACATGGGTATCTTTCGAGACATGCACCCCACGAAAGAAGGACAATACAACATTGATGTAAATACTCATAAATGAATGTTTATTACACAATGAGAAAAATAACGGGAAGTACATACACCACTAAAAGGAAATTGTGGAAAATGTAGCATAAATCTCACGGGAATAAAAGTGAGATGAAAAATCCCTTACGAAAACTCGGAAGCCTAACGGCGCCACATAAAACATCCAAAATGGATTGATGAGATCAAATAGGGTCTCTCATCATATAAACATAATGTTTACAGAAATAAGAATATAAAAGAACATCCCCCAACATAACAAAGAGGTTCTTAAAAGAAGTGACATAAAGGAGAGTACTTAAAAAGAAAGAGGGAGGTTAGATCTCTTAGGAACATTCGGCAGCCTAACGGTGCCACTCAAAACTTTCAAAAATGGATTGATGAGATAAAATATGGCCTCTCAACATATTACAATAAAATTTACAGCAAGATGAATATAAAAGAACATCCCCCATCACATGAAAGATGACCTTAAAAGGAATGACATAAAATAGTGTACTTAAAAAGAAAGAGAGGTGTGGGATCCCTTACCTCGGGTCCGACTTGACTCAATCGTTCTTTAACATCCTGAATAATAAACTTGAGTCAATTTCGACTTTCTTAAGAAACTTTTTCAAGTTCATTATTCCTTTTATATCAATTATTTACATATTATAAACATTATGTAATCATTTACGTTAATAATGTTTGTTTTGTCGATATTTGGTTCTTATGTCAAAAGTGGACTTCTAACAATTACATGTTGTTCGTGTGGTCAATGGTTTATTATATCCAGAATGATATTCATGATTTGGATATCATATATATCATATATATCCAGAATATAAATGTATTTATAATATTACATAATCATTTATAGGTAAGAAATGAAATGCACCGTTCATAGAGACGGTAAGCCGTACGTACGCATGAACGCTACTTTCATTTCTTTGTCAAATTAATGGAATTAAAACTAAATGAGAGGTATGTATATTTTAATTCCAGAATTATATTAATAATTTATATGTATCATAAATTATATATATCCATTATAAATATGTACTTATAATAGTACATTACATTTGGGGATAAGAAATGAAATGCACAGTTCATGGAGACGGTAAGCCGTACGTACGCATGGACACTACTTTCATTTCTATCTCATACATTAATGGAAAGAAATAATAATGATATAGAGGTATATTATAATTCCAGTATAACATAATATATAATAACTTTAAATCCATCCTTTATACTTCCCACATATGGCATTAACGAATCACATCACTTTGAGGGGGCGGGAATCCGCACTTCCTTAAATGAAGATATCACCTTTACCCATAATAGAAACCATAAAGGTATGACATAATTGAAAAATACAGAAGCATAAGTAAAAAATAAACATATTATATATCATATATAAATATAGTGACATCTTAATGGCCACCTTTGAAGGTGTTATATGAGTGTTGAACAATCATCTTTTCGTGAGGTAGAAATTCACCATCCACGGAAACAATATGTTCTTTAACCATTAGATGTAGGTTTTTGTAAGAGTAGCTATAATCTTTCATAGAAAAACATCCTAGTATATTGAAGATACTGAAGTCGTTACAAAAGTAATGAATAAAAAGAGTTTAGGGAGTTGGAGATGAAAAATAAAACAAAAGGACTCAAGTGAAGACATTACCTTAATATCGGGTAACTCCCTTTGGTTTGAGATCAAAGGATTCCTTGGGAAGACTTCTGCCCAAAGTGAGGATTCAATAAGTAAGAGAGGGAAGTGGATAGACAAAAAGGGAAGAGGTTGGTCGAGCCAAAGGCTTTGGGAGTGTGGGTAAGGAGGTAGAGGTGGGGGCCTTTTATAAGAGGAGAGGAGGGTCACTCTTGTAAAGTTACAAAATGATACTTTATTTTCAAAAAGAGTTTCGGATTTTAAAGGTCCAACATTGATTTATTTCGAGGATAAGGTCATAAGGGTTCTAAATCCACTAATCCAATAGGTTTTTGGACATGTGTAGGTCTTAGATATTACATTATCTTTCCATTTTATTTAAATCTTTAAAGAATGAGGTCATCACTGCATCATTATGATGTCATAAATAATTTAATTTATTTAATGTCTAAAAATTATAAATAAAATACTATGATGTAGGAAACATTTTTATCTTTCCAATTACTATTTATAGTCAAAAATATGACTTGTATACCCCAATGTAAAAATTGTTTTAGTAAAACATCTCATGTTTGTGTCATTTTTACTTTAGCATTAAATAAAAAGATATTTATCTCATTTTCCAACCAAAGTGGCTCCATGGGGACCCCAAGTTGACCCATGGATTTTCATGGTCTGACATGACACATCCAATGAGGTTAGGACATGTGTCTAGGTCATTTCATTTTATTAAAATATTATTATTACCTTAAACTTCACAAATTACCTCTAATCGCGATTAAAAACTTAATAAGTTACTATTCACCAAAAATTTATTTTAATCCCATTGAACCAAATTTTACTTCTTAATGACAACCATTTATGTAGGATTTTTGAAATTCAAAACACAATTATGGCAAAATTTCATTTAAATAGAAAATTAGTTTTTATAAGTACCACTTAGTGGTTTCACTATTCATCAAAAATTGAAGTTTATCAGAAAATTACCAAAAGTTCACCCTAAGCTATATTTGATATTCCGAATTAAAAAATGATGTCTATTTTACAAAATTCAGAACATATAAGTTGCATTAATTAATTTAATAATTAATTTCCGCTGTTAAAACAAATAGCGTGTTTTTATGAAACAAAATGTATCAAAAGATTGATACTAGTTTAAGTCTGATTTCAAAGTGAAATTAATTCCAATGACCACTATTGGATTAAACGGTAAAAATATATTCTAATTTCACTTTAAAACCAATTCAAAAGATAATATAATCATATAAATAAATTAGATTAAAAGAGGTTTTGAATTAAAATACAACATTTTTCACTATTCATTAAAAATTGAACTTTTTTGGAAAAATACCAAAAATATATGCAAAGTAAACATTGATGTCCCAATTCTAAAGAATAATTTCATTTTTTCAAATATAACATATAAAATTTTCAAAAAGTGTATTTATATGAGGTTCGCCATCAAAAGGCGGTTAATCGACCTTTTAATGAATATTAGAATGTTTACACTTAAAATTGGATTCATTTGCATTTTTTAATCCTCTAACATTTATTGTAAAAAGTAAAAATAATTGACAAACATATATAATCATTTTTTAATTAGTTCTGTTCATTCCTGCCATACAAACGATAGGCATTAACTACTATTGAAAATAATATTATTTTATTATTAGAGTGCAACGTAAGATTCCCAAGAAACTGATTGTTGCGTGTTAGGTACGCCATCGAGCATAGCATCCCCTTTAAAGTCATATTAATATTTTATCCACAAATATGGATAAATATGAAAATTTCATATTCTTTATTTACCTGGGGTGTTACAATAATTAATTATGGAATTATAGTTGAAACTATAAAAACAAAATTGGTTGATGAATGTTCATGTCCCAAAAATATAATAGAGATTCAATGTTATTTTTTATTAGTAGGCAATTACATGATGTTTTTTTAAAATATTTCACAAATATCTTGCCCAGTATCTATGTTAACATAAAAAGGAGTTATATTTATCTGGATAAAATAATATGATGCTTCTTTTAAGAAACTACAGAGATGATTAGAAAATTCTGTAGTTTTGGACCTACCCTCTAGAAATCGGGATTTGGTTTTCTACATTGATGCTTCATTGAATGGAATTTGTTGAATTTAGATGAATAATTATCAGGTAATTTATTATGAATCATGAAAATTAGAACACCATGAGATAAAATGTCCTAAAATTGATATGGTATTATCTCTTATGTTTTTTTCTTTTAAAATATCCAGACAGCCTTTTTTATAGGTCCATGTTTGATATATATTATAATCATAAATGATTAATGTATATATTTATTGAGAAATAGTTGACCTTTATGTATAGATGGCAGATGATAATGATAAATTATTATTATTTCATGATCGACTACAATCCTAGAAAATAAAAAAAAATGCTTTGAGTCAAAAATATCATACATCATCCATAATTTTTTGTTTTAATCAATACCATTCTCTTAATTACATGATCCACTACTGGTAAGATGTTTTGGATATAGTGACTTCCTCTATTTTTTCCATGTGTTAGTTTAATCATCTCTAACAGAAGGAATTAAGAAATATCTTAAGGAAGTCAATGTGATGTAAAAAATGCCATTTGTTTTAAATGGGTATGTTTCCAAAATTAAAATTTAATCAAACAACTGTTATGATAATTTGGAATATATTATGCTTATAATGTGATTCTTATTTGAAAAGGGAGTTTTCAAGTTAAATATGTAGTTACACATTTTCTTTCATCCTAGAATAACTAGATCTATGGAGACAATCTGGAGTATTATTGTTGGTATTAAAAGAAATGGTATTTTACTCTAGTTTCCATGAAATGAGTGGCATTTAAAAATTTTAACAAAGAAAATAATTATATAATGGGATGCTTTAACATTTTCTAGTTCCTTAGATTAAATGGGGTAATATATCCATTGATATTATTATTGGATTCCCAAATACATATTGATGTAAAAATAGGATTTGGTTTATTATAGAATAACTGACTAAATGTTCGCATTTCCTTACAATATAAATTAAAATGTAATTGGATCAATTCTATCAAAATTATAGTAAATCGGTAAATAGATCACATGGTTTCCCTATATTGATTGTATATATTTATTATCCCAAATTCACCTCAAATTTTTGCAATGGACAAAAATTCCATTTGAAACATATTTAAATTTTTGTCACTTCTTTTCAATCTATATATGATGAATAGTATGAATGAACAATTCCCACATTAGAGGATATACATTGTTCTTTTTTAGTGAATTACTGAGTAAGTAGGGATCTATTTCATTCTTGGGTTGTGTTTTCTTATACTAATAATTTTCTTTCCTTTATACATATTGAACCATTTTTTTACGAATCCCAATTTATTTGAAATATTTGGTTAAAGAGAGTTTTTGGGACCTGAATTTTAAGAGAAACTGGATTATAATTGGATGAAAATTTAGCAATATGTGAAGTCAACTTAGGCTAGATAAAAAATATATATAAGTAACCAAATGAATGATTTAGAATTTGAGGTAGGGGATTATGTTTTTCTTATACAATTCAATGAAAAATAGTTACTCATTTAGGTAAAGAAATAATGTTTAGTCTATGACTCAATTTTCCATATAAAATTTAGAATAAATCTATATCGGTTACCCTACCGAGTATATTTACCTCTTAGTTTATCTTAGGAACACTATATTCTTTGTGTTTCAATTTTATGAAGGTATTTGTTCGAATAATCCAATATTTTAAGCTCTGAATTAGTTGATTTAAGTGAGAAACATTCATATGAGGACCATAATGTATGTATTCATGATAGTTTTGAGCTTGTGTTGAAGAATATTGTAATTCACTTTGTTAAGGTATTTTAGAGAAACCATGTGGATGCAGAAATAAATGGTAATTTGAAAATGATATTGGTAATAAGAATCCCATTTTTCCTAGAAACTGAATAAAATTTTGAGGGTAAACTGTCAAGAATGTAGGACAATGTAGAAATATAGGTGAAGGTAGAATAATTTTTTTCATATTTATTAATATTCCATAATTAAATAGGTAAATTGTTTATAAATATGTTATGTATGAAATAGTTTTATATATTGTGAGGTTATATATAAGTAATTAATTTTTAAATAATGAAATTTTAAACTCAAAAAACTCGAAATTATTTTTTGATTCAAAATTTAAAAATTATCTTTTGATGAATTATTTATAATTTTTTGAATTGATAAACTTTTCAATGAATAGTGAAAAATATTTATATCCAAATAACTTCCATATATATTAAATAAATTAAGAAATAAATAATTCTAACTGTACTTAAAATTTAGTTTCATGTAACATACATGTTAATAATATATATTTCATCTCAATAATTTTTTTTATTCAATAGTATATTTCATTTTAAAATAATTTTTTTATTTAAAATGAGTTTTTTTGAAATCTATCTTGATGTACATAATTTTTTTTTTAAATTTAGATAATTATAAAAATACATAATGTGGAATTTTTTAATTATATGTATAATTTTTTATTGATAATTATTCATTTATTTTAATAAAACTATTATTATATGTCATAAAATTAATATAAAATCATCTTTTTGTTGAAAAATTTAACCATCTTGAAAACCCACTTTTCGACATACCAGCATGTTCTGTTTTTCAATTTTCTAGTTCTGTGAATTGAATTATGTATAATGAATTAAATATTTTTAATCATAGGGTAAATATTAGTTAGTGGGAAATATAATGTTTTAGACATAAAAGATATTATGGTAAAAAAAATCCCTAGAGTGTAAGTGAACAAATGAAATAGTTTAAATTTTATAAGGTAAAATATTTAAATATATTGAAAATAAATTAATAAATTTTTTATTTATTTTCATGTAGATCATAAAATATATTAAGACATTAATTATCAATATAATAATTTTTAATTAATAGGAAAAAATTGTTTTTGGATTTATATACAAAATAATTGTTATTTAATCACATCAAAACAACCCTCCTCAACAATAAAAACCACTCCTCACCACCCATTTCTACTCAGAATAAAAATGATATTAAAATATCGTAAACATCCTATCATACCCACTCTCTCAATGTCCATGTTGTATTTTTTACAAAAAAATTAAAATTCTAATTTCTATAAAGGCTTTTCTTGGAGTTGATATTCAATATGTAACTTTCTCAAAGCATCTCTCTTATTTTCATTTCTTCTTCTAAATTATCCTCAAATAAACACTCCAATAATAAATAATAATTGTATAACCATATATAAACTATAATTATTTATTTATAATAGAACATGTTAAATCTAATTTTTTTTATCCCCTCTTATTCCAAGAAACGAAACCACTGCCCAATTATTACAGTTAACCATCTCTGTGAATAATTATTTTTCATTTCCCAATACTTCCTTCATGGATAGTAATAAAACTGTTATTATAGTTAAATAAAAATATAATATTTATATTATATCCTATTTCAGGATATGTTACTAATATATACAAATAATATAAATAAAATACAACTAGTTTAGGATTGTTGGAAATGTTCCTAATTAAAACAAACATTTATCATTAAATTTTTATCAAATGAATCACCCTCCTCTAAGAATAAGATGTAATATATTATACCATATTAACATATGGAAGTGAATTAGAACTATATTATTTCACATATGGCGTTTTATTTCTATTTTATAAGAGAATACATGATTTTACGGAAATGAACTATCAATGAATAAAAAAACAGAAGCACTCCAAAAAATGTAAATTATGAAATATTAATAATGAAAAAGTGGCAAGATGTTATTAAAATAAAATTTAAGGTATTATTAAAATATATAAAGTTATATAATAATATAATAAAATTATTTAAACCATTATGTTGTTGTTTTAAACATCTTTGAAAAGGTCCATCTAGAGGTAAGGAAATTATTAATCTAATTTCATTCATTCAGTTATTAATATTCATCATTAAATATGTCATGATAAGATAATTTGGGAAATTAATATATTAATTTATAATGTTACATATATAATTTATGATATGGATTTATGAAACATAAAAATAATCTTCTTATTTCATTAATTATCAAATCAATGATATCATATTTATAGGGGCTTTCTCTTAAAAATCATCTTTTAAAAGTTATGTTTACAATATTCAAATAGAATATATTTTTTTCATATATGGAATTAACAAAAATTTCCACATTAATGTTAATTTAATATTTTTATGAATTATTTATTTGTTTATATTTTTATATTCAATGAGTTTTTTTCCATTGGTAGTGTACAACTTTGATAAGAAGTTATTTCAAAATGGGAAGTTTATTTTCATCATTGAGTGTTCTATGATTCACGGTTTCATGATTATAAATTATTTTTAATATCATGGGAACTATTTATGATGAAAGTTCATTCTATAATAAATTAATTATGGGTGGTTCTAGTATAATCCATGTATGGGTGGTTACGTTATTGACTAATAATGGGTTGTTCCATTACATACTAAGGATGGGTAGTTACATTATAACCATGAATGCATTTTCAAATCCATTGATTAAGGTTGGATATACATGTTTCTAAATTTTTTTGGGTTATATGTAAAATTATGATCCCTGTCACATACATATATATTATATTACGGATTCTGTGTTATATTCGAAATCCATTGATTTTCAAAGGGTAAGAAAATGATCATTTTGAAAGTTGGTCCCTTTGTCACGGTAAAAAAGAACGTTTTTAAGAAAATATCATCATGGATTTTCATAGGTCTAATAGAATACTTTATTTTCTTTCCCTTACTGGGATTTTTAGATAATCCCATAAATACAAAATCATAGGATTTAAGGGAGATTATATACAACGATGATATCAAGATGATATTTTTGAATAATTATCTTGACATTAATTAATGTTTTATTTTTAAGAATTGTGTTTTATGAAAAATGGATACAAGGTATAGTTTTACAAATTTAATGAAAGGTTTGAATTTTTAATATTTGGTTATATTTCAATAAAATTGTTGAATGAAAATATTATGTGGAAGGTAATAATAGAAATTCTTCATTAAAATAATTCAAATATGTAATGTTTATGGATGAGTCCTCAAACGTACAAAACATTATCCATTGAATAAAATTTAATTAATTTGTGAAAAACTATATAAATTAACAAATATTTCTTATAAAAAACATTTAATATTTATATGATAAAATCCTAACAACTTTTCTATGAATTTAATGCATTCAGTAATTAGAAAATTTCATTTTGATAATTATATCCAGCTACTAAAAAAATTTAACACTTATAGAAGGGAAAAGTCACACTAAGTATTATGTTTGAAAAAAAAATTAATCAGTTCATTTCATATTAACTTTTTCACAACATTCGGAATTTTTAGATTACATTAATTGATCCATACATATTATCATAGGAAAAGGATCAATTGTAAGAGGTGTTAATAAAAATGTAATAAATCTTCGTAATCATTTGGTACTAAAATACACCCCCCACATTGTCCACTCATACAAATATTTGGAACTATAAGATGAAATGTATGGTTTTTGGATATTGGATTTTCATCACACCAATTTTTGGATATAAATTTTTTAGAAAATAGAAAATATTGATAGAGGGAATATTAAATTTTTTAAAATGTGTTCAGTTATAATTAAAGGAATTGGTAAACCAGATTATGATTGAAATAAAATTATAATAAAATATTTTATTTACATTAATGGTCTAAAGTAAAATATTATAATTGAGATAAAATAATTTTATTTGAGTAATTGTAATTTTTAAATGTATTTTTTATCATCCTGAATTCCAATTATGTAAGATTTGTCTCCTATGGTAATATAAAAAAGAGGCCACACAATTCAAATTAGATAGCCAACCAACTCTTTTTATGATATTTAAATTGGAATGAATAACTGAATTAATAATATTATTGTAAATTTTAATCAAGGAAAAATTTGTTATATCACAAATAATAATATTGTGAGAAAGTATCAAAAACTTAATATGGAAGGAGTGAGAGTTTATGAAAATTTTGAAAATTGTATGATAATAAATGAAACACAAAAATAAGTAGATTTTCAATCCAATATGACAATATATCTCATATATTAATGATTCTTTATTGTGTATAACAGACTAGTCTTATATAGGTGATATATATATATATATATATATCATTAACATAATAAATGATTTCACTAAGATGACTAATGTATGGTTTATGAATTAAAATTATAATGAAATTAACAAGTCTAGAATAGCTAAATAAAATTATTATAAGGATTAGATAGTTACATTATTATGTTTATAATAGATAATAGTATAAAATATTCTTAAAATAAAACTGAAACAAAAAACCATTAAAAAGAATGAGATTTAAAATTAGTTCACGGATCTCCACACTCTATAGTGAAATGTTTTAGAAAGATGTAAAAATTCAACAATTGTTTATATTTGTAGGATAAGGTTCACTGAAAGTAAAATATCTATATTTTATGGTTGGAAATTTTTTTCATGTTAATTAATTATAAAAAATATGTTTATTTTGAAATAAAACCAAGATTTCAGCATATTAGTTTCAGTTTCAAATAAAAATAATTTTAAAATTTATCGATGTCTTTGGAAGCCCTTGTTACATGAATATTAAAATAGTAATCATGGAATGTTAAAATAATGAGTTGAATAAGTAATTTTCAAGGGCTACATATCTCATGATATTTGATGTAAAATATAAAAAAAGGGATGGATACACATTTTTTCAATGGTATCATAATTATTGAAAATAAATCTATAATGAATGTTACAGTTTTAAAATCAAATAAAAAATATATGTTGTTGATGATAAGAGTACAAAAAATATAATGAATAAGATGATGAAAATGTTTATAATAACTTCAATATTAATTTATATTAATCAACATATTAGTATGATATATAGGATAATTAGATAATTAGGGATTCATTATAGGTTTAATGAAAATTATGATTTATAATTTATTATTAAAAATAAAGAGTAATATATATATAAAATAAAATGTTTAAGGACTAATAATTATAAAATTCCCATTTAAAAATTTATCCCCAAAACATTATTATAGGAATATACACCTCAATAATATATATATTCAATGTATGGTGATAATGATTTCACTGAAAAAAAAATAAAAATCGTAAATTATGCCAAATCCATAAAAGTAATGTTAAATTAGCACATAGTTGGTGTATATAATTAAAATAAATGAGAAATTATCCATGATAAAGGCATAGATTGAATAGTTTTAAATGGACAATAATAAAGGTATGTAATATAATTTAATGACATAGTTAAACCAATTTAAATAAAATAATCAATCTAAATTTTCATTGAAGTCGTAGTACATACTCAATACATGGTTTATCAAACTGATGTGAATTATGAATTCTAAAATGGAGTCCATGAAGATGAAATTTTCATTAGGAAACAAGGATTCCTTATAAGATAATTATTTTATCCTCATAATATATATAAAAGAAATTATTTTATATTATATATTATGAAACCATATAACGGTACTCCAAACCAAAATCATTGTTTGGGGAAAATATAATGATCAAAATGAAAGGATGAGAGTTACCTATATATAAATATAGTTATACATATACTGTTATTTTAATTTTTTATGTGGTTTAATATATATATTCATATTGTAAGGAATATATCTGTGATGAGTTTACAAATCAGATGAAGAAGAATTTTGTGATATCAATATTTGGTAATTTGATCTAATTCTTGATACTATAGATTACATAATATTTTACCATTATTTTCCTTTCCCATCATATTTATTATACCTATGTTTTAATAAAATTTTATTAAGGATTGTAAATAATTAACTACACCCATTTATATATAAACTATGCTAAACAATTGGGAATCATGATTTAATGTGATTTAGAAATATTTAAAAATACTTATTAGTAATATTATTTAACATACTATATCATGAATGTATATTATTTTATGTGTGTCTATATGTGAAATATTTCAATGTGGTTTAAAAATTTTTTATATAAATTAATATAAATTTATCCTATACAAATGGTTTTATAAAATAGTCTCTATTTGTCCGACAATTTCATGTAACAATACCGATTATTTTAAAGAAGTATTGGTATTGGTAGCCAAATTTTTTAAATTATGTAGTGCATTAATATTAAACATAAATATATTTAAAAAAATTCGTAACATGAATATATATATATATATATTAATAACCAACTATTTTCAAAAGTTTTTGTAATAGGTTGGTTGAGTCTATAAAGTTTAATTAGATAGTTATGGGACAAAAAACTCAGAAATTGTTTTACATAACCTCCAAGAAGTTTTTCTGAAATAATTGTTATAGGAATATCAAATTTATAACATATACAAATGGATTATTGGACATTTATATTGACCATATATACCAAAATATTTCCCCAAACAATTAATATTGGTTTATACATAAATAAAATCAAAAAACCACCACTCAAACAATTGGTATAAGTTATACAAATGATTTTTTTTTGTAATAGACCGAATGTTTTAAATCATTTTTATATATTTTTTATGATTAATTTAATGTAACATTTATATGTTAAATGAAATAATTTTTTTCATATAAATTTAATTTCATCGATACGTTTCATTACATAAAATAATGAGTTCAATGGAATTCAAAACTATTAATGTATTGTTATTTAAAATGATACATTTCACAAAGATATTTGATCTGTGTGTATTAATAAGATAATCTACAAAAAATAATTTTCTTTTTTAACACGAATAAAAGTAATTGATTTTTATCAATTGTATAGAAATGAAAAAAAATTAATAAAATTCTATAAAAATACTTTGTGTATGGAAAATGTGTTTCTTATTTTGAAACAGAAATTGTCATAATTTATGAAAAATTTTAATAAAATTTATATAATATCTATATTTACTAAAACATTTATCATATAACTAATAATTTTGTAGGCATGATATAAGAGGAAATTATATTCATTTCCTAAAAAGTTTTTCTTTCCTAAAAGCTGGTTTGTCGTATTTTATACTAATATTTAAATTCTAAAATTTTTCTATTTTTAGAATTTTAAATTTTAAAATTAACTAAAATTTTCCAAATAATCATTTCATAATTATAAATTAGTTATTTTATTTAATATTTTCAGAAACACATTATATTTTCTTGTGAATAATGAAAAATAATATTTTTACATTGGAATTATATTTTATATTTTATAATTTACAATGATATATTATGTTTAAATCTTTATTAAAAGTTAAATAAAATAATTATATTATCAGTATTCCAATTTATGTAATTGGATTAAAATTTATGTTGAATTATTAAATAAAAAAATTTATACATAAGAAAATTATATCCTTTAAAAACATATTTTTCATTATGTTTGCATGTTTAATTTTAAATTATATTATTTCAGTTAAGGGAATTGATTTTGGTAAAATTGATTTCACATTTGGTACGAAATTAATAAATATTAATTAATATGTTGAGAATTATTTTTCATCATAACAAATAGTAAAAATAGTAAATGTTTATCGCCACCTTTATGGTTAAATCATATGTATCTGGGTGTTAAACTAGAAAATAAGGGTTTGAAATACTAAAAAACATGTTTAATTTCTATTTTATTGATACATTTACACATTATATTGTCTTGTATTCTATAATAGTATATTTTAATGAATTGTTTCCATGATTATGACATGATAATGTTTTAAAACTATGAAAAATCACACATGTTTTTGTGGCCTCATATTTAAAAGGGAAGACATTATTCTCTCATATTCGCCGAAAATGTGAATTTATTCAAGAAAGTACCAAAAAATAAATTATGTAAATAACTATAATTGACCTATATTCCATTTAATTATCATTTTACCATCCATGGAAGGGTTTAAATGAAACATATAAGGGTTGCCCGAAGAAGTAGCATAGTTCTCAACCATGTGTCAGTATACTATTTGTTCTTCTAAATCAATAATATATTATTAATATATTAGGAAATTTTAAAAATTATCTTCTATATTTTTATATATTGGTAATATTTATTATATAACCAATATTTATATCTGCATCCATTAAATTTGAAATGAAATGTTTGATCTTTTGTACGGTGGACTGCTTTTTAATTTGTATTGCATCACCACGTATCAAAGAAATATATGGTTATAGATTATATATTTAAATATATTATATATATGAAATAATAATAATTGATTAATAATTTCATAATTACCTTCTTCTCTTCCAATCCATTGGAAAATGATAATTTTTTCTCTTGTGTATGTTTGGACAACCAAATCCAGGAAGTGATGTCATTAGTTTTTCATTTCCATTATAAATGTATGGAAATAATTTTGGATTCCATGAATATATATATTTTTTGGAATAAATTATTGTTACATAATGTTAAATTGTTTTACTTACATTTCATTCATTCGATACATCAAAAGAAGAAAACATTTTTATGTTGGAACATTATACCATCTCATGGAATTGTATAATTCATTTTCCTATATCTAAATTTTATAGATGACCCTAAATATGTATGTAATGAAAATATATTACTCTTATATCATTTTAAATTTTATTAATTTATTTATTAATAATCTATTTACAAGGAAAAAAAATAACATAACCAAAACATATATAAAAAGTGAAGCATTTATCATGAGATACAATGATTAAAAAAATTTATTATAAAAGGGTAATAAAATGTTGTAACTAAATAATATATTGAATGAAATATTTGTCTAAAATTATTTATTAATTTTTTTATAAATATGTATTTATTATGCAGAATATTTCAACATGTTTGATGAAATTCAGACCTGAGGTAAGTGAATTTTTTATCACATTTATTTTTTTGGATACATGCCATATTCACCACTTGATTCTATAATATAGTGTATATAATAAAAATTATTTTATTTTATGATGATTATTATCTATATATTTGGATTAACATATAATTATGTCACTATTTTATTCATGGTTATTATTATTAAAAATTTATTAAATTTTTAAGTGTTTTATGTCTCTATCTACTTGTTCATTCGGATTTTTTATGAATATGATTATAGTGATGAAATTTCATGATCTAAATTCATATAATCCTTTTAATTTTCTTATCCTATTTCTATTTATAAAAATTTTAGTTTATACTTTCATATTTTTTTATTTATTTACTCAAGAGTCAAAAAAATTGTGTTTAAGGGGAACTGACTATTCTTCTCTCTTCAGTTGAAAATAATTTTTCTCCCGAGAACATGTTTTCTAAAATATTTTTAATAATTTATTTTATATTCCTCTAGGATTTATTGAATTAATTTTTATATAAATATTCCTTTTTATAATTTTTTTAAAATAGAACTTTTTATTATTTTACAAATGACTTAATTTTCAAATTTATCAGCAAAAGTGAATGAAATATTTTCATTAAAATGTATGACATGGATGAATGTTTTTCACCACTAGGATGAATAAATTAGTAAATGAAAAATTTACATGTTTCTAATGTGATTTTAATAAATTTTTCTAATTTATATTACATATGATGATTTTATATAATTTATTTCAAATTAAAAGTGATATTTTTCTTAATAAATAATCATCTTCATCTTTAAATCAAATTTTCTATCTATGATAACACCCTTTTATGTTTCATAATCAGTAACTGAGATATGATCAAATGATAACATTCACATTAATTATCATGACGATTTATCATTCTGATGAATAATATTTATCAATCCCATAAATATTCAATGGATTATTCTATGATGATTTGTTAAAATAATAATGAAACACATTTATTTCCCACCAGTTTGTTCTAATTATATTTTTAAGAAGCCTATATGTCCTGACAAGATATGATACGATTACTTTTTTATGATCATGTGAAATGGATCATTATTATGTTGACTTTATGATGTTTGTGACTATAATAATATATCACTCTAATGAATTATTTAAATATTGATATCTCATGAGATAAATAGTACTGATGTGTGGAGTGAAACCATTTAGTAAGGGACTCTATATATTATGATAGTAATCAAAGTGTACATTTAATAATATGTCATCTGGGAGAGTGAACCTATTAAACTATGATAGTATTTGAAATGATTCATCTATACTTAGTAATAATTTTATTTTCTTTTTTTCATTATAAAAATAAATGTCACATAAAAATGTTATGCATTAATGGATCATGTTATTTAATTCATTTATGATTCAAGTATTATGAATTACCAACATTTATTACATGAGTGAAGACTATTATTTATGACATGTTAGGTATGACATCAAATTTCTATTCTCATATTATCTTACCCTTACTCCCATGATATAATTAAGTGAACAATGATATAACCCTTATTTTCCCTTTATAAGAATCGATGATGACCATTTTATATGTTACCTGTACCCTAATTATGTAGAAATGTATATTGTAACATATGTATAAGAGTGGTTCTAGTATGAAGAGAATAGTGGAAGATGATGTAGTTTAATTATGAAGTAATTTTTATCTATCTAGTTTGTCAACAGAAAAATGCCCATATGAATTCAGCATACTTCATTATGTTATGTATTTAATATTCATCAATTGTAATTTTTTATATATGTATGAATGTTTTTTTCACTATATTTGGTATCAGACAATGGTTTTTTTCACCTTTGAAAACAATGATCAGAAAACCTTTTTATGAACCTAAGGGACAAATCCATTGTTTTGATAACATCCTAATGTTTTGTGTATGATCAAGGATGACCTAGGATAAACATAAATTGTCATATATTTAAAATAATATATCTTGATTATGATATCTGATAAATTATTAATCAGGAATATGTGTTTTATTAATATAATTATTTTAATATCACAATATAATTTAGGATTTTTTTTCCTTGGTTATAACCCAAAGGAATCATGTAAATATGAAATTTCATATTCAATGAAATCATTTTACTCTAAAGAAACCAAATATTGTGTGAAATAGAACTAAAAAACACATTATTATCATCACACAGACATTTTAATATATGAATCATCATGAACATAAAAAATAGAAATGGGGGAATACCATTATATGGAGCCCCTAATAAGGAAAGATACACATTATTTTTGGGTGGTCATTAATATTATATATTTTAGGAAATAGATCAGTATAATGAAAAAGTAATTGTCAAATATATAGTGTTTGGAGCTTAAACATTTCTTCATTGTTTTCTATAATTTGGAGGGTAATGTATATCAATAGTGACCTCTTATAGATAATATTTGTAAATATGGATAGATAGACATAATGGAGTGTGATTAATTTATGATATTATTTTCAATAGTTACATTCCTTATATACATTAAGTTAAAATAATTAAGAATTTACTTTATATAAAGTTGAATTATGATGAATCCATTTGTACTAGTGTGCAATATTTTACTAGACATTCATGATATGCTTCTAATATTATAATCCAACATGAATCAATAGACGATTGAATCTTTTTTGGATTAAATAAATTTCTATAAATGGTTTCATATAAGGGGAAATTTAGATTATATGACGAAACAATTCAATGTACTATCAAGGTGAAAATGGAGATTATTGTTACATATCAAAATAATTGATTTGAAATGAAATGAAACATGTATTTCAATGGAAACTCTAAAAACCACAGTGAAAAGAATATAAACATTCCATTAGGATCAGTATAGGTTAATAACGGATGAAATATTCATAATTGTATTTGTAATTTTTTATTAATGGAATTGAATTTCATTAAGATATTAAATGTTAGAGAAATTATGGAGAGTTATCTTGTAATACAAATATAGATAAATCTCAACAAAAAGAACCACCCAACACCAGTGAGTCATAACAATGGTATTTTTTTCACTCATAGGCTTTCATTTTTAAACCATTATTATTATTTAAAATTTATCCTTTCGCTCTCCTCTTGAGTATATGGTGTGTCATACTCAGTTTTTCATCTTTCTGTTTTTTTCCTCTATTGTACTGTTACTGTGCATGCTTAGGGAAAAATCAAGTGACCATCTGATGGAAGGTCACCTTTCAGTTAAATTTTTCATATGTTTAAAATTTCATTATCTATATGATAAAATATATGAGTATTCTTAGGAAAATAATGTCGTTCTTTGGTATATGTGAGGGAAAAAACCTCATAATGGTGAGTTCTAATCATGATATTTTAACACACTTGGGTCTATATATTTTTCAAGAACCAACTACACTATTTGTTCACAGTTTATGATAAATGAACCGAAATCATAAATGTTTGTTTCCACTAGAATATATTTCATGACTAACTCAGAGTTTCAGAAACTATTAGTGTTAATCATGTGTATTGTCCAAGTCCATTAAAAAATGTACTTTTTTTTATTTTTCATTCTCATTTTTCACACTAAATTTCCCATCCTTCATCCCATTTGACTTGTGTTCCCTTAGGAGGCTAATCTCCCCTTCTTAAAACCTCCCACATCTATCCAGTGGTGATTCCATTTTATTTATTTGTGTTATGTGGGATATGTTTCAAGGTAAACTCATCCTTAATTCCTTATCTTCTTCCTTCATCATTTTTCATCATAGTTATTCTTCTACCTTGGTTCCTTTGTACTATGGTTGTTGTTTTAGTGTTTATTTTATGATGTTTTTTTATTATTATGTTTATTATTCGTGTTACATTCACTATTGAATGTTCTAGAATTTTTTAGTGGTTCACATAAAAGTAGTCATTGTTTATGCTAGGATTCCATATTTATAGAATTTTAAATTTAATAATTAATGATTAGTTAATTCTTATACAATTTTTTTATTATAATTACTAATATAGGTAGTTATAAAGATATATTTGTATTGACCTATTGTTTTTTTCAAATTAGGAATTATTTGTTTGAAACTATTTTGTTGAGTCATCCACATCAAGAGTTAAATTAAATTTCTTTTTAAATCTTATAGTCATTTTGTATTTCTAAATGATGTTTTCGAATTCAAAATGGGGTTCAAATACTAAATATATTCTTTAATGGTCTACTTGGACATGTTTGAAAAGTTTTTCACTATAAAAAATGTTACATACTCGCTAGAGAATTCGGAAAGAGGTTTTTATTTGTGAAAATCTCATTGGGATGTGTCTATTTCCCTATCATTATTAAGGGAATGATAATATCTAATTATGATAATTACTTTGTGAATATATGGGACAATGGAAGGGATACATCCTTGTATTAGTATTTTTCAGTGGTTCTTCTAGTTATGTGGCCAATGTTAATGTTGTTCTTATTTATTATATATGGTAGATTTCCCAATACTCATTGGATAACATTCATCTTATACATAACCTGGGTAAATAGGATAGCTAGTGGATTATCTAATAATTCATAATATACTATTTTATGGTTACACTCTATCATGTGACCCTTATTTTATTCTTTTCAATACCTTGGTATTATTCCCTATGATAGGAGAAGAAAGCTTTACCCAATGTTAGGAAAGTTATATTAAAATGGGAATACCGATATAATGGATAGTATATTGGTTTGTTATATATTTCCCAAAGATATCTTAGTTATCCTAATATTCGTTAGTGGGTTTTTATAAACTATAGATAATATATTTTCCTCAATTTGTAATTTTACTATATTACTTCTTCCCAATTGAAGTCATTTTTTATCAATTCTTATAAGTATTTTATGTGGTCCGTCTTTTTAGTGAAAGGAAATATTGGATTTTTAAATTTTTTAATGAATAATATTTTGAAAACTCCCTTATACTATCTTTTTCCCCCATTTTACAGAAACGTTTTTAATTCTATCCATATATCCCTCTCTAATATTCCCAATCACTTGCTTTTAAGAAAAAACAGTCTAACAAAAGTGGGAAGTAGACTATGTTGTAAAAAAATAATAGATGGAAATCCTATTTTTATACAACTATATTTCAAACTAAGAGAAAGTGAATATATTATTTAAAGGAAAATCACAGGGAATCGTGTTTCATGGTAATGCCTACTGGGTTTCAATACACACTCATTTCCCTCTACCATTGATTTTAGATGAAGTATATGTTCTGCCATTGAATCTATCATTGTATATTGATGTTTGGACTTTGTATTTGATAATAACATATGGGTCCAAATGGAAATATTATTATGCATGATGTTTTTTTTGGGTTTTCATCTTATTAATTTCCCATGTTTTTTTATTTTATCTATGTTTGGATTTTTATATATAATTAATTTATTTATTTATTTATTTTTGGATAAATAAGTCCATTTGATAATTTTTTATTACCTTTATGACTTTCCATAGTACTATGGTAATCTAGAAATATCCTTGGGGATGTCATTGGATCGATTAGGTGAATTATTAGGAGTATACTCTGGTTAGTTCATGAAACAATTATATCATAATGCATGTTAAATAGAGGAACTATATTTCAGAGCACCCATCGAAAATAGATTTTTTCATGGTAAAAAATATATAAATGTTAATACATTGTGTGTATTTACAAAGAGATGTCTGGAAAACACATCTTGTTCTAATAAATTGGTTAACTTGTAAAGTCAGTTTTTGATGTTTTATTAAATAATTTTTTTAATTTCATTCTATTTATGTATTTATATTTTTTTATTTTTTAGAATTTTATTATTTATTTTAAATCTTTTTATGGGTTTTGTAGTTCTTGGATAATGTAATAATAGTTCTTCTTGTGTTTTTTGGTGATCTAAAAAGGCCTAGAAATTTTGGGTGAGCCTGAGAACCTGGAACATTGGGACTCATATATTTAGTTATTTGATTGAAATATATCCACAAAATTTATAAATAAGTTATCAATTGTCTATAGTCTCATTAAAGAATTTTTATTAGGTATTTCATTATTTTAATGGTTCCATTAGAAACGTTTTTACTAAAAAAAACCCGAATTTCAAATGCTTATTTTTTGATAAAAAGGGTTCTTAAGGGTTTTTTCTTCATTGTTGATTCTAAAAAATTGTTTGTGATATTTCAATGGAAAGATTAAATATTATATGAAAAATATAATGTGTTTGAAATGTGATGGAATAGATTAATTGATAAAATTGTTGTTATTTTTTATGAATGAAATTTATTGATTTATCAAGTTAAATGTGGGTTTTAAATTTATGGTTACTGGGAATTTTTTATGGACTAGTGAATTTTTTGGGTTTTTTTTATTTTTATTTATAGTGTTTATTGTGGATATTAATTGATTATTATTTTATTTTGATTGATATTGTTTTTCTTTCCATTAATAGTTTGACCCAAAAAAAGGATCAATGGATATATATGGTGCAGATATCGGTTGTTCACTATTAGAAGACCCATTATTTGATCAACCTTAGGACTTCCTGCGTGATCTATGGAAGTTAAACCGTCCTTAATTTTATGGTAAAATGAATCTTCTTAAATTCAGGAGTAGTTGTTTAAAATTTTACAATTCTATTGTTTTATTCAGTTTCATGGGTCTCTAAATGTTATTTTGACTACCTTATGGATGAATGTATAACTAAAAGGTAGTGGAAGACCATAATTAGGTATAACACATTATAATACCTCTACATGTAATTATTTATATATTATTTCATACTACAATACATCTATAAATATATGATTCTAGTGAAGATAATAGATATGTGGTTTATTTATCAAGAAGGTGGATCGATGCCAGAATCTGTTCATCATTCTATGGGTCTTGTTCTCTATTTTTCAACATTAACCCAGGATGATTCTATTAAGTCTAACCATGATCATAATTGGATTCATGCTAATATTAAATTTAGGGTTTTAGAACATTCCCTAAACTCCATTTTCTATGTTATGTTGATAGAGGGTCAGGTCGAGGATAGATTAATAAGTTTTGTTAAGATTTCTAATCCTTAATTACTCCCAGAAAGAGATGAATTCAATTTCAGTAAACTGGTGGGAATCCATCCAAATATTGATCACTATGGTGGTGTAATTGAGAGTCCTTATATTTTTTCATCTTATAATAGGCATAAGAGTTTGGTATATCATTATCGATGAAATATGGTTTCAAAAAAACATTCATGTCCATGATCCCTAATGGTTATTCCTGACTATTTCCATTTGATACATAAATAGAGGATCAACATGTGTTTCACTCAGATGAAGGGTGAAGAAAATAAAATTCCTTTAAATAACGTATAGGTCATTCTGATGAACACGACATTGGTGTGAGTTATATTTAATGTTTTTCATGTAATTAAAAATTTTAATATTTTTTTTACCTTGTGGGGCCTTATTTGTATTGAATAAAAAGGGTCACTAGGTAAATTTTGGTAAATCATGAATCTCTTCCTCATGCAGTTAATATGGTTTTCTATAACAACCCTTCTTTTTATAACACACTTAAACCAGATTTATTGAATAAAATATTCACTGGATACTACATATATGATCGATAGGTATAGCATCTT
The DNA here is from genome assembly GCA_963277665.1 of Viscum album. Taxonomy (NCBI): domain Eukaryota; kingdom Viridiplantae; phylum Streptophyta; class Magnoliopsida; order Santalales; family Viscaceae; genus Viscum; species Viscum album. The sequence continues at coordinate 1,846,403 of CAUJRU010000074.1, forward strand.
TGTGTATTAGGAACATTACATAACATCTTAGAACATAAAACACATAACATCTTTATTGAAAACTTCCTTTACATGACCACCACATTCCCTCTAAATTAGCATTGCATGGCATACCCTAAGTACATGCATTAGAAAAGGGTGCAATATAAAGCCCAGTAAGGGAATAAACATGGAATAACATGAGAAATGTAATATATTTTATACAATAGGCATATTAATAGAGCACAAGTGAAACATGATTATAATGTCATCATTAAGAATGATAATCATAACATGGAAATGTGGCAACAACACTTAACATGGAATTAGCATGATCCAAGGCTCATTGAACCTGGGGAATAAGTAAACCCTCATTGCACTTGAAGCATGATTAAACCCTCTTTTAGATTGAATTAGCATGAGTCTGCACCCATTTCACATGACGTATCATGATACTATACGTTACCCAATGCATTGGACTTCTATCCGGGCGCACCCTTCTTAATCATTTCTTTTCATGACTAAGTGTTCCACATGGATCATATAACATGGAATCAATCAATATCATATGTTATTCAACTATTAATTAATGTTTAATAAATACAATAATGTAAAATAATTAGGTATATGTGAATAAATTGGAATACCCTTGATTGTGACATGGGTATGGTATTCACTACACAATAATCTTTGATTAGAAAAATGCGGTGCAATTTCGACTGCATCACAGTGTGACATAATTATTCGTGAAAATAGTTGATGTGATATAAAATGGTGTCTCATCATATTTACATGAAAATGATTGTAAGGGTCTCATATCTATACATTTCCCTACAAACGCAATGGAATTTAAAGGCATAACACAAAATAATCACTTGGATGTAAAAGATGGGAGAGAAATCTATCACAGAATTTTTAATTGGTAAAAAATGTATGTGGGAGACTTTAATGAGATATAAAGGTGTATCCCATCATCAAAAAATAAATATGGAAGTATGGTTGAGGTGAGAAATAATACCCCAACATTTTTAATTGAAAACAAAATGGAATGAAAACTTAAAGAAAATTAGACCAAAATTAAAAAGGAAGAAATCTCGTACTTGAAAGTGTGATCCCAAATGCTTGGGAGATTCTTGAGAGATGCTTATTGGGATATTGGGTCACCTTGGGAGGATTCTAGAGAAATCATGGTAGGGGTTGGTCAATGTCTAAAGGCTTTGAGTAATAGGATGTCGGGGCATGGGTGGGTATATATACGAAATGAGAGGGAATTATTTATTATTTAGGTTTGGGACACCTCACATTAATCCAATCAATACCACAATCCAGGCCATGGTTTATACCTATGTTTTTTTTCAAATGGGATTGGAAAAACATATTTTATAAGGCCAATATCCTAACATTTTAAAATAAATCGGTTGCTTATATGGAGGTGAGTCACACTCTCAAGGAAAACAATTTAAAACGAAAAAAATGTTCTATAAGTATTAAAGGGTCCAAAAAAGCATTTTAAAATAAAAAAAAATAATCTAAAAACACATTATTTTAATGATAAAATATATATTGGCTGAACATAATGTTTATAGTATTTTATTACATCACTGTGGGGTGATTATGATGTCATAAAACACATTATTTATTTAAATTATATTTAATTTTTACCCAAAAATTCGACAGTCTCATAAAATTTTGAAAAAATAACCATTGTAAAATTTCAACATCCTAATTCCAAAAATAATATTCATTTTCTTTAAATAATTTTATAAATATGTGAAATTTTACTTTTAATATAAAAACCGATATTTATAAAAAATTCAGGGGTTTTGAAAAAAAACATTTTTCAGAACTTAATAAAAATTACAATTTCATTCGGAAAATTTTAAAATCATTTATATTTAATAAAAATTAATATAATAATAATATTTTATTAAAATAATATATAATTATAAAATCCCTTAATTCATCATAATATATTTCTAAGTTGAATATTAACAAAAAATACGATTTCTTCTTTAAAAATTTATTTACAATGTAACAATAATTAAATGAATGCACATTATTTATAAAAAAAATAATTTACATTGTCATAATTCTATTGTCTTGTTACATAAAAACTTATAACACCTGCATAAGATTGAAGGTAAAGGTGTACGATGGTCACATGCTCATTGGGTAGCTCGGAAAACATCACTTGGGTGGAAATCTCTCTTAACTTCCACTTCTCATGTAGTTGGTTCTGCTCAAGGGAAATGTGTTCATGCTCATCATGATCTAGGTCAAGATCAAAGCCCAATGATTCTACCTACTTTTCTATCTCTAAAAAATTGTCTTTATATGGTGCAAGTCTACTAGATGAGGCCATCACTTCCATTGTCTGAGTAAATTGGATTTGTTAAATCCAAATATTTATTCTATTCAATTGATCACTGTTCAACGGATATATTTGAAATTGTCACAATTCATAGTGGTATTTTTTAATCTTGAAACATAAAACCAATTATGTTCAAATTTTTTATAACCATTATATGACATTTAATAAGATAAAGATAAATTTTCATTAATGATTGCTTGGGATGTTACAATGTTCCACCCTTAGGAAATTTCACCCTCGAAATTTCCTTTTCTCACACTAAAACAGATGTGGGTGACTTTGCTTCATCACTTCTCTGAATCCCATGTCACTTCTTCAAACATGTGGTTTCACCACAACACCTTGATGAGGGCCATTGTCTTATTTTGTAGAACTTTTTTTCTATGATCTAAGATCATCACTAGTTTCTCCTCGTAAGAAAGATCATCCTCTCAATGTACTACCTCTGAAGAGAGTACATTTGAAGGGTCTGGTATGTACTTCCTTAGTAGGGATACAAGAATGACATCATGTACTTTGGCCATGGTAGGTGGAAGTACTAGTTGATAGGCCACAACCCCACACGATCAAAAATCTCGAAGGGGCCAATGTACCAAGGAATTAACTTCCCTTTATTTCCAACCCACATGATCTTATTCTATGGAGATATGCGTAGAAATACCATGTCTCAAACTTTAAACTCATTTTCTTATCGATGGTTATATGAATAACTCTTATGTCGACTCTGGGCTGACTTGATATGCTGCTGAATGGTTTTTACCTTCTCCACCATTTCTTCAACCATTTCTGGTCCTAACAGCTTACGCTCACCGACCTCATCCTAACATGCTAGTGTTCTACACCTCCTTCCATATAGGGATTCATTATGTTCCATTAGGATGCTTGAGTGGAAACTATTGTTGTAGGAGAATTCAACCAATGGAAGATGTTGGTCCCACGCTCATCTGAAGTCCATAGAACACGCTCTCAACATGTCCTCAAGTGTTTGGATAGTCCACTCGGATTGGCCATCAGTTTGAGGATGATAAGCCATACTGAAGTTCATCTCAGTATGTAGAGCATGTTAAAGACTCTTCCTAAATCTTGAGGTAAATCTAGGATCTTAATCAGATATAATAGATCGTGGTACTCCATGCATCCTTACCACTTAGCTGATATATATCTGTTTTAGCTAAACCAATGAGAAATCCTCCAAAATTTCAATAAAGTGTGAAAACGTTTTATGAAAATCCACAATAACCAAGATTTCATTATTTCCTTTGGAGGTCTTTGGAAGTCTGGTGACATATTTCATGGTGATGTCCTCCCATTTCCATGCTGGTATGGGTAGTGGTTGCATCATCCACTAATACTTCTACCTCTCTGTTTTTATTTTCTGACAAACCAGGAACTTTGATGTATACTCAGTGATCTCCTTCTATATATTATCCCACCAATAATGCTCTTGGAGATCTAAATACATCTTTTTGTTTCCCAGGTGAATAGAGAAATTTTAACTATGCACCTCATCCAAAATATTCTTATTCAGCTCCGAACTTCATGGAACACATAGTCTTTTCCCAAATCTCACAATTCCTTCTATATTAACATTGAACTCCAAGGATTTCCGTTCTCTGATAGCTTCTACTCTCTTCTGAATTCCCACATAATCCTTTTGACAAGACTTTAAACTTTTCAAAAGAAAAATTTGAACAATCATTTGTGAAAGGCTTGATGATGTTCCCTTATTTATGATTCCCTTGTCCATCTTCATCAAATCTAATAATATTGGGTCCTTCTCAATTCTCATCAATGATAGAATTTCTTGGTCCTTTCTACATAGAGATTCTATCACCTTTTTCGCTTTCCTAGGGTGGAAATGGATTGAGCAATCATAGTCTATGATAATCTCTATCCATCTTCGTTGATTCATGTTCAACTCTTTCTGTGTGAATATATTCTTGAGGCTTTTGTGGTCTGTATATATTTCATAGTTCTCCCCAAAGAGATAATTCCACCGAATTTTTAAAGCGACGATCACCACAGCCAAGTCCAAATCATCTTTTGGATAATTCTACTCATTAAAATTCAATTGCCTTGAATCATAGGCAATGACATGGTCATTTTTCATCAACACACACCATAGGAACTTCTTCGAAGCATCACTGAATACCGAAAAATGTTCTACACTTCAGGGTAAATTGAGCATGGGCCCAGTGATAAGGCTCATTTTTAACTCCATGAAGCATTCTCCTCATTCATCACTCCAAGAAAACATTACTCTCTTAATAGTTATCTTGGCAACAGGGTTGTACAATCATGAAGAATTTCTCACAAATCGTCCATAATATCATGAGAACCCCAAGAAGCTACAGATATCCACTACCGATGATGGCCTCGACCATCCCTTAATACAATCTATTTTGGAGTGATCCATAGATATCCCATTGCTTGTGATGATATGGCCCAATAATGAGACCCACTTCAAACAGAACTCACAGTTTATGTACATTGCATAGAAGTTCCCCTTTCGCAAGGTCTCTAGAACAGTTCTTAGATGTCCTCATGATCCTCCATGGTATTGGAGTATTTCAGAATATCATCGATAAATACTACCACAAATTTTTCTAGGTAAGACCTAATGACTCTATTCATCAAGTCCATGAAGATTTTTGGAGCATTAGTGAGTCTGAAAGTAATTACTATGAATTCATAGTGCCAATATCTTGTATGAAAAGGAGTCTGGGGGATATCTTCCTTCTTCATCCTCACATGATAATATCTAGATCGAAAATCCACATTGGAGAAGTATTGTGCTCAATGTAGCTAATAGAATAAGTAATCAATTCATGGGATAAGATACTTTTTATTTATAGTGATTTTTTATGCTCACAATAATCGATTTAAATGTGCATTGACCCATCCTTCTTTTTGACTAAGAGGACTGGTGCACCCCATGGAGAAGAACCTGGGTGTATAAACCCTTTATCCAGATTCTATAGTAGTTGTTCTTAGATTTCTAAAGCCCCGCAATAGCCAATCTATACTGAGTCTTGGATATCAGAAATTCCCCAGGTATAATATAAATTTAGAATTCAACACCCCCTATAGAAGGAAGACCATGAAATTCCTTGGGAAAGACTCTAGCAAATTCCCTCCCAATAGGCATGTCTTCAAGGATGGTTTCCTCCTTAGAATCTATCATATGACCCAAATATTTGTTCTCATAGTGTTGTAATATCCACGCTTGAGATGATGGAGCTAATGAATATTCATCTTCATCCTTTCACTTGTATATAATCGTGGTTCGATTCTCTACATGGAGAGTGATTTCCTTCTCATAGCAATTTATGATGGCTCAATATAAGGAAAGTCAATCCATGCTAATAATTTCATCAAACTCCACTAGAGGGAGTATGATAAGGTTCTACAGGAAATTAAATCCATATATTATGATATGGGAGGAGTTATATTCTTGGGATGCAATGATTTCCCCATTTACCTAACTCACCGACATCTTTACTTCCATGATTTATGGTGGTGCTGGGATTTTTCTACTAAAATTTTGTGATATAAAAGAATGCGTAGAACCTGAATCAAAATATAAGTTCACTATTATTGAATGAATAACTAGAATACCTTTAACCACTTCGTTTTTGGGGTTCACATTGGTAGTAGTGATGGAAAAATCTCTCCCTTGGGGCCTTGGAGGTTGTTAGTTGGCTCTGAAATTCTTTAGCTTAGGGCACTGATATCCAAGATTCCATAGTTCTTTATAGTTGTATAAATGAACAACACATTGAGGTTTGAATAGTGTGTTCCTCTCCTCTGTTGCAGCCACGGGTTTTTCATGTCGGCAGTTAACAACTAGGTGACCTTCTCTTCCACAACTAAAGCATTTATTCATCCCTTCAAGAAATTTCTAGGGTGCTTCTTTCTGGACCGTTGGAATGTGGGCAGCTATATCATCTTAGCACCGTTGGGTTTATCCATAGGATTGAAATCATTTATGTCCACCTTACACTTCTTATCCCCATGATACCCCTAATATTCTCCAATATCGATTTCATCTATGAGGGAACATCAGGAAATTTTCCTCATAGATGTCTAAGTCATAGATCACCAGCGCTTTCTGTAGGCTAGGTTTCATCCCACCAAAGAAGCAGTAGACCATGCATTTAGGGGGTAACAAAAAAGCTGGAGGTGTGTCGTGCAAGACTTGTGAATTTTTCCACATACGCTCCGACATATTCCTCGTCTTTTTTCACGAGGACACAGAAGTCCCATTCCATCTTAAGTCGGAGGGATCATGGAAAATATTTATCGAAAAACATCATCTAGAAACCCTTCCATTCCAATGCCTCGGTCTCTTCCTCTTGCATCATATTTTTTTATCAAATTCCACAATTGATCGGATTCACCTTCCTTATGGTTTGTATCCATAAGAACCATCTCTTGTCCAGAACATTAAAGGATGGAGAAGATCTATTCAATGGAGTTGATCCATTGTTCAGTGATTGAGGGATCAAACGATCCATTAAATGTTGGAGTGATTTGTCTCATAAAAATCTTGATACTGACTTGTTCTTTCATGGGGGGGGGGGGTTGAAAATTCTTCTTGACCCATGTTTTTATTCGATTATTGAGTGAACTGAGAGAGAATTGTGAAAATGTTCACAATTCCCGCTCCCATCAGTTTGGGCATATCATTTTCACAATCATCACATTGATCTTAATATCGGTTTTTAGCCCGAGTCCTCCTATTACCGGACATTGGTTGGAATATAAGGAATTTTAGGGGTAAAACATAATGTTTAATCCAATGAAAAAAATGTTGGCTTATAAAAAACTGTTACTTCCTTTTCTTATGTATCCATAGGCTTCAATCTATGTTATTCATCATCTACTTTCTAACACATAATAGCAAGGGGATTTTTTTATTTCCCTTCATAAGGGTTCATAAAAATATTTTGAATTTACCAAAGCATATCCCCCAAGAGTTTCATAAACAAGAGTGCATCAAGGCCTGTTGTTGTGCACTAGTTCCCATTTGAGTCTTTCTCAATGTGGTGTTTTGGTTTTTACCCCTAGGATACATTTGTTCCAGAGCCGCCTCTACGTGCTCGTATCCAGAATGGGATGTATTTTCTTGATAAACCACTTAATCAATACCCACCAATACATAGGAATTTTTTTATTATACTTATTCTATCCTCTAAGTATTCACTAGGTTTTTCTTATCCTAATCCCAAAAATAACTATACCTATCCTCTGATACCAACTATAACAACCCTACTTTTCCTTAAACACATAAACTTGATTTATTACCTAAAATATTCACTCGATACAACATAGAATATCAAGAGGTCTACTGTATTTGGGGATTAATAACATTACATAATAGCTTAGAACATAAACCACACAATATCTTTATTGGAAACTTTTTTTACATGACCTCTACATTCCCTCATACTTAGAATTGCATGGGATAACCATAGGACATGCATAAGAAAAGGGTGAGCTACAAAGCCCAATAATGGAAGAAATATGGAATAACATGGGAAATATAATACATGTTAGAATTTATGAATATCAATGGAGATAAAGAGAAACATGAACATAAATTTTTGATAAATAATGATAATCATAACATGGAAATGTGCAAACAACACTTAACATGGAATTAGCATGAGCCAGGTCTCATTGCACATAGAGCATGAGTAAACCCTCATAGGACATGAATCATGAGTAAAACCTCATTTGACTTTAATTATCATGAGTAAAAATACATTTCACATGTCTAATAATGATAATACACCTTACCCAATGCATTGGAGCGCTATCAGGGTGCACCCTTCTTAAAAATTTCATTAATGCATAACTGTGCCACATGGATTATATAACATGGAATACATCAACATCATAAGTTCTTCCATGATTATGTAATGTGGAATAAAAGCATGAAAGTATCATTAAATAGGTATGTGTGCATAAATATGAATACCCTTGATAGAGACAAGGGCATGGTATTAACAATAAAATTATCCTGGCTTGGAAAAACACAGTGCAATTTCGGCAGCATAACAGCGTGACATAAGAATAATGAAAATAGTTTATGAGATAGAAAAGGGTGTCTCATCATATGTACATGAAATGGAATTTAAGGGGGTCATATGGATAAATGTACCAGAAAACTTAATGTAATTTAAATGAATAATACAAAATAATTACATGGATGCAAAAGAGGAGAGAGAAATCCCTCACAGAATTTCGTCATTGTAAACGGGTGTACATGGGAAGTTTTAACGAGAGTGAAAGGGGTATACCATAATACAAACATAAAGTGGAATTTAAGGGGGGGGGGTTTGAAATCATACCCCTATTTGTTTAATTGAAAACAAAATGGCATAACAACTTATAGAAAATTATAAATAAATGAGAAATGAAGAAATCCCTTAGTTTGAAGTGTGATCCCAAAGGCTTGAGAGAGGATTATTGTGATCTTGAGACACCTTGGGAGGATTCTAGAGAGCTGACGGAAGGGTTAGTTGAACTCTAAAGGCTTTGAGTGAAAAGGATGTAGGAGCTTGGGTGTGTTTATATATGAAAGGAGAGTGAATTATTTGTTATTTTTCTTTGGAACACCTCACATTAAACTAATCAATACCACAAACCAGCCCATGATTTATGCCGATGATTTTTTCCAAAAGGAAATGGAATACTAAATTTTATATGGGCAATGGAAGAAATTATTTAAATAATAGGGATTGTTATGTGGAGGTGAGTCACACTCTTAAGGAAAACAATTTAAAAATACAAAATGTTTTATAAGTCTTAGATGGTCCACAAAATCATTTTAAAATAAATAAATCAAATCTAAAATCACATTTTTTAAATGATAAAACATATATTTTCCGAGATATTTTTTTATAATATTTTATTACCTCACTATTGTGTCATTATGATGTCATAAAACACATTATATATTTAAATAGTATTTAAATTTTTTCTGAAAAATCGACTGTCTCAGAAAATTATAAAAAATTACCTGTTGGAAAATTTCTAGGTCCTAATTCAAAAAATAATATTCATTTTTTCTAAATTGTTTTATAAACATGTGAATTTTTACTTTAAAAATAAAATTCATTAATTACTGAAAATTCATGGGTATTGGAAAAAATAGTTTTCAATCCTTAATAAAAATTATAATTGCATTAAAAAAATTATACGATCATTTATATTTAATAAAAATTAATTTCATAGTAATATTTTATTAAAATATTATATAAATAATAAAATCCTTTAATTAATCAAAATATATTTCTTTGATGAATATTAAATAAAAATACTATTTCTGTGTTAAAAAAACTATTTACAAAGAAAGAATAATAAAATGAAGGCACATTCTTTATAAAAAAATAATGTACACTGTCATAGTGATAGGGTCTTGTTTCATAACCCCTTATAACACCCCCATATGACAAAATGGTAAGGTGACATTCTCTTGGGGTGGCTCGGATAACATCGCTCGGGTGGTAATCTCTATTAACTTCCACTTCTCTGGTAGTTGGTTCCTCTCAAGATTTACATGTTCATGCTCGGCATGGTCTTGGTCAAGAGCGAAGCCCAATGGTGCCACCTCCTTTCCAAGCTCTGAAAAATGGGCTTCGTATAGTGAATGTCTACTAGATTAATCCATCGCTTCATTTGTCAGAGTAATTTGGATTTGTTAAGGCCCAATATTTATACTAATCATGTGATCACTGTTCAACGACTATATTAGCAACAGTCAAAATTCATAATTGTATTTTAAAATCAAAAAACATAAAATCATTGAAGTTCACACTTTATATAGCGATAAAGTGACATTTAATTACATAAAGTGGAAATTTCATTAATGAATGTTTTGGTCATTATAGTTTCGATGTGTGTCATATTCATGAGACAATGTTCCTTATAGAATTATTTAAGGCTGTTCTATATTGGAAGGTCAATTTTTCCTGATATTATTTTTTAATAATTTATATCTAATATAATGGGGATTAAATTATGTGATATTTATGTTGTTAAAGTAAGACTTTTTTATATATTTACCTCTTTCCATGTATCCCTTGGGAAATTTTCATGCAGTCATCACATTTTCCGCAAATTAATCTAAATTTTACTTTCCTGACACTTACTGAACATTTGGATTCTAGAAAATACCTAATGATTTATGTAATGTAATTTATATATTTTATGGTATGGAATAATTTTTCCCTTGAAGAGGTGTCCTTTTTATATAGGAGTTGAATCATGTGATGACATGTACCTCTTTCATTCATCCCAATCTATTTGAATGATGATGATTTTTTGGATGAAATCATTATGGTCCATATAATATTGACATCCAAGAATTTTTAAAATCCTTTATATTAGGTTACTATTTTTAAATTGTCTTTTAAATTGGGAATTATATCTCTCAGATATAATTTTATTTGTTTTAAACTATTTTTCTTCTATTGGATGGTTATTGTTCATGTGTAAGGGAAAACTATGAAACCACCAGATGCATGTTCCATTAAGTTAATTTTGATCTTTTATGGTATATGATTCATGTTTAGTGAATTTTAAGATCCAAAATATGTGGAATTAGGGAATAAATTTTAAGGAAATGACTGTTCCTTGTCGAGGGAACATGACCTGACTAGGGTTAGTTCAGACCCTATGAAAATAATTCACTTGTGTATGATGTCTTTTCAGAAACAAAAATATTATTTGAACATGATTTCCCAAACTATGAATGAAAACCATGTAAGAATATAGATACTCTTGTATACTGTTCATGGTTAGTGCATGGTTTCTGAAACTGTGTAGACTAACCGTACTCAGTGTCCATGATCATTAAAAATGTATTCTTCCATTTTCCCTTTTTTCTTTTAACCCCAAATCACCCCAATTATTCTCCATTTTTCTTATGAATGAATTGGATAATCCACTCCCCTTCACCAGACCTACCACCACTTTCCAATGTGGATTGCATGGGGTTTATTAATGTTTTTTGGTTGATTTTACAGGGTAAAATCTTCTTTCCTTCTCCTTCAATTTTTATTGTTTTTTCTTCATTATAATCATACTCTCGTGGTTCCATTTGTCTATGGTTCATGTTTCACTGGTACTAAATTGATGATATTCCTTATTAAGCTTATTCTAGGTATTCTATACCCATTTCTATTACTTTACTTGTTTATAGTTAACATCATTTAAGGGGTCAATGTGTGAGGTAGATTTCTCTATGTATCACCCTTTTAAATTTTTGAATCATTTATTTCATGATTATTATAAAATTTTGTTATTTTAATTATTATAATATGTGTTTTTAATTATTTAATCAGAATAAATCATGTTGATTTCGACATTTTAATTATTTATGTGAAATATTTTTTTTATCCCTGAACACCATGCGTCTGATTAAATATTGGGTCAGATATTTTATGTGGTTTATAGATTCCGAATTATTTTATTACTTTCAAAATGGGTTTTAAAAACTAAATGAATTCATTAATGGTGTGTTTGGGTACTTTTTAACATTTTTTTCTCTCAAATGAAAGTGGATGACCTGTTTGTTATTTTTAAAATGTGTGGATACATATGAAAAAAACCCCTAAGTTGTTCCTATAGACTAATCATTATTAATTGAATGAGGATCTCCATGATGCGGGACATTCTGTGAGCATTGATTTTCCCATGGAAATGGGATCTCCCTAAAATGTTGTTTAGGGTGGTTCTTGAGGTTTTGTGGCTATGTATTTCTTATGATTAATTTTTATACATTTTTAATTGTTTGATACAACTTTCCTCAAAACCATTTTAGGTATTTCATTGTAACCAACATAGATAGGATACTAACTGATAATTATTGTTATAATACTTTATGATTAAAATCTATCTAGTACCACATAGAATGGATATTTATTGTCTTTGGGGTTATGACCACATGTTAGGACATATATAGTAAGAATAAGTATAAGTGATGTTGTATTTAGTCACTCACACAGATATGTTGCATCTTGTGATAATATGTCCTATATTTTTTCCATGATATTTTAGGAATTCCAAGGTTCTCTATCACTTGTTAGTTAGTGGAAGATAATTTAAGAGCATTATCATAGAATGTTACAAGAGTACAAATTTCCCATTACCCTCATTTTTTCGTTGATATTTCTACTTAATTATGGTCTTTCACATTGGTAAAAACAGTTTTTTGGTTTTGAAATTTATTCTTGAATAATACATAGAAAATTGATTCATACTCATTTTCACCACCTTTGAAAAAACACTTTTTTCATTTTCCCCTATATATATTTTTCTCACTAAAATTCCCATGAATATCTATTTAATATAACACTATATTATTTTAATAGGGTTTTAAGATATGTTTTATTTTGAAATTATGTTGATAAAAAATCATTTTTTATTTTAATAAATTTCAAACTATCAGAAAATGTATCTTCTATTTAGTAGAATTGTAGAGGGAATTGTGTTTGGTAGGAAAATCAACTATATTTTAATAATAAAGCCTATAAATATACCTTAGTTATTAAATAATGTTATATTTTAAAACTCATACATGATCACTAAGGATTGAAGAAATTTTTCAGGTTTATAATGTGTCATGTGGGGTATCATGGAGATTGGTTAGTAATCATGGCTGGTTTATTTTAAAAAAAAATCCATTTTTTTATTTTACTCATAGTGGTCCTATCAATAATCATTGAATTATTTATATATATTTATTTTTCATGATGTCAATACCGTAATATTTCTTAAATTACCATAGTTCTTTTCTCCACACTTGGGTTATTAGGAGTATTCCTTAAGGATGCCTCGGGGTCAGTAGAGGTGATTTGTTTAGTGTTAAACCATGGTGCACCATGATAGATTTGAAATTCTTCTAACTAGTGATAATATTTGAAGGACGATGAGTGTGATTGATTTCATCTAAATCTTAAAATATTATTAAATGATAAATTACATGAAATTATTATTTCTTATTCTATTTATGATAATGAAATAGTAGAAGGTACACATACCTTCCAATCTATAACTGCTAATTTCTAATTACTCTATTGAACAACATAGGCTTTTATATCTAACACTTTTTATAAGGGTACAAAAATTACACAGAAAAAATCATATATTCAATTTATAGTGAAACCTCATAATTGTATAATGATCACATCCCAAGTCTATGATCTGTCTCATATTGAGGTATGTGGGTATCTTTTTCCTTCATATCATGTTATTCTCACACTATATGGATTGGAGATAATTTTTTTCTTTGATTGTATCTCTCTATTTAAACCCCACGTAAGTTCCCATAGAAGGGAAGTCACATTTCACATAAGAATAAAAAATATTTTCATATATTATTGAATATATAATTATGAATATCCCTACGAAATTAAAACAATTGTATAAGGATTTAACCAGATTAAAAAGTGGTATTTATATCGGATGGTTGGGAAGAAACTCAACATCAATGATGTTCCAATTTTCACTGTGTTATTTAACGATTTTCCATGTGTTTTTCCTAGTTATACACCAAAAAATGAAGTATATATTTTAATAAAAAATTTACCTAATTCTATTTTTATTTCTAATTCTCTATATAGAATGACCAAGAATGAGTTACAATAATTATAGATGAAAAACTAACAGGATAATGTAATGGGATTTATTTAGACTAGTGTGGAATCATGAGGTGAACCTCTTATCCTAGTTAAATAATATAATCTATTATTGTAAATGTTTATTGGTTATCGGGAAATAAATAAGATTATAAACATTAATATGTCTTGTATACTAAGTATTAAGGGATTTTTCAATCAATAGAGTGTAACTCAATACATATCCAATATAGATATCCATGTTGGATATCTTCAATTGAGGGTCCAGAAGGATGATATAACCATGGAATAAATTTCTGCATGCTATAAACACTAAAAATTTAATATTATTCCATTTAGGCAGACCAATACCCCCTATATCTTCTTTTTTGTAAGGAGTAGAGTATTCATAGATTATCTAGAGCATTTTTGTTAGTATTTATAGGTGATATTATTGTATAGTATATTAGGATGGATGACGACATAGAATACATATGAATTGTGCATAAGTCCCTAAGGATTGAAAAGTTTTATAAAAAAACAACAATATGTATATTTTGTCTATAAATGTTTCAATTTTTTCCATATATTCTCTTGATAGGGTATATAACTAGATACAAAAAATATGTAAGTTATTGGAAATTTGAATATACCATAAATTATGATAGAGACCCCTATTTTGTTCATTTGTATGGATATTATTGATGGATTATAGATAATTTCTCAGGGTTGTCATATACACTCAGTATGAAAACTCTGAATCGATCCATGACCCATTGGGAAAATGATTTTGAATAAAATTTCAGGGAAATGAAGTAAATATTATTGAATGAACATTATTTACATAATAAAGTTGTATGGAAAGGTTTTTAATCAATCGTGATACATCATGTAAGGTATGAGTATTATTTGTGTTATACAGTTACATATTTATAGGATCTACATCATAATAATTGAATTTTTATGATACATTTTATCCATATTTTGATTTTGAGTCACGTGTGTTATTTTGGAATCAAAGATATGGAGGTATTATAAATATAGAAAAAGGTGATATAGATATACTATTAATGAAAATTTCAAGTATATATTCTCCTAGAAACAGTCAAATATGATCCAAAGAAGATGGTTAGAACTGTATAAGGATTATACATGTTTATTTCATTTTTACCCTAGTAATGAAAAAAGGTGAATATTATCAATGTCAAAATGATAATTCTATCTTCTCCATCATGGGGATCACTAAGGATACAATATTTTAAAAAATTTAATGAATTGATATTCAAATCAGTTAAAAGGGGTGAAATATTGTCTTCCTTAAATCGGTGTTAAACTATCTATAATTATTGTATTTAATGTGGAATAGAAGGAATACGTGGAAAAATAAACGATTGAGAGAAATGTTCTTATGTATAAAATTTATTATAATGGAATGATAATTTTTATAAATCTTGTATCTGTTCCATCTAAAATTGATTTGATTAAATATCAATTGGATGGGGCTAACTGTATATTATTATCTATTTGTCATGGAAGTATAATGATTTATAGAGATCTATAAGAGCCTTTCTAGTGAGCTTGAATGAATATTAGATAGTATGTATTATGATTATTGGTATGTTATCATGATAATACAGAAAAGAATATTTATAAGGAGTTTTTATAACCAATACCAATAAAATAATGACAATGGGTAAAAATCACCATGGATATTTTTCATAAAAAATTCCATGAAATCTAAAAGAAATAATGTTTTTTGGTTGTTTTCGGACACCTAATTAAATCCCTACACTTCGTTTCCATTATTTATAACTACTATTTATATTTTTTTAATTCATTATATACATTAAGGAAGTATTATGTTTTCAAGGCATATGAAATTATATTATATCTAATCTAGATATGAGGTAAATCATTATGTTTTTGGGAAGTATTTACTATGATCAAGACACATAGTAAAATTTTATAACATATTTTCATCCTCAAATAGATGTACAAACTGATACAACCATTCAAATCTTATATATTATGAGTATATAATGTTCTATGGATTCTAATGGGGCTATATTTATTCATATTCACCTAGTAGTGTCTTCCTAAAACAATAACATTAACAAAAGTGTTTAGATTGATCCTTATAAAGAATAATATAGAATTAAATGAATAAATCCAATGTGTTGGTTTGAATATGAAAAAATATATTATGACCACATCTATGTGATATAATGGTCAACATTGTTATTACCACTCAACAACACATCCTGGAAGCTCTGAGTTGATAGAAATATTATGCTGATGATAGTTGAAATGATATAAAATTTAATGTTTGTGAGAATGAACATAAATTAATTTCCTCATGTATGAAGTTAGTTGGATTTATAAATTATATAAATCCTATCCAAATGAGTAATATCCTATTACATATTCTTGATTGAGCTGGGACGGTCAATTTTCAAATGGTGCTTCCACAAAACCTATCTCAAGTCCATGAATTGTTCCATGTATATCTCATATAGTAGTATATACATTACCCATAATAAATAAAAAAAATAAATGATAATCCCACTAAATAAATAGGTCTTTTTTATGGAAAATGTATTAGATATTCTAGATCTAAGGGATAAAGTTATGAAAAACAATATAACTCACCTTGTCAAATATTTTTGGTGCACCCAAAACTTGACGAAGCTACAAGGGATCAGGTGGATATTATGAGTATAGAGAAACCTTAATTTTAATAGTTGAGTAATGGATTATTTTCCATGATATTTTTTTATGGGGAAGTAATCTGACACCCAATGATAATATTAATGTGTTTTATATATTATAGTACCTTGATTAACTTTCGTTAAAGGAAACAAAAATTGCAAATGAACCACGATTACTCTTAATTTTGTTATTTAATATGTTAGATATTACCTTCCCAATTAATTGGAATTCATTATTATTAATAAAAAGGTAGATAAAATGATTTTTATATATATTTATAAATTAATTTCTCTGGTTACCAAAATTATTTGAAATGGAATTAAAAATCGATTGAATGTAAAAAATATTTAATTATGAAAAACTGTTTTCATGAATTCAATGTGTTTTTATATTATTGAAATAAATTAAGAAGAGTTAGTGAATTAGTTTAAATAGATACATGTATTATAGTTTCAATAATATTTTTAATCATCAATAAATTTTCTTTTCTTGGAATGGGATACTAGTAAATATATTTTTATGGATAAAAATTGATTCTATTAAAAGTAAATTATGGTATATTGTGACATTATTTTAAAATTATAATTTCATAATTAGATAAAACTATTTTAAAAAAATGAAATTTTATATGGTAATAATTATTTTAAAATTATATTAATGTGAAATTTTGATATTATTTTTAAAAGGAAAATATTTATGAATAGTAAAGAATTATAATTTTTATAAAAAATGTACTTTAATTTAATCAATCATAAAAATCAATTTTTTTCAAATTGTGTTAGAGAAAAATGATTTTACATCTATTATAAATAATCTAATTAAATTCATTACAATTACTTTTATATTGGGCATTTATATAATAGTTTTTTAACCTTATGAAAACTTTTCTCTCTCTTGAAACAATCTTATACATCAGATTTTTGTGTTTAGTTTTAAATTTAGTGATGCCAAATTTTTTAAATGGATATGATAAAATTCAATTCAAATTTTTATCGAAATTATTAATATTATATAATCGAGTAAACATAATTTTGGGTCTTAATGATAATTATAATAAATATAAATCAATTACTAAGGTTAAGGGCAAATGATATTTACTAAAGGTTATACTTTAAAGAATCTGGTTAAAATGTAATTGAATTAATTAATATATATTAAAATCCATATTTGGAACACATATTATATATTACTAGTTAATGGTCCATTTCGGATCCCTTTTTAAATGAAATTTATTTTAAATTATTGTAAATCATAGAAAATTACAAGTGTTCTACTCCCCATAATTATTAAAGGCACCCCTCTTATATAATCATCCCTTTTAAGGATCAATTTTATAAATGAATCCATAAAAAATGCATTTATTTTATCTATTCCTACAATAATGTTTCTCTGTATGGATTTAAACCCCATCCAAGGACTTTGGTATAATACAAAAGAGATTCCCTAAATAATAGGATTACTTCTACAAAATTGACCATTAGCGACCTCCAAAAGATGTAGCTAATGGTCTTTAGCGACCGCTCATCAACATCCAATGAGATTCACATTCGGAACATCGGTAAAAACCAATAGTGACTTCTATTGGAGGTCGCTATAGGGTCTTCGTAGCCAACTATAGTATAAGTCACCGAGAGGAGCAGTAGCGATCGCCTAAAGAGGTCGCTAATAACTTGGAAAATGATGGCATTAGTGACCTCCTAAGGTAGTCTCTAACCTGGGAATTTTTGGTAAAAAAATAGAACTTTGACAGCATCCAAAGAACAAAAAAAACAACCTCCTGAAAACATGAGCATGTGTAAAAGGTTCCATGTGGTTGTGACTTTTGATTAAGTGGAGGGAGACTAAAATTTAGAATTCACCTAAGGTGAACAATATCCAGAATTCACCCCAAGATTTATGTAGAAGGGTTTCTCCTGAAGCACATGGTCCTGGAACGACACCATAGGCTGTCTCTAGACATCAACTTTTAAAAAAAACCATACCTGAAATCGGATGCTGCGATGCAGATTAAAATTACCAAGGAAACATTCAAGAAAAATAAATTCTAGACACAATGTTGCCAACAACCATAAAAATTGAGAGAAGATCTATTCAAGCTATTTTAAAAAAGTGAATAAACTATTCTAGCTAAAGTTTAGGTAAAACATGAATGTCCCAATCCAATTATCAATATACATGATAAACCATCAGCACTGAGTGAATGTTTAAAGCAATCTCACTTTAAAAAGGGTGGTTATCGTCATATTGCAGTAATTAACTGATATCATAGACTTCATAGAAATTACTTCAGAATTATTATCAATCTTAAATGATAATAACATCATGATGCCAAATAGATTCTGAAATAATAAACAATAATAAGATCCATGGAGAAATTCTAAATCAATATTAAAGTTTGGATGAATCTTCCCTGCCCGTGAAACAACTATCTTGCCAAGAGGCCATAGAGGAATACATAGGCACACAAATGAGGACACCAAAATGAATATATAACAAAGAACAAAACAAAACACAAAATTAGAACTAGATATATAACAAAACACAAAATGGATAACCAGATATATAACATCAAAAAACCAGCTACTGACTAAAAGCATGCAGTTTCCATTCTTGTTCTTCCTTCAATTGAA
The DNA here is from genome assembly GCA_963277665.1 of Viscum album. NCBI lineage: Eukaryota > Viridiplantae > Streptophyta > Magnoliopsida > Santalales > Viscaceae > Viscum > Viscum album. The sequence goes on from CAUJRU010000074.1 coordinate 1,865,719, forward strand.
ATCATCATGGTATCATCCCAACAAAATCACTATAAATATATGTCATCTAGATAACGAAATCACAATATATAGAACCATTATTCAGAAAACATCATACCTTATAATCTTCTTTCTCAATCATCCTAAAAATATAATACAAAAAAATTTAAATAAAAAAATAAAAATAAGGTCTTTTCTCTCTAGGAAAATACACATAAAGTTTTATGAGAAATCTCATAATATAATTTTCCAAGAGCAAATTCAAGACGTAAATATTTAGTGGATTATAGAATTGTACCAGCAATACATTCTTTACAGAAACCTACAATAATAATACAAATAGTAAATACTTGACATTCCAACTAAAGATTAGTCTTATCCCATGACACCCTGCAATCTCGTAGTTGTTCTGTAAATCATAATCAATGGTAGATTGACATGTCGCTTCAAAAAAGTCTCCAACATGTATAATATTACCTATATTGTTTATATCCATTTCACGGCATCTTATAGCCCTCCTATTCTCTAAATAGATAGGAGATATTTGGAGCTTAAATATATGGAGATAGTCAACTACGGAAAATTTTACACTTCCTCCATGGGATGTTAAAGTCCAAAAGAATATGAGCTAGAGGGTTTATAATGCCTAAACAACTTGAACATGTTTGATAGAATGATATGGTGAATCGTCCTTCATAACTTAAGGTTGAATTCTTGTGTCCAACCTATCACAACAATTTTGATTATCTTCATAGAGTTTTATAGTCAAGAACCATGGTGGTGTCATTTTATGAAGTGTCTAATAAAATTATAAAATAAAATGATCCACTATATTACAGTATTATCTTTAGAAGCTTTAGAAACACAAGAATATTTTTTTACTATACTCATAATATCAAAAGAAGAATATATTTCTTTTTTTAACAACAACAAAACTAGCGACCTATATTAATAAATATAATCAAACGAATTTCTTCATACAATGACTTCAAGTCATAAGATTTTTGATATACAAATATTCCCATCTTCCTCTGTCTCTAAACTCTTCATATGGTTCATGATTCATGCAAAAAATCTTGAACATTCACTTTATTGAACTGAAAAAACTTTTATACATAGAAACATATACATAATTTAATTAACATTATCTAATATTATTATATAGTTGTGAATTTGAGGCCCTTGGAATGGGCGACTGGCATTGGTAGTCACTAATGGTTATCAATAGTGATTGTGATCAGCGGGTGCTACCCGAATTAAAAAAAATTGTGCAACCACGCCGCCTCCCCAAAACTTCTTTGCAGGCCCTAAACCCTCTTCCCCTGACTCCTTCCCTTCGTGCAGAGACCTGGTCGTCGCTGAAGCCCCTCCCTCTCACCCCTTTCCACCATCTCACTAAGGTTTTTCTTCACCACTACACCTGGAGTCGCTCCTACCATCCATCCTCCCCCACCACTGCCCCTCCATCATGCCTCGTCGGACCTCTTCTTCTGCCCTCACCTACACTGCCGCACCCAAATCTGTTGCCAAAGTCGATCCTCCCTCACTGCCGCCACTCCATCGTGCCTCAACTGGCCTCTGCCTCCGTCCCCTCCCCTGTTTTTACCTCCAGCATCTCCCATCTACATATCTCGGTATCCTCAGGTTCTAGGTTAGCATTATTTCATTTTTGGATGATTTGTATTCCATGTATCTAATATGGGGATAATTTTTCTCCCAATTACCATTATTCAAAGAATATTTACAACTTGTTATTCAATATTCATGGATGTTTCATCTCATTTTCTCTCTAGGTTAATCATTCACATAATATACAATGATCTCTCATTGTTTTAAATTTATTAATGGAATGTTCATCAAAATATTGACTATCTTATAGGTTCATATATTTCTTTTATTCCATTTATTAAATTATTTTACTTCATAATTAATTATAATTAATGTTTTCATTGTTTTTATAGGTTAATAATGCACAGCATCAAGTTATTAAACAAGTATATATTTTATTTCCTTTTTTCTGATGCATTAGATTTCATTTGTGACTTTATTTTGACTAAAATAATATTTTTTGGAGGCATTATTTGACACCACTTCTCTTATATAAATGGATTGATTATACATTCTTTATTGTTCATGGTACCAATATGGATGATGAGATGACCAGATTTTTGAGCTTTGATTAGCTGTTGTTAATACACTATCATAACCTGGCCATTTAACACTGTCTACTATTATATATTGTCTACTATTATACTTTCTTCTGTTATACACTATAATTTTTTCAATTTATATTGTCATACACTATCATTTAATGTTTTCTATTGTTATACACGGTCAATAAATACAGTCTACTGTTATACACCACCCATTTAATGTTTTCTCTATAGTTTTACACTATCGTTATTTTAAATACTAGGCGTTGTTGGTATTTATTAATATCAATGGAGGAACTGATCATTTTTTTCTGAATGTGATAGCTAATAAATCATACTATCATTTTTTAATACTTTATTGATTTATTATTTATCCCATTTACTGAAAAATTTTAGGAATAAATAGGAATATATTAGTTATCCTATATACTGTTGTATCTCACTAAAATGTCCAAGAATATGTTATTGCATACATTGTATCCCACATAGTGTGTTGTATCACACTAAAATGTATAGGAACATATTTAGTTCAATGCAATTTATTTACCACCATACTGTGTTCAATGCAATTTAATATTTTTGAATGTGGAATTGTGGAAATTTGCAATTAATTTATATTGGATATCAAGATATATAGAAGCATGCTATAATGTGATGTTAATTAAATTATGTATATCCATCTCTTCCATCATTAAATGGGAAACAAAACCTTTGATCATATTTGTAGCAGACAACCACCTTGCAAACCGATATAACTTCTTTTCCAATCACCATCACACAAAGATGGGTTTAATTTTGAATTTAATGTATATATAAATATATATGATATTTATGACATAATTGAACTTTGATAATTATAATACCACATCTAAATTCTTACCTTCCATTCCATTAGAATGCAATAATGTCTCTCATGCGTACATGTGGGAGACAAGTTCACCAAAGTGATGTGATTGGTTTTTCACATATTTTTTACATGAATGAAAGTAATGATATTATATATATATATTATATATAATAATCAATTTTTATTTTTTAAATTACTATTTACCATCGTTTACTTCCGTTATTCAAAAAATTAAAATGATATTCATGCCTTTATATAGCTTATAATATCCATGGAAGGTGTAATTCATAATTCTATATCTATTGTTTATTGAAAAAAATTTATATTTTTAATATATATTATATTTATATTGTTATTTTAATTATATATATTATGTAACCAAAATAAAAGTATAAGTACCCAAACTACTGAATCAAAATATACATGGAAACGAAGCAATTATCACACAGAATAGTGATTCCATTAATGATTTTTTTAAATGAGTGATAAAAGGTTAAAAATAAATAAAATAATGTATGATATAAATGAAAATATTTCTACAAAATGTTTATAATAAATAATATTTATTACACTAGTTTTTCTAACATTAATGATATAATTATCCCTTATGTAAGAGGCTTTCAAATCTCTTTTATTTATGTAATTAACATGCCATATTCACCAATTATTTCATTTATATTGTGTATATAATAGAAATAAATTCCATTTCTGGTTATTCAAATGAAAATTAGTGTAATTTAAAGACCCATGTATGGTTAATTACTTCATTCAGATTATGATTAAACAATTTCCAATGTGAAAAGTTTTTTATTTTACTATCTTGTGGATTAAGAATATTATTAATGATTATGATTCAGATAATAAAATATCATGATATACCACCAAAAAATCTCATAAATTTGATTTCATATTTTTTATTACAGAAATTAAATTTTTAAATTTTATTTTCTTATTTTTATGCACTCAAGTGTTAAACAGACCATGTTTAATGAAAAGATTCATTATTCCTCTCTTTAAAAAAAATATTTTTATTCCACATCCATGTTTCTTTAAAATATGGTGGTGAATGATTATAATATTCCTCTATGACCAGTTAATTTATTATTAATCCATTTAGTATTATTTATAAAATGGTGTAACATTAATCTTCTTATCTTTTTAGGAATTTAGAACTTTTAGAATTTTTAATGAATATGTAAATAGAATAATTGTTTCAGAATACACGGCATGAAAAGAACACTCCATTATCCTGACCAATAAATTATTTGAATTTTATATTACTTGATCCCATGTAACTTTTAAAATATATATTTTTATTTATTTTTTATTTTTTATTTTTTATGATTTTAAATGAGTGAAATTAAAATGGAAAGGATATTTTCTTCAATGAATGTTTTATATTGTATTTTAATGCATTTTAATCTAAGATGACATTTTTTTATGTTTTATATTCTTTAACTGTGATATAATTAAATGATACCATACTTATTATTTTTCTACATGTTTTAGGATTATTAAGAAAAAATATAAAAGAATCCCACTCGTTTTCCAAATGTTATGATATGATACATTGATAAAAAAAATTGTGAAAGATGCTTCATTTATATAAGTTATTTCCAAATGATATGATTTGAAACCTTTTTTATTTCGGACATTATAACATAATGATTATTTTACGATATTATAGAATGTATATATATATCATATTTATTATGTTATGGGTAGGATTGAAATTCTACATCCCTCCAATTTAGTGGGTGATGATGGATAATGCATGAGATAAATATGACTATAAAGGGGTGTAACCTCAGTTCAATAAGGGAATATATCCAAGATTATTATCTTTCTAGTGAACCATGATTACTATGATGGCTTGATGATTAATCCCATCATAATCAGACTTTTTTGGCAATTTTTCATCAATACTAATTATATTATTTCATATTATTGTTTGTATACCAAACATCTACATTTTTATACCATTATTATGCACTCATGGATTATGTTATTTTATTATTTAATGATTAACATGAAATTCATATATAGATATCAAATCTTAAAAACTTAATAATTATTATATAACATTACTATCAATCCCATAGTAATATATTACTTTTTTCCATTGGTAATATGGATACATAAATAACTGTATCATATTTGAACTACATGATCTCACACTTAGTTCTTTATAATTAGAACCTGTCATAGAAATATCATAAGTAATTCATATCATTATGAAATTATGAATGGAACTTAATAAAAGTGAGGTAAGGTGGACAATATGGTTAAACAAGGGGCATACCATTTATAATATAAATATAAAATGATCATCATGGTATAGGAACATGAGCATAACAATTGAAATATGTACATTTCATAACAAAGATCTTATATTTATATGGGACACTAATATAATTTTGAGATATATCATGTAAACTCTAAACATTTCCAAAGTGTATATCTACAAAATATTAATTATATCTTCAATTACAAACATATATTAAATTCGAATAAGATCATTCTGATAGGAAATAAACATATTCACCTACAGTTTATCATAACACCCCATGACATCGAAAATATTCTCCAGTACTTTAATCCACCCTTCAGCTAGCACAAGGTCAGAAGATCCTCTGAATGATGGGGGGTATTGCCACATGAAATGTTCCACCACTGAAATGTCCATCTACAATTTATCTGGATGATCTCGTGCATGGATACCACCACCATTTATCGCTTGAGTCAACTGCACCATTAATGCAACAAATTGTTACGTTCCAAATACGACCATCTCTGGATGCTGGTTTGGAAGGTCATTTCCTTCGATATGCCTTCCTAGCACTGCTTCCCTGTTTCCTCTATGGAAAACCATTCTGAACAAACATTTCTTAGATGAACCAATGCGTTAATCTTCAAATTCAATATCATTCCAATTTTACCATAATGTGTAAAAAATATATTTGTATAATCATTTGATAAAATTATAACTCCTAATGTTTTCTAAACCGACCTATGATACTAACTATAAGGCCCCAGTCTTATAAATTACTTAATCTTGAGTTATTTCAAGAATACACCTGGAGGAGGTTTTAGGGTTTAGAGTTTTAGATAATTAGATCATAAATCATGCATTACATTCTACATTTAAACAAGGTGGTTATATCAAAGATAGTATTCATTTTTTTCATTAAAGTAAATATATTTAAAATAAAACATGGATTCTTTATTAACAGTTCCTTGACACTATCATCACATCATGTAAATTTCCATAAACCTATGAAAAACATTTCAAAAACGTAGGATGAGCATAAAAAGATCATTAAGGGATATAAAAATACGAAAAGAAAACATTAGTCCATTATACATAAGAATCAATGAAATCATACATTACCAATAAAACATAAGCACTTTAACATACCTCATTAAATCATAAGATTTTTGAATGAATCATTGAAATCATTAAACATAAATGTAACTTGAGGAATTCATAACATTCTTACATAGGGAGTAACACTCATGGTTACGTTTGGAATACCCATCACAGTATTTTCCCTAAATATCTTCATATAAACCTTAGTGCTTAACTCCTTCACGTTACCCAATGCATTGGATAGCTATCTCGGGCTCACCCACCCTTAGTTTATCACGAAACCACCCGTCTTCATAAACAATTCCCATGAACCATAACATAATCATATCACATAAAACATACATAATGGAAACATAACATTTCAACATTTTAATCACAAGATATCAATACAAGACATTAATATAATCAAAACATTATAAAAACCATTTTAAATACCAAAATAAAATAAAACATGGTATTTATTTTTCATTTTAAAAAAGGTATGGCTTTTAGAGGAAGTCGAAATGTAAATAATGGTCACGGCGGTAGAGAAATCATTGTCACGGCATACGTAAGACAAAAACATTCACTTTTGTCATTTAGTAAAATGATTCATGTAAAAATATTAATTTTGAATGAAATTAAAATTCAAAAGGGTTTATTATACAACTAATAACATAATGTCATATATAAATTGATGTATGCCTCAATGAAAAGAGATTGAGACGAAGTCCCTTACCTTAAGTCTGACTTGCCTTGTTCATTTCTTTATATAACTGAATAATAAACTTTTGTCAAATTATAATTGATTAAGGAATTCCTTTAAAGTTTATTCTTCAATTCATATCACATGTTATCATTTTATAATAATAAGTTAATTATGTGATTTCATATCATAGGTTTTGTCGATGTTCGGTACATTAGTAAAAAATGAACTTGTTTGAAAATAATATCCCATTTAGTTGTAAGTAAATCATCTCCAGAATGGTATTAATGATTTAAATATAATATAAATCCAGTATATATTCATTTTATTCTATTCCATAACATTTGGAGATAAAAAATGAAATGCATCGTTCATGGAGACTGTAGGCCGTACATACGGATGAACGTTGCTTTCATTTTTTTCATATTAATTATTTTAAAACTAAATGAGACATATATATATTATAATTCAATTATAATATATATATTATATAGTTACCATATGTTATTTAATTACATGTTTTATAAATTCCATTTTTGTAATGAACGAGTCACATCACTTGAGGGGGCGGTAGTCCACACTTCCTCAGATGAAATTATTGCATTTGCACGACATGCAAAGAATTAAGGTATGTTTTAAATATAAAATAAAAGACCATGAAGAGAACATAAATATAATATATATCATATATAAATATAGTGACATCATAATGGCCACCATGAAAGGTGTTAAAAGAATATTGAACAATAATCGTTTTGTGAGCGAGTAATTCGCCACCCACAGAAACAATATGTTCCTTAACCATTAGACGGAAGTGTGTGTAGGTTTGGATCTAATAATTCTCATAAAAACATACTAGTATATTGAAGATAATGGTTTTGTTAAAAATAAAGTTATAAGAAGAGTTTATGTGGTTGAAGAAGCAAAATAAAATGAAAGAACATAAGAGAAGACATTACCTCTAAATCGAGTAACATTCTTGTGATTTGATCCAAAGGTCTCCTTGGAAACACATCTACCCTAAGAAATCCTTCTATAAGTAAGTGAGGGATTTGGAGAGATAATATGAGTAGAGGTCGGATGAACCAAGGGCTTGAGAGGTGAGGGTATGGGGGTAGAGGTGGTGGCCTTTTATAAGATGGAGGAGGGTCACATTTGGAACGTCTTGAAATGTTACTTCATTATAAAATGGTTTCCATATTTTAAAGGTCCCTCCATGATATATTTCGAGGATAAGGTGACAAGGGATCTATATATACCCATTAAATAGGTTTTATACAAGTGTAAGTCTTATATTTTACCTTATCTTTTCATTTTATATAAATCATTCATTAATGAGGTAATCACTGCATCATCATGGTGTCATAAATAAATTGATTTATTTAATATCTAAAAATTTAAAAAAATATTAACATGATTTAGGAAATATTTTTAGGTCTCAAATTAATATTTATATTCTAAGAGATAATTTATGTAAACAAAATTAAATTTTTTTTATTTAGGATATACAAACCTTTGTTATATTTCTCTTCGTTTTAAAAAATAATGTCATAAATGTCACTATTACAACCATGTGACTCCATGGGCCCTGAAGTTCGGTATATAGCTTTCCATGGTCGGCCATGACTCAAACAAGAGGATTTGGACACAAGTTGGGGTCATATTAGATTATTATGATATTATTTTATTACCCATAACAACACGATTACTAATTATTCACGATAATAAAAGATAATTACCGTAGTTACTATTTGTAATTTCCAAACACAAAAGAGTCTTAATTACATAATTTGGTACTTTTGATTCAAAATATGGAATCCATTTTATCCAATTCCAAACACAGAAATTTCAGTAATTAATTTAAAAATAATTCCTGTTGTCGAAACAAATATTGTGCTTTTAAGAAACAATATCTATCAAAATATTGACACTTGTTTATGTCCAATTTCAATGTGAAATTAATTATAATGACCACCATTGGATTAAATGGTAAAAATGTATTTTAATTACAATTTAAAACCAATTAAAATGATAATCTAACCATAAAATTAAATTATATGAAAAATCCGTTTTGAAGTAAAATGCAGAATTTTTCACTATTCATTAAAAATGAACATTGTCAGAAAAATACCAAAAATTTATCCAAGTAAATTATAATGTCCAAATTATAAATAATATTTTTATGTGGATAAATAGATCTTATAAAATTGTCAAAAGTTATATTTAAATTTTTTTTTCAATCAAATGGAAATAAAACAATTTTTAAAAAATATTAGAGTATTGTATGCTTAAGATTGAATTTATTCTCATTCTAATCCTATAAAACACTATCTAATTCATAAATAGACATAGATATGAAAATATATTATTCATTAAATACTTGGGATGTTACGAAGATTTTCCTAAAAACCCTAAAAAATTATCATTTTTTGAAATGATGTTCATCATGTAGTTGATTGTCAAAGTAAAAGAAAAAATATTGCAGATAAAGTGAATTGAGAAAAGACTACAAATAACACACCACCCACACATCAATGCAACAATTGAAAGGAAATGAGGAATTATAATAACTAATGCCATAGTACACAGTTTATGGATGATTATATATGTGAAAAACCATTTAAGGCCAATAAAAAAAGTCAAATCACTTGCAAGAACTTTTAGCGATGTCGACTATTACAACGAAGTGGTGTAATGAGAAAGTTTTTATGTAATAGAATTCCAAAATAGTGTTGTAGAATCACTTTTATGGTATTTTTCATTATTTTAATATTTTTGTATTGGCCTATTGTGGTTTTAAATATATATATATTACTGGTAACACTGAAAAATGAATGAAATATTTTTGGAAACCACATGATATGCACCTAATGAAGGGATGATGAGATAATATGATCTTTGATAGTATTAGTGAACTCATGAATCGTACAAGGAAAATGTGATATTATGGGTTTTGTAAATAGATTTTTCTGGTTGTTTTGGCATGTCAAAAGAGTTATTTTTCACATAATTCATGATTTCACTATAGTTATATGGTAATTCATGTCAGTATCATATTTTAAGAGAATACATGACAATGGTATTCACATGTTTGAATTTAAAAACAAAGAACAACCTTGTAAGATATGGAAGATAAATTTTATGTTGATTTACTTCACCTCTTTCTATTTTTTTATGTTTTTTGGAAGGATATTAATTTTATCCTTTTATGGATAGTATAAGTTATATCCCATTTGATGTTTTTTAGATTAATTTATTATCTTATTATAAGTGGACTTATGTATATTTCATTACATGTACTGACCTTTTTTTGAGACAATTGGAATAACCTATCATTCTATCACATGATATACTAAAAATTCATGAATGATAAATTATACTTCATTTCATTAAATAATATCAAATTTTGAAATTGTTCAAGGCATGAACAAAGATGAAATTGTACTAAAATCAAGTAAGTATTTCTTCCCAAGTTTTTCACCTTTAGGAAAAGGACCTTGAAACCCAAAATATGTTATCCTATTATCCTCTTATCCAATGAATCACATGATCCATCAGATCATTGCAGATTTATAGCTTTTCAGTTGTTAACATTCTCCAAAACTTGTTTCTATCAATATCCATCAGTACTTGATCATTAGATGTTTCATCCAAATCCATGTATTCAATTACCATTTTTTTCTCCAATGTGGGAACACTTCAATGAGTTATATTGGTTTACAATTATGTTTCTAACATTTATTTTTAAAATAACGTTTAATAATCGTTCTTATGATGTGGTTTTCTATGAGAAAATCATTCACGTAGTAAAACTTTTTGAACTGTAATGAATTTCGACGGTGAAATTATTTTTATGGGGAGTATGTTGTAACACCCTAAGATTTTTTAAGAAATATTATTTTTTATTTAATATATTTCTTGTTTTTTTATTTAAAATTATATTATCATATGTTTTAGGAAGAATTGAAATATCTTGCATAACACACAAGAGAGTCCTTCCTCAATAGCGTGTGTCGTACGCAATACTATGTTTCACTAATGAGTGATATATTATTAAGATATTATTATTTAAAGAGATATAAACTAGCCATTATGATTATTATTAACAACATTTTTAATTTTATATAACATTAAAATTAATGTTATGTATTTTCTAGACATGATATAATAACAAATTAATATTATTTGGATAAAATATGTATTTTTCAATGAAATAACGTTTTACAACCTTTTGATAGAGAACCCTTTTTAACTATAGTTTTGACAGTTTTATAACTTCTATTTGACATAATAAACCATTTATATGTAATTGGGACATCAAAACAAACCTTGGTTGATTTTTTGGTATTTTCCTGATTAAATTTATATTTGTGTGAATATTGAAAAAATGGGGCATTTTAATTCAAAACAGTGTTTTCTTCTAATTTATTTATGTAGAAATAATGATTTTTAATTTGTTGTAATGTTTATTTTTTATTTTGTTTTTAATATTTAATCCAATTTTTTTCATTGGATGTAATTTGACCTATAAATTGTTCGTAAATACATGCTAATCTTCAAATAGATTTTACTTCTTAAAAATTTGATTTTTTGTTTTGACATAATAAATCTATTTTATTTTAATTAATGAAACATATGTGTTTTGAATTTTGAATAATGGATCCCATATTTGGAATCATGGGGTCCAAATTATTTTTATAGGTTACATTTATTTTTTTGGATATTATGATTAGAAATTACGGTAATTTTTATTTACTATAGTTAAAGGTATGTTAGGTAAATTAGGGTAACAAACAATATGATAAAGATAAAAAAAATTACCTAACAGCCTCCAAAATACTATTGGATGAATTTGATTTAAATAATATCACCTAAGGATTGTAATTTATTTATTTAATAGAATTATTTCTATGAATGTGATTTAATTATAATTAAAACAGAAGAATGTTACAACATGTCACTCTCATATATTCTATAAGTATAATAATATTAATAAACTGACAAACATGTCAAATCGCAGAACATAATTAGTCATCAGAAATATCATAAAATTATATACATCATGTGTATTTATATAGACTTTCTATATATTAAATAATTACCATTAATGATGACACAATAGTGATGTTAAAATTATTTTATTAATATAAATATCAAATACATGGTTTTAAAAATTTTAACAAAAGTACATATGAAATAATTAATGTTATACATGAATATTTTATGTTAATATGGGATGTTAGTAGTGTATTAAATATTTTTTTTGGATTTATATTTTTTATGTATTCTATATAAAGTCATATAAATTAATAGTGTAAAAAATAACACTATAGATATTTAATAAAAATAACATATGATTAAATTATTTAAAAATCATCAAAATATTTAAAAATTAAAAAGTGAAAATTATGTTGTCTAAAATATAATAATTTATTATATTATAGACAATTCAAAACAATTAATGAAAATTTTATAACCATTTAAAATTTATAATAATATTAAAATATTTAAAATTAGACATATTAAATAAGGATACATAAAAATGATAAGGTTTAAAAAAAATAAAAACATACATAAATTTTATTTTTGGAGATTATTTCGCTCTATATTCATATTATCTTGTAAATAATTGTGTTTGGGAGGATTAAGAATAGAAAATCAATTTATAATAAATTATTATTTCAATAATTTCAAAATATTCCCCTCCAAACTCTTATAAAAGGCCACCACATATACCCACTTAAAAACCCATTTGAAGCCCTTTGGATCATATAACCACTTCTAAAATGAGATTAAAACTTACCAAAAAGTTTCCAAGAGGCCACTCTTTGGGAAGAAATCCATTCTAGGGAGACCATCTGTGCAAATTAGATAGGGATACTCAAAAAAGATGTAATTGTTTTGTCTCATATTTCAAAATTATTTTCTTCTTCTACTTCATATTAATATGTTGTTTCCACACTAAATTAAAAATTATAGTATCTTATACATTTTGATATGTTATTATTATCATGGGAGAGCCTTATACCTCTTTTTATCTATCCTACGAATAACAATATCACTATGCCTATGTACATATGACTTTTCGTCTTCAGGTTGTCGTGTAATTTTTATTCAACAATAAATATTTTTTTATGAGAATATTAATGAGTAAACTGGATGTAAATAATAAATATAACATAATAATTATTCTATAAAATTCATATACCATACAATTCTAAACTATTTAACCATCAAGTTAAGGATATCATCGTTAATGCGTATGTATAGCTTACCATATACACGGCACGATGAGATTAATTCTCCACATTAACCATTCCAGAATGGTTTTAAGGTATATATAAAAAATTAGAATAATAAATAATATAATACAATTCTACTGGATTTATGTAGATATATATATATATATATAATATTTACTTTCTTCTATTCAATTCAATAGGGAAACAGAAGCAACGTTCATGCATACTTATGGCGTACTGTCGCCATGAACAATGTATTCCAATCAATTTATATATATGATATATATATTTATATAATGAATATATATGATATATATATATCATTAATTACATTCTGGAAGTATGTAATTCATGATCTATGAAATAATATTAGTAATAACAAGTCACAACATGTATGATAAATAAAACGATTGTTACCCAAAATGATGCATTAACATAGAATTGATAAATGAACAGGTAATATGAAGTAATAAGTGAATCATATGCGATATCATAAATATTTTAATGGTTGTTTTAGAAGTTATTAATATTTTTAATCCCACAATATATAAGATTTAGACACAAATATAAGAAATTGGACCTGAGGTAAGGGATTATTTTGTCACACTTTTATTTCCTTGGGACATATGCCTTATACACCATCCAATTATTTTTGTGTGGTAGAATGATTTTATTATTATTATTATTATTAACGTTATTTTATTTACATTTGAATATAATTTTCATTACATTGTGTGTCATACAATTTGACTGATTAGAAATTGGTAAGGGATAATTTTCAAATCTCATTATTATCTAAGATAGTTTATTTGTAAGTATTAACTAGGGTAAATTTTCATTCATGTCCATGTTTTATAACTATATTATATTATATATATTCTGTAATTAATATTTAATGTGAATTTTACATATTAGTATATTTTTATTAAGTTTTTTTGAAGTAATCATTCATTTATTTTTCGTAGGAGATACATTTTGAATTTTTTCGGCAAGAGTATGGGAGGAATTTTATTGACTTATATAGCAAGAATTTATTTTTACGTAATCATAATTCCATATTTAAATGGAGCTTCATCTACAATAAATCATGTTTAATTTAAAATAAATTAATTTGTTTTAAAATTTCATGAAATTTTGATAAACAAATTTTTTATATGAAGAATTGATATTTTACTCAAGAATTAAGTTCAAGTGTTTTATCAAAATTAAGTTCCATATAAGATGTCACTTTTGAATATGAATATATTTCTATCCCTGTTATTACTATGATTTTATTGTCTTAATTATATAATTACATTTAATATTGATTATGATAATATGGAATTATGCTTAAGAAACCCATTTTATTTCAAGGGTTATACTATAATGAATGATTTTTGTTTTTGTGGAATGTGTATGAATGATTTCATTATTTGATGTTTGGGAGTTATATATCCCTCAAATGCGTTGGATAAATATTTATATCTCATGAGATATACATTACAGGAATGGAAAGAAAATCTAGTTCTGTAATATATGATTGGAATGGAATGTAAATCCAATTCTGTAATATATGGCTGGAGTGGAATGTAAACCTAGTTCAGTAATGGAGATGTTCCACTGGGATATTCATTGAAGAAATGCCTTTCCTACTATGGAAATAATATTATGTGCTTATTTTTTTCACAAATCCATGTTTTATGCCAATAATATTATCATGGAAAATTTTCCATAAGGATTTATGCCTTAAGCACTACCAAGATTTATTTCATTACTCATGATATTGACATTTTAATGTTTTATTTCTGTGTTTACAATCATATGTTTATTATTTATTTTATATTCCCAATGTTTACTCGTAATGATCATTTGAGCTCACCATTTTCATGTTATATTTTCCACAGGATATAAAGGAATGTTTTTTGTAGGAAAACAAAAGAGGAAGATCTTTATGGGAGCTATTAATGATCTTTCACCATGTTAGAAGAGTATGTTCTATGATACCAATTATAATAAACAGATACGGTCTTTGGGGATATATTTGTTTCATGTATTCTATATTTTGAAAAACAAATGTAATGTACCTATACATCAAGGATGATACATCATAAGAAGAAATCCAAGTTATCCTTTTGATACAAAGAAAAAGTAGTTACCCGGTTAAGAGGTAAAAAAAATTCTAATTCTCTTTAGTTTTAAATCAATTATCCAACACCCAACATATTCTTATTATATTCTTGTATAAAAATACCAGTAAAATAAATTTAATTCTATATTTTTATTTTATGTTTTATATCTATAATTACAAACAATTCTTTCTAATTGGTATCAAATATTCTATTTAAATATATGGTGAACTATAAAATCAGGGAATGATAACTATTCATTTTTTCATTCCAACCTCCAACGAATTCTATTATAATGGAAACATTGAATATAATTGATATATATGATATTAATAATGTCATAATTTTTCTATAAATTTATTTTAAAGAATACCTTTATAAAATTAAATATTGTGTAAATACAACAAGTTTCTTAGAAGAAGTGTAGACTACCGCCCCTCAAAGTGATGTGAATAATTTACGCTATACATAGAATGTATAAAAAATGATTTCAATTAAATATATGTAAAAAAACTGAAATATATATGATATTTCGGACATAAATAAAATTTTGGAAATATTATATATATATTAGTTTCATTATTATTTATTTACACACAACGTGATTACGTCATTGGTGGACGTATGGACTACCGCCTTCTCAGCCCAATATGATTCCTTTTGTATCACAAGAATTATATATATAAGTTTATATGATTAAAAAATATTTTCGTTTCTGATATAATGATAATTCTTTAGGATATTGTATTAATTACCTTTTTTCTATAATGATAATAGAAAAATTGGAATGTTACTCAGGCGTACGTATGACCTACGACATCCATGACTGTAATGTTGTTATATTTTTCATAACCATATTTAATTATTAGAGTTAGATATAAAATATATTTATAAATATAATACTTATTTCATTATTAATATTATTTATATGTTTTATAATGTCATTATTTAACATAGTTGACCTACCAAAGAAATTTTAAACAGAGAAACCGAATTAGGTCAAAAACACTGAACCTAAACATCACTGTGAAAGTAGTTGTATAAAAAAATTTAATACGTTAAAAAAAATTAATGATAAAAATTATTTTTATGAATGACATAGAAAATTAAAATTATATTATTATACATGATTTTAAAGGATTTTCAGCCGAAAAAAACACAACGTCGTGGATTTTTTCACAATATACCTCCCATTTAGACTTATTTTTTCTAACGAACCTAGTATATTTAATATGGTTCATGTACATAAATGTTTTATGAAATATCATAAAACCCAATACTCTCATATTATTATAATTTTTATTGAATATTTTTCAATCATAAGGATAATTATTTAAATTTTTTTAAATCGTTATGGATATTTAAGAATGTAAAAAGATTATTTTCCTCTAAATTATCTTTATTGACATTTAAATTGTATTTCTTTTAGAATAAATTATATGAAAATTTATCAATAAATCAATTAATTTTTCTATCCCTTTATAGGAATTTAATTTTGATGTAATGGTTGAAATTTTCTACTTTATGGTTTAAATAAAATTTTATAAAATATTTATTAGAAAACAAGGCTTTATTTCTCTCTTTATTCAGAGAAGCTATATCCTTCTAAAAACCATATTTTCTTAATATGTTTTCAAAAATATTTAAAATTCATTAGGTAATGGAATTTTAATATATTTGTATTTTACCAATGTTTTCAATGGAATATTCTTTTCTCTATCTAAAGAAGGCATTTTTCATAACTTTTTACCATGAAAATGGAATATTCATTTTACCTTGTACAGAATATATAAATTTACATATGGAAATTCCATTAAATAATATCTTTAAATTTTAAAAGTTTAATTTAAAATTAAAATGATTTTATGAATTATTTTCAATGAAAATTACTTTAAAAATGTTTTTCAAAACCATACTATATATTCTTCAAGGATGTTTTTAATAGATATTTTTGTAATTTTTCCATTCATCAACGAAAGATTAAATTTCTTTTTTTATACATGGTGTATGTTTTGTTGATATAATCATTATCCTTCCTAATTGATGGGTTTTGATGGATTTTTTTAAGTATATTATCTGTAGTCACATCAATGATTTTTTTTGAAATCTAGTTGAAATAATCAATGCTTTTTGATCATTTAATTTCCCCAAATTATCCATATAATCCATCTTAAATACAACTATAGAAAAAATTGTTTACTGTTTTATATATGGTTTGTAATTTAAAATCTATTTTATTATTTGAGGAAATATTGTTAATTTTATATTCTTTATTTAATATTATTATTTGATAGAAGACACACGTATATCATAAGGTGTGAGAAAACTAATATTTCTTATGTTAAAATGTATTAATATTATTAACCTATAATGTCTTCATAATAAGAGTCCACAAAAAAGAGTTTGTCACATTTAATTAGAGGAAAAAATGGGGTGGTTATTGAATTTATTTTCATTTTGGAATAAGAATAGAATGAAATTAATTAAGAATATGATTGAAATATATTGAAAAAACCAAACAGGGATAATTGTGAAATGAAAATGGTGATTAGGTGGGGGTCAAATTTCTATTTTCAGTTCTATCCTTGTCAAATTTTATTCATACTTCATATTCTAAGTAATTTAAAGTGATATTCTATTATCATTTCCTCTCACTGATTTGGTCGAATGGTGATGGTGATAGAATACCATACCAAGTTATCAATTTTTATAATATCCTTCCATTTGAATTATAGTTTTAGTAAATATCCTAAATTTACTAAGGAAATTCCCAATAGGGTTTTGATTATCCCAAACAATCAAAAACAATAAAAACCACTCTTTCACATAATAACAATTGTCATGTAATTCACCTATAATCCTGAGTACATTCTATCTTATATATACAATTACACAGTTGAGGGAGATAATTATCATTGCACAAATCAAAAATCATTAACTAAATCAACAATAAATTAAGATCTCCCTTGATAATAAAAACTTGAATATAAAATTTAAAACAACATTCTAAAAGAGTGATAAAAATTTAAACAATGAAGTGCATGAAGTCAGGAATTACAAAAAACAAAAACCTAACCTTCCCCAATAAATCAAAGGTTTACCCAACCATGTTAAGGGAAATAGGTAATGGTTTTTAATTAGAAGAAATTAGAAAACTATGAATATATAAAGGTAAAAAAAGAAAGAAGAAAAATTGTCCTACAGATTATGTAATCCAAATGATTACTCGAGTTTGGGATCATCCCTTTTAATAATCCCATGGTTCCTTCTTATAAGATTATGAAAATAAGATTTTATTTATTTCAAAAAAATATAATATTAATTTGGTGTTTTTAGAGAATAATATTTAATTATTATTAAGGATTACATTTTCATTCTGTGATTTCAAAAATTCTTATTTGAATATTGCTCAGTCAATGTCTTCCCAAATGAAACCAAATCTCTAAGATATTCAACTGGGATATGATTTTTTGAATGAAATTTCAATTAAAATCATAATCACCATAATTGGGGGGTAGGGGTGATAAACTATTCTAGATTAACTCAATGAGGTGGGTTCAACACGGTCGCCTATAAAATTTCTCCACCTTGATTAAATTTGTTTGGGTCCCTAGTTGGCCAAATAATCTCCTATCCTAGAATTCAATGATATATCCTACAAATTCAGGTATCCTAAAAAATAATTCACAACAATTTAAACTATATTCTAAAAGATATTTTCTAATTACTAAAATACAGAAATCTGTTAAATTTCCAAAATTTTAAAACATTTAAATTTAAGCACAAAACCTATGATAAATCCAAAATTGATGAAAATAAACTCAAATTGATGAATATATGGCGTTTATATATTTTATATACATATAAAAAATGTTGATAATACTATCTCTATCAATTCCCCCACACATAGTACTTGGAATCCTGGACAATTATGTATTGATATCTAATCACATAATATTTTAAATACACACCCATAAGATCCACAAAATCAACACCAAGAAACCAAAAGATATCATACCTCATAAAATATTTATTTTAGTTTATCCATTTAGATAATTTAATACATTTTCACTTCATTTCCTTTCCCATGACCACAAAACAACTACATCACATGAAATATCTCTCATCTCACAAAATGGAATTTTCATCAAGTCTTTTCTCATCCATAATATTGCAAGAGTCACTATAGGCTTGATTAATTCCAATGTAACCAACCGTTATAATTCAAGAACACGTGTTTCTCATGAGAATTTTCTAGTTATTAGTATTTAGAATATAAAAATTCATTGGCAGGAAAAATGAGGGCCTGGCCCTTTTTATAGCAAATTTGTATGATTATAATTTTAACTCAAGTATGGTCTCTTTATTATTCACTTCATAAAAATACTCCATAATCATGAAAACTAATGGAATGTTCACTCAATTTATAATTTCACAAAAAAAGTGTAAATCTTCATAGTTTTTCCATAATTCTTCAAATATGCACAACTTTCTATCTCTATTGGATTCTCCAGAATGGCACAACATTATTTTTCATAAAAACTCCAAAAAGGCACAACATTTAAAATAATGAATTAATAAATAGAAACATTATCTCTTCAACAATTTATTTCCACCCAATGACTGATAAAGTAATGTGGTAGACCACAATACATCTTCCCCCACAGTTAAGTACACCTAGATTATGTTATTTCACTTTAAGTGTATATTTTATAGAGAAATATTATTTTTAATGTGTCTATCCAAAATATATGTTCATGGATTATAAGGGATAAAAGGACTAAATTGACATGGTAGTCCATAATAAAAGGAATTTTTTGAAAATGCATTTTTTTAAAAAAAGTATGCATCTATCATTTAAAACACAAGTACTTATAACTCTTCTGTTTTGATAATAATAAATCAAATTCCAACTAATGTAACCATGGTTTGTTTCTCTAAATAAATGAGGTGAATGAATTTAATATGAAAAAATGGTTTATAAGCCTCATATGAATGTGATTTAAAATATTAGAGATACTAAACTATGGAATGGGATTTAAAACCAGTGTATTATTCATGAAATTAGAAAATATTTGAACATGAAACAAATTTATTTTCAGCATTCATTTAAGATCGATTTCATGGGATATATTGTCTCACAAATGGACATGGGTATAAACAAGGTCAATGATATGCATTTCATCTCAATGTTTCAAAAAACACACAAAGATGAAAAATAAACACATCAAAATTTGAAAAAAAACATTCTTTTTTATGATAATGATAATAATAATAATAACAATAAACTACAAAGGTGACAACCCCCGCCCCACATAAATGATGTAGTTTAATTAATTAATTGAAATAGAATTGAGAAGTATGATTATTTTAAAATAAATCACAGTAGAAAGAAAGCGTGAAGGATAGGTACAACCTAATGAACTTTATAGATAAAAAGGTTAGGGGAGTGTGATGTCCTCCAATGGATCAGATTGAATACTCTCAGGGAATTTTTTCATCCAGTGTCAATTTAAAAAGAATGGATCCTACTCTCCATCATTCAAAATATACACAGTATGAGAAGGATATACATGAGTATCTATAAATAGACCCCCCCCCAATCTGGAATGAAGTTTACCTAGAATAATATTTGGTCTTGAGACGAATAAATATGTGTTGTCTCCAGGGTGAATGTATTTTTTTTGGATCATCTTATCATTATAAAATCTTATTCTCTATTTTTATATCCCATAAATTTCAAAACCACCCCTTTTGATTTCCTATAGCTCTTAAAACTGCATCCTTCTATATTTCCCATATATTTTAAGATCCAAATTCATCTTCCTAATAACCCAATATGCCTTATGGTCTAATTTCATAGGTAAGTGATAAATTATCCCATAAATTAGCCTAAATAGACTCATTCAAATTGGGATTTTGTAGGATGTCTTTTGAGGCCATAATTTGTCTTATCTCATTTGGTTTCAATCTTTACTATTTAGTTTAATAGTCTTCTACAAAATTCCTTTTATTTCCCTATTAGACACATTAGCTTGACCATTTGTCTGTGGGTGATATGGAGTTGATTTTTTATGATTCACCCCATAATTCTTGAGAAAATCCTCCATCATATAATTGATAATGTGATTTCCTTGATCAATGATAATGGATCTACGAAATCGAAATATACATAAATATATTAGACCTAGAAAACAACAAGAAACATTAGTATCATCAGTACTGGTGGATATTTCTTCCACCTATTTAAAACATAATCAACTAAATGAAACATTTATGAATTTAAAAATGACATTAGAAAGGGGTCCATAAAATCATTCCACCAGACTTAAAAAGTTTCACAAAAATATAGTGTTTGTTATGGAATTTCGTTTCTCTTTGGAATGATTCCTAAAAACTACAATTTTTTAAATCTTTTGCAAAATTCATAAGCATCACTAGAATGTGTGGGCCAATAATATCACGATTCTCAAATATTTCTTGATATAATTTTAGGATCAAAGAGGTACCCCCAAGCTAAACTATGACAAACCTCTATGACATGACCAATTTCACTCTATGGAAAACATTTTATTATCCCTTGGTCATTACAAATAATCTAGTGAAATAGATCATCCCAACTGCAATATCTCAATTCAGCTTTCTTTTTGGGAATTTTATGATAATTAAAATGAGATGGGACCTAAGTTGTTACTAGAAAATTGACCATTCCAGAATAACTAGGAACATATCCATTAACCAAGTATAACTAATCCCCTAAAAGGTGATCATTCAATAAAACTTTTTTTAGAATTTCAACTTAAGATATGTTGGGATGTTTACTAAATTGATCACCCACTAGGTTCATATATACCATCATGTAATTAATTTCTATGTTTAACTCATGTAGTAGTAACATTTATCTCACAAGACACAGCTAAACATCAACCTTCTTTAACAATTACACATAATCAACATGAAATGAAAATGTTTTTACTTTATTTCCAAGAGGTTATGGTATAAGTAAATCATATAAAAAAAATCTAATAACATAATTTTTTTGGTTGTGTAATTGAATTGAGCATCTTCCCAAGTTCATGAAGCATATGTAATTGCTTGTGTCCTGCCCTAAATTCGATATGAAAGGGCAGATCTAACTTCTTGGTTGGGATCATAAAAATGTAGCTCAAATGGTTCTTCCCAACTTGGTGGTTGTATCACATGTGGTGTAATAAATTTCCTCTTTAACTCCTCAAAATATTCCCAACATGAATCATTCAAATAAAAATGATCATCTTTCCATACTAATCTGGATAGAGGAATATAAATCTTACTAAAATATTTGACAAAACCTCTTGTTGAATACTTCATGTTCTAGATAAGATATAACATGATTAACACAACTTGGGTAAGGCATTGAATTTTTCACTTTTATTTTTGATTTATAAAATTCAATTCCCTTTTAGGAAATTACATACCCAATGAAAATACCTCTCTCAACCATGAAATTAAAATTTTCAAAATTTAAAACAAGTTTCTTTTCAATGCTGGTTTTCAAAACTATTTTATATATTTTTCCAACAATTATCGAAATATATTCCAAAAACAATGAAATCATCCCTGAAAACCTACCAAACAATCTTCAATGTTATTATAAAATATACTTACCATGTAAAATTTTAATATATATAGAGAATTACATCATCCAAATGGAATCCTTTTATATGAAAATGTGTGGAATGGACATGTAAAGGATGTCTTATCTTGATCCTCAGGAGCAATGGGTTCAGGGAAATAACCTGAAAATCCATAAAAAAAGATGAGTTCTCCATGCCAATATCTGTCACATCTGATCAATGAATGAAATGGGTAAATAATATTTATGAGTAACCTGATTAAAATTCCTTAAATTCGTGGACACTATCTAGAAATTCTGAATTTCCATAGGGTTTAATTCATTATTTTAATCCTTAATAGTGGTTTGCCAATTGTTTCGGACCATATGATTTGTGCTTACCCACTATGAATATTATATGGGATTGATGTTCCCATATTCTAATACCTTCTCAATATCATTATTTAAAACCTCCATCAAAGAGGGATCAACCTCTTTTGGTGATGTCTCATAGGTTTGGAATCTCCCTTAAGAAAATTCAATGATACCATATTTTTTGGTTGATACAAATAATATAACCTAATCTCTACCCAATATCTTGTAATTTTTCTCTCAAAATATAAATCAATTATTTCACTTGGATTTTATAGATATTAATAACAATTATTACTGATAATTTCTCTCCCTCCCTAAGGTATACTTATTTCAAATCAATGGGAGTGGTATTCGTTCCAAATCAAGGGGATTCACAAGGGATGAAACTAAATTTATAGTTCCCGTTTCCAAATTTTGGACTTAATTTCCAAAACAAAACACATATTCTTACTCTTAATTTTACAAATCCTCAATGAAATAGGATTTTACCTCTTCCTCCAACATGATATTATAATCTTCAACATTTTTTGAATCCACATGTTCTATGATATTTTAAATGGTTGTTGTCTCTCCTAAGTATACAAATTCTTGGAAAATTCCTAATTCTTAAATCGGTTCTACAACAACATCATGGGAGAGTATAGAGATAGAGTGATCATCTAAGGTGAGCCTTATATATTCAAAAAAAATATTTAAGTGGATAGTGGTATCTCCCAACACCATGGGGAGATTCCATTCATGGACAGTGATGATGGTTTTGGAAATCTTCATGAATGGTCTCCCTAATATTTTGGGTGACTGTGAAGGGATCTTATCTTCTTCCATATTTACGATATAGATGTTTATTGGGAATAAGATTTCATTGAATTTCACATGTCCATCCTCTATAACTGATATAGGGAAAACTATGGATGTATTAGCATGATGGACCACCACACATGTGGTATTCAAGTCTCCAATCTACAAATAAGAGCATTCTATGTGAGTAAATGTATTTATTGATTCATCTAGATCAAAAAATGAGTTTGGGAAATTTAAAGAACCAATTGTGCATGGGATAGAAAATATCCCTCGATCATGACATTTGGGTTGAAATTTTAGTTTTATAATGACTGAGAAAAATCTTTATAATTTTAATATTTCACTACATTAATGTATCCACATATTTGTTCAAATATCATCAAAAGATTATCATTCTTTGGAACTAGTTTGACAACATCATGTAGGGGATAGTGATTTACACTTTTTGGAAGGTGTTTAGAATTTCTATTTGATTTTCATCCTTATAAAATTTCATTAATTCAATATTCATTGATGGAAATAGTGGGGGTATGACATTGATATACCTTTTTCCTTTGAAATAGTGTTTCATTTCTCTTCTTCACTGGCTTATCCTTCACTTCATCCTCTTTTTCTCTTCTTCATAGTTCATTTCTAGAAATTTTCAAAATATAAAACTTCATTATCGCTCAACATATGTGGTATTGTTTATGATTTATGGGAATCTGGTGGTTATAGTACTTTTCCACTTCTATTTGTTATCATGATGAAATTTAGTTTTGGTTTTGGGATTGTTTGGAGAAGATTGTCTCCTAGATTTTTGGTTATAAATTCCATGAGACATTTGATGTTATGGAATAAATTTTTACAGTGTTTTTCTTCCCCTCAATATTAGATATATTTTGTTGGATCAGAATAAGGTGTTGTACACTAGTTGATGGATTCATATAAGGTCATGGGAAACTTGGTGGTTGGTGGTGTGAAGGATGGTTATACGATTTATTTTGTTGAAATGGTGGTGTGTTTTGTAATTGCTACAAGAATGGGGTTGGTTTTGGAATTGGTTTTGGTTCGAGGGTCTAGCATTATTATTCTAATGTCAAAACCCATATTGATCTTATATAAGATCTATCCATCCTTGATTTTTTTGAACTACCATTTCTAAAAAGATTTCACATATGTTTCAATTAGCTGTATTTCAGCACACTGGTCATTGAAATGATCAGGTGATAAGTATAAACAACCTATCATAGTCGGTTATCTTTGGCCACTCACTTGAATTAGGGCCATCTGTCTCACCAATATAGATATATCATCAATATCAGTTTCCCATAAAAGTGATGGATTATATGTTCTTACCTCATTAATCATTCATGTACTAGTACTTCTTATACCATACTATTGTTTGTTCTCAGAGATCACCTCAATTAAGACCATACCTTCTTCTAGTTATTTTTCAATCAATGCACAACAAGAAGATGGATCCAGGTGGTTTTTTTCATTATTCAATATTCCTTGATAAAAGAAAACATGAAATATATGATCCTCAATTACAAGATGTGGGAAGCTGGATCATAGTTTTTTTAATCTTTCCCAAGACTCATAATGCTTTTTTCAATATGATTGTATGATGGAATAGATCACCTTTATAATTTTTGGTCTTTTAGGGGTGGGGAAGAATCATTACATGAAGAATCTTACCATGTCATTCTAATAATAATTATCAAAAGGTTGAAGGTCATATAACCATTCATTGGTATCTTCTCCTGAAGAAAATTAAAACACCTTTTACTTTACTAGTTCCTCATCTACCCTAAGTGGTCTGATGGCTGAGTAGACATGTGATGACACATTAATATGTATGTCTATATTTTCACCTACCAAACCATGAAACATTAGAGGCAACGGAATCATTTTAGGTTTCATCTAAAAATCATATTTTTATAATTCCATTCAAGTCTGATAATTTTTTATAAGGAATTGTGGGGAATGGGGACCTCTATGTGTTGGGTTTAGATTTCCAACAATGGTGACAAGCTCAGAGTGAACACATAAAGTTTCACTCATGTCTACAAGAAAATGTTCCTAAAATTAATATTGAAAATTATGGTTTTTAATTATATTCAACATGGTTCATTATATTTCAAGAACAAGGGGGAAAGGATTAGTGGTTGAGGTTATAGTCCTGCAATTTGGAAGAGAAAATATGGAATGGGAAAGAAGGACAATGAAAAATAATGAAAAATGTCAATTCGCACTACCTCTCGGAAAATAGGTCCATGTTTGTTGAGTGAATTTTTTTTGGAATAAGAAAAAATATTTCCTAATTTATAATATATTAAATGGGTTAACCTATAATGTCTCCTAAAAATGAGTGAATACAAAATAGTTTTTCACATTTAATTAAAAGAAAACATTGGGTGGTTTTTGAATTGTTTTTTTATATCGGTAAGATACTAAAATGAAAATAATTATAAAAATGATTGGAAAAAAATAAAAAAAACAAGATATCGAAAAATGTGATATGAGAAGGCCGATTAGTTTGGGGTTAGTATTCTCTTTGAAATTATATCCTTGTTCTATATTATTAAAACTTTTTCTAAAAAATAGTTTAAAGTGAGATTCCATGATTGTTTCCTCTCACTCCATTAGTCGAATGGTAATAGTGAGAGAACACCATACCGAGATATAATTTCTCTCTACTCTATATCCATGTGAATGATAGTTGAATTAAATATCCTCAATTGACTTGGGTACTACCCGATCATGTCTTGTTTATCAGAAACAATCAAAAACATTCACTACCCCTTTTCACACATGAACAATCGCCGAGTACTTCTCCAATATGCCTTGGTTTATTCCATAATATTCAAAAAAACATAGTTGTGGGAGATAATTATAATTTCCCAAAGATAAAAATAGTAAAAGACTCAAAAATAAAATATGATCTCTCTTAATAATATAAACCTCTATATGAAATTGAAAACAACATTGCTGAAGTGAGATAGAATTTTAATCAACAATGTAGATGACCTTAAGAATTAAAATATAGAAATAACTAACATTTTCATATCACTATATGGTTTAACAAACCATGGTAAGGGTAATGGAGATTCATTTGATAGAATAAGTAATTATATAGCATTGAAAAAGGAAAGAGATAAAAAATGAAACAAAACAGTCTAGCTGATTATGTCCTCTAAAGGTTTTCTCCAGTTAAGAACCCCCATCGAATCATAACAACATCCCTTCTTAAAGTATTCTCTAAATAAAATTGTATTTATTTCATAGAGTTTTAAAATTAATTCTGAATTTCTAGAGAAATATAAATAATTATTATTGAGGATTAATTTTGTTGAATGATATTTCCAAAGATCATATTTGAATGTTCATTGTTCTATATCTGCCTACAGAAACAAAATAACCAATATATTCAACAGATATACATGACATGGAAATGGATTTCCATTACAATTGAAATAATAATAATTGGATGTTTGATGGCATATATATGATTAATTTAATGATGTGTGGTCCACATAGTCACCCATAATATTTTACCACCTTGATTGAATATTTTGGCTCCATAAATGTCTGAAAATGCTCTTATCCCAGAAGAAAAATTTGTATCCCAAAAATCCATGTATCAAAGAAAATATTAACATAAACTGGATTTATATAGTAAAATTGATGATATAATTAACAAAATATATAAATACTATTAAGTTTCCAAAATATGGAAAAATTCCAATTTTATCCCAACAAAAAACAATTATCTGAAATTTATAGAAAGAAACTCACATTGATAAATTTAGGGGGTTCAAAATTTTTAAATAAATATAAAATATTTGGTAAATTTAATATTTATAAATAAGGTATATTATTTGATTCAATTAATCTATATAAGGACTTTTTATACTAGTATGAGATGGGTGGGGACTAATTATAGATATCATATCGATGAATTGGTAGTATCATGGGATGAGATAATTTTTTAGATACTTTAGATGGGTTGTTACCCAATATGATAAAATATATTATGGAAGGTATTGGTGTTAATGGTTCAATGTACCTAAAGAAACATGTCGTCTAATAAATTAACATTTACCTCATTTAGTTTAATTTATTATTCATCGATGAGATTTTACATCTACATATATAGGGATACATTTCTCTTTCAGTTCATTGAATAAATGTCATTCATATCAGTTTCTAAACATGACATATTGATTTTTCATTATCTAGTTATTTAATTGGATAGTTTTTTCATTTCTTACCTTTCTATATTTTGTATGAACTTCCTTCTCTTCATATTGATTATATTGTATGTGATTTTAGTTATTTAACATGTCATAACTTTTATTTTCGTTGATTCCTTATTAATTTTTCTATACTTTACCTATATACTGAATTTGATCTCACCCTTGTTTCTTTAGCTTTACCTATGAATATAATAAGTATAATAATAATGATATGAAGGGGTATACTAGATGGAATAATGCAATTCATGATTTTATTTTTGTTGAAAATATTATTTGGTTGTAATTAGAGAATTAATTTTTCATACCACACTCATGTATGTATCTGGTTTACCAAAACTAATTATCATTTTAGTCCAATGGAATTTTATTCCTTGTAACCATACCAACACATCTGATAGAAGACACAAGCATTGGGCCATCTAGGGTAGAAAAGATACATTATCCACTACAATAGAAGAATTATTATCTTCATAATAATTATTCCAAAATAAAAATAATGTTGTCAACATTATAAGACCATTATAAAATATATTTTCAGCATAATTATTAAATAATGATTTGTTAGATAAAATGAATTAGTCTATTTAGTTGATGATTTATATCACCAAATATGTTGATTAATGGATTAAAAAACATTAAACTCCCTATTTCAAAATATATGAAGATGGTGTAATTATTAATCAAACATATCATTAAACACGAGATCATGTGGTTTTATTTATTAATAATGAGTTAGAGTATAATACTAAATTATATTTTAATTCCCTCCTATGGGAATAATAAAGCCTCTGACATGGAAATTGTATCTTGAGTTTTCTCTACATATTTGGATTTTCTAATCATTTATGTTGTTTATTGTTTGGCATGGGCATGTTGTCATGAGAGGTGTAGATTTATATTTTGATAGATACTTTTGAAGTTTCATTTTTTTATTTATTTGGTATTTATATATTTCATGGTGAATACTGAAAGATACATGGTTTTCATGGATATTCTCATGGGTAGGATGTATTATTTTTGTTTTATTATGATGATAGGATATAGAATGATTTTATTTTCATGATAAAATAGATTAAATTAATTATTATTTGTCTATGTGATGATTTTAATAAATTATTAGGTAAAATTATGATGTATGGATTTTTTATAAAAATCATGCAACTTCTATTTTATAATTGGATTGGATGACAATTTTTTGAAAAACGTATTATTTAATGATGGATGGTGGATCATTTCTTTTTGATTTTTTATTTTTTATGTATAGGGATAATGGAATTGAAATAATTAATAATGTACATTAATGTGTTGGTTTTTAATAAATTTCCACGGATCCTAGATTTGGTATTCCTAATATATGGTTAAAAATTTATGGTTTTAGATTATATGATTTTTAAAATGTTGATAATAAATTCCAATGGGGAAATTAATATACAACATGGATTTATTGAAGGTTGTATATATTGGAAACATTGAATGGAGAATCATTAGTGGATATTCATATTTTATTAGAGATAGTTTTATTTATTAGAATTATATTAAATTCCCCTAAATTCAATTTTTTTAATTAATTGGGTTTCATTATTTTTAAAAATAATTATCGATGAAAATATTTTTCAAATTAATAATTTTTTTGAGTAATTATATCTTTATATGGGCCATTTTAGTATTGGGAAAATAGATAAATTTCTAATGATTGAATTTATTTAATTCATAATGAATTTCATGAGATTCATAATAAATAATAATTTGGGTTCGTATGATTTATTCAAAATATTAATCTAGTCATTTGAATTTTCATATGACTTATTTGGGGGAATGTACTAGTAAACTGAAAATATAGACAAGAATAACGATGTGTGTGAGTTATCTAAATCACATTATTAACAATTATTTAAATTTAATCATACATTTATTATTCTTAATATGATTCATTCATTTATCACATTATTATTCATCTATGAACATGTCATTTAATGTGGTGTCCAGGTCATTTGAAATACATATGAGTTATATATTTGTGTAACTCATAGAATTAATATTGAATTAAATTTGAATATCTATAATTTTAAACTAATAATAAAAATTCATATAATTCATTTGATGATATTTAAATTTTAAAATATCAATGACTATCTATGATTCATGAAGTATGACTAATATTTGATATATTTTTCTTGAATAATGTGACAATGAAGGAACGCTTGGTGAAACAGAAGTATTTAAAATCATGAAATTTAAATTTCTGGGTTTGTATTCATGCTTGAAATATATAATCCAGACAACCACATGACCAAATTTATTAATTGATCTTGTTTAATTCACATTAAGGAATAAAATTAAAATCGAAGAGTGTCTCAAATGATAATTTAGTCGATTAAATTCATATGTTTGATTCACCAACCATCGAGGATTCGGGGATCCAAGGTTCCAAACTAGGTATCATATAGATCATAAAAACATGAACCACCACTCCTTGATCGTCAATATGAATTTCATATGTTCTTTAATGGAAAATATCAGAGCTTTATAGTATCCTTATAAAAGCAT
Organism: Viscum album; assembly: GCA_963277665.1. NCBI lineage: Eukaryota > Viridiplantae > Streptophyta > Magnoliopsida > Santalales > Viscaceae > Viscum > Viscum album. The sequence continues at coordinate 1,896,658 of CAUJRU010000074.1, forward strand.
AAAGAACCCAAACTCAATTGAGCAGACATGATCGATCTAACCTTCTTCTTATATCATATTTTATCTATATTAGCCTAAGAGGATAGTAGAGGAAATTTCAGCTCACTAAATTATTCTAAATGATGTATAACACAACTCATGAATCTAAAATGACCATTTATTCACAGCTCATAATTTTGAATATTTTACATTTCTCCATATAATGTAATAATACTAATTTTAGACATTTTCACGCATATATGAATTAATTAACTATACATAATTGTCCAAAAAAATATCGCTATATTTTTACACAATAAAATGTTGCATGAAGAAAAATTAATTATTAATTTATAATATAATCTTTCCAAATATTTGAAATAATCATGGACATCCTATGTTCATTCAAAAAATTATATCTTCTCATATTGAAATTTTTAATCAAACATCATGGGGATACCTTGAGAAATAAATTCAATAAACATTATTATTATATTCAATAATATAAATGATTTTATATTACATTTTATTGATCAATCATGGATGTTCATCAAGCCCTACACGCGAGAACAATTGATCCTAAAAATCAATTATTTGGAATAGATAGAGCTTTTTGATACTATATATGGTGAATATATTTGTACTTATCAAAATAATAGTGAGTATAACCCATAAAATAAGAGTTGAATATAAGAAAACGTCTTAGTCTATAGAGAGATAAGATATGTCTTAGCTTACATTGCCTCCTCCAAACATGTTTTGTGTAATATAATCATTTTTTATAATGATATATCATAACGAATGATATACACTTATGTCATCATAATTTTGTTTTAGTAAATATTTCAAGTCATTACCGGATAGATCTATCTTCTTATATCATGGACATGACTTTAAATAATATACACCCATCATGGTTAGGCCATGAAATATCATACCCTCAAGTCGAAATAGGTAACTTCTTTTAGAATAATTCTACTAATGTCATACCACCAATGAATCACCCAACACAAGATAACTTATCAAAAATTCAATTTTGTTGTTTTGTTTATTGAATAAATGATTTAATGAAAAGGTACACATTAAAAAATATATATTTTTTCGAGAACAATACAAATTTTCATAGATAGGTCAATTGATAACACCCAAAACATGGTATGTTCTTATTGGAGGGAATGTTCTTATGATATCATCAACATGAGATCACCATGTGTGAACATCATGAGAATATGCGACATTGAATATGAGCCACCGAGACATGATAGTCAGATATCATCTGTGTCCCATTTATATTATGTTTCTAAACCAGAAGACATATTTTTATGATTACTATCATACTATTTTGAGGTTGTCATTATGGATGGGCACTACAATAACTATTTCATATGACACCTAATTTTAAGACATTTCCACTTAAATAGTGGATTCGGAAGTATAAATATCATATGGTATGAAAAAACATATGTATATATCGGAATATATACATTTCATGTATATCAATTATATAATGGAGTTGGGTTTTGGGAACCCATTCATAATAATACCGCATTCACTAGATCCAACCACTATCAATTTTCATCCTATAAGATCTCACATGACTATAATGCTTCTATTAAGATTTTGATTTATTTAGGGGTTCTATCATTATATCTTCTATGAATACACCACTAACCATTATTTCACATATATGGGGAAAATGCATCTAGAGTTGAAACTACCATTTTATATTATTTATCTTCTACTATGACCAGGGATCCTTGGCATACACCACTACTATTATATAATAACAATATTCTGTAATAGGGTATCCACTGTAATGAATAATGACACAAATTGAAAGAAATCATCATATCCAAATTTTATCCTTCAGTTTTTAGAAGAAAATATATACTCAAACACTTCTATAGAATTGGAATCCCCAGAGTGAATTGAGCTCTTCCAACTTAATGCACACACTCTTTAGAAAAACAATAATTTGTCTACAAATTCATATCATTGTGATTTGTCTCAAATCAATCATTATTATATCCCTTAATGAATATATTCTCATCACATCTATATACTAGGATAACATTCGTTATACTTACCAACTACTATATTATATCTTTTATAGATTCCCAATGTAGTTTTCCTTGTTTTTCTTAATATCTTCCCACCATTCATAAGGAAAATGAAATATCAAACTTAGTATATGGAATTACATAGATCATATATCCCACTAATGAATAATATGTGATTATACTAATTAAATCTCGATACTCATGTTAATAAGGACAAATATATATTTAAATATTAATTCATTGTGTCTCCTCAAAAAATCATCTCTTGGAATGATCCAGATTAAAACATTTACTTTCTATGTCAATATATGTTCTATGAAGAATCCCTAGATTGCTCTTATATAAATATAAATAGATATTGATATAAAAAAATGTAGGCTTCATTACATATTTCATTAATAAAGAATTATTAATTAAACTATTATTCTTGGAAGTTAATAATTACAATTCATTCAGATTAAAAATATGTCATTAATATATAATACTAGGAAAATGATGGAACTTTATATAACCTTCATCAGAAACATAGATCCACTGCTTTTATATTGTAACCAATATTTCTTATGGACTCATCATATCAAATATTCCATGATCATGATTCCCATATCAGTCAATAAATGAATCTATGAATCTTCCACACATCATTGGTAAAAATTGTCATAATGAACATTTTAGGATGTGTCATATTGACATAAAAAATTTCATCCCATTTTAAAATATAGTACTAACATCCATTTTAAATATTTAATAACCATTAAAGTATTTTATTAAAAGTAATATACTAAGGTATTTTAGCATAGAAACAGTCGAGAAGGTTTAATAATAGTAGATCTATTATCATTTTCTAAAATAATTCACTATTAGTTAGTCGTTATTGGTGATAACTAGACAATACAAGTACATATATATCTTGAATATCTATTTCCACAAATATGGATTTAAATATGAGAGGGGTAATATATATATATCCACTCATTATTTTTGTTTAATCCAATATATTTGAGAGTACACGGATTCCAGACATATAGTAGCATCCATGTAATCTATTGTATATGTGTAGGTCATAGGTTCATCATTTTCATTGAGTCATCTGTGACACAGATCCATATACCATTTTGTATCTAACCACTCTATTTTACCTATGAAGTACATATTTCTAGAGAACATATTTATCTCCCACTATCCCACCTGTATATTGTTCCCATGCCAATTCTTGTGCATCAGGATAATCAAAATCCTAAAATTCAAAGATTCTCCCAGTATTTCAATTCGAAATGCGTACTCATTATAGAAATGTATCTTGTATTACTAAAACCACTTTTACATATGAATGTGTATGTATTTAATATAATTTAATCTCTATAAGATTAGATATAAGGATTCACTTTATATATAATGTTGAAAATTTGTCACTACGTATACTATTAACAAAATTCTTGCATCCCCATTCATGTTTGTCGAATATATTGGATTTATTTCCATACCACAGGCCAAAAAATCCAAATTTATACTTTATTTTAACTAAGTCTAGTGTACATTCCATATTCTATATTGAATATCCCCATAAAAGATATTGGTATTGTTTTAAGACTCATCATCTGTCTGGACAATTAAATCAGGGTCTATTCCCCCTTTCAGTAACATTACTACGCTTATGTGTATAAGGAGCAGTGAGTTGGTATATATAACAACCCAAAAATTTGTGAATTAAATTTAATTTATTTTAATGTCTTAGTGATATATAAAACACATTCACTTTTTTTATATTATTATTATCTATAAATGATCATTACATATCATTACGGTTGTTAATATAGTCATTATACATTGATCACCCCACTTATATAAATATACTTTTTAATAATTCCTTTCACTATAGAAAAAGGAGAGGATGGCCTCCTCTAGAATACTTGGGCTGTACAATGTTCATTTTCTAGAGTGTGGAAATGAGGTATTCTCACTGGTCTTCTCACTTAACCATCCCAAGATAAGCATCAAAATGTTAAGCCTGAATTTAATTTCCTTTTGGAGAAGAACAAGTTAATAGATATTACCACATGAGCGATGTCATCCAAGCCACCCCAAGATTATTTCTCCATCGCACACCTTACACTTAGTCCTTATGCGAGTTTTATAAGGGATAATTTTATAAGGTGTTAGTTACTTATTGTGTAATCTATTTTTATAAATAAAAGTTATATTCTATCAATTATTTATAAAAATATTCGTTCAAAAATTGATGAATTTGATAAATTGATTCTTTGGGTAAAATTGGTACATTTGAAGAATATATACATTATTATATTAAAAATGGGTTTTTATTAATAATAATATAAAAAGATATTCCAACAAATGATGTTTATATCAGTTCCCTATATATAAATGATTAGGAAATCAATTTCATAAGAGATATTTTTTAAATGATAATAGAGAAAATGTATTTTTAAAAACTATATTTCAAAAAATAGTGAATTTTTGAAATAAAGAATATATTAATAAAATATTATTATGAACATTTATTTTAAGAATAATAAATGATTATATAACTTTTATAAATGTTAATGTATTTTTTTCAAGGATTGAAAACTGTTTTTTTCAAAACCCATAAATTTTCAATAAATGTCAGTTTTAATTTTAAAATTGATAATTAAAAAATATAGAAAATTATTTATATAAAATGATGATTATTTTTTTGAATTAATATCTAAAAATTATCCAAGGGTTAATTTTTCATAATTTTCTACTACTGTGGCATTTTGGGTAAAAATGAAATATTGTATAAACAAAATATTCGTTTTATGACATCATATTGACCCCATGATGATTTAATCAGTACTATAAAAGTTTTTCAAGGACCAATATATATTTTCCAATTTAAATAATGTGATTTTATATTTATTGTACTTATTTTATAATGCCCTAGTGAATCCTCCAATGTTTGTTGTATATTTTATGATTTTAATTTCATTACCTTGAAGGTGTGACTCACCACCACATAAGAAAGTCTAATATATTAATATGTTCAGCCATTGGCCTTATAAAATATTATATTCCACATATTTTTTGAAAAAACATCGGAAAAAACCAAGGGAATGTTTGTTGTTTTTAATATTAAATTATATAAATTCCAAAACCTAATTTTCTGAAATATAAATCGATTCCCCTCTCATGTCCTAAATAAACCAACCCAATATCCCAATTACCTTCAATACAAATCCTTTTATAACCTCACAAAAATTCCATTCACTCTTTATATTCCTCCCAAGGTTCCCCAATCTTTGATGGAGCCCTTCTTCAATCTTTTGAGGTCACACACTCAAGTAAGGGATCTTTACATTCATTCCTTTCAAATTTTCATCCAAGTATCTCCGTATTCTCATACCCTTTTATTTTCAATTAAAAATGTTGGAGAATTATTTCATAAATCCCACATACTTTCCTCCTGATGTTATAATGATTATATACCACTTTCTCACTCATTTATTCCTTCCACGTACATCTGTTACCATGTCGAGATTCTGTAAGGGATTTCTATCTTCTTATTTCCATTAAATTGTTTCTCCAATATTATGAATCTAAATTCCATTTCATATGTTCAGATATTATGTTCCCTGATACCATTACAGTACATTTCATGTATAAATAATGAGAAAACCCTTTCTATCTCATCAGAACAACTTCTGAATTTCTATATGATGATGTTATGATGCTGAAAATGTATCGCGATTTTCCATGAAAAAATCAAAGTATAGTGAATACAACCCATTTCTCTATCCACGTTATTAACCATTATGATCATATTATTATTAAATTTTATTTACCTATATGAATTTAAAATTCCTTAATTGTGGGATAACTTATGTTGGTGAATGATTCCATGTTTTATGATCCATGTGGCAAACTTATACATTAAATTAAATGTTTAAGAAGGTTATGCCCTAATAGTGCTCTAATGCATTAGTTAATGATCAATATCATGATACACCATGTGCAATGAGGGTTTAATTGTTCCCATACATGTGAAATGAGGGTTTACGCATTATAATTCATTTTAAATGATGGTTTAATCAGGAAAATCCATGTGCAATGATCCATGGCTCAGGCTAATAACATGTTGTATGTTGTTGCCACATTTCCATGTTATGATAATCATGCTACATCATACCCTTATGTTCATGTTTCCCTCATGATCCATTGATATTCATATTTCTTAATATGTGTTTTATTCTTCATTTTATTCCCTTTTTACACTTTTACTATGTTTTATAGGTCAAACTTCATTATGTATTCACTCAGGTTATCCCATGAAATGATAAGTACGAAGGGTTGTTGTCTTCATGTAAACGATGTAGTCAATAACGATGTTGTATTTTAAGTCTTAAGTTATCTTGTAATTATCTTAAACCATAATTAAATGATACTTATATATCTATGTGTTTTTTTTAAGTACATGTTAATTTAAAAAATCTTCATAAGTGTGTAAAGAAGAGCATGGTTGTTATAGTTGGTATCAGAGGATAGGTGTAGTAATTTTTTGGGGATTAGGGTTATAAAACTCTAGTGAATGACATGGGTATAATAATGAGTAAAATATAATAATACATATATTTTGTTGATTATATAGTAAGTGTTTTATCAAAAAAAATCCTGGTCCGGATATGACTAAAGATAGGTTTCTTTGGAACAGATGCATCTGGCGGTAAAACCCGAAAACCCACACTTTGAGTTAGGTCAAATTAAAACCGAGGGAAGAAAATGTGCATTGTTGAACTCATGTTTCGACACTCCAAAGTAATATGATTTGGTAAATTTATAAGCATAGTATGATTTGTTTTTAAGGGATTAAAAAGAATACCCTAAGAATATATGATGGGAAGTATATCATGGCTAACAGAGTTTGAATCCTATAAATTCATAAGTTATTGAAATAAAAATAATTTATTTGTTTTACATTTTTGGTCAGTGGATTCCCCTTTATGTGTTTAAAATTTTCAAATAATTACCCCTAACATTCATTTTATTCTATCCAATGACTTGTAATATAAGGAATCAGGAAAATAAGTGATGTGATGATCAATGTGAATACAGTTCTAAAGAGATACCCAATTTGATGTGAGTGCGAATCACAAACATTTTCATGTTACACTCTGAGTTAAATCATTTTTTAAATAGAAACACGAGCCAAGAAGAACATCGACCCCCCCCCCCCCATGAAAGAACAAGTTGAAATATAGAAATTCATGATACGAATGCCTCCTACATTCAATGGATCTGTTGATACCTCAGTCACCATAAAATGGTTCAACACAATTGAGAAGATTATCTCCATCCATAAATGTTTCAAAAAATAGAAGATTTTTCTAGATGCTTATCATATTAATGGTAAAAATGATCAATGGTGGACATTTGTCAAAAATATGATGCCTGAGGAAGTGATCGCGAGATTAAAATGGAAGGATTTCCAAATGAAAAAAATTGTTAAATATTTTCATTAAACCCTTCAACATTAGATGGAAACAGACTTCCATTGCGTAAAAAAATAACAAATCCATTAAAGTGTTCTAGGAAAACATCATAAGACGTGAATGATATGACTCTGAAGTTTTTGTTACCTCTGAATTCATGGTGGACCACTTATTTTTTCATCTAAATCCGAGCCTGTGGAGAGACCTAGAGATCCTTCACATTGATAGCTATGAATAAATTATTTGATGTGTCCTGAAAGTCAAAATGGAGATCGGTGAATCTTAGGGGTATCATGGGGATAAGAAGCATAATGATGACATTAATTCTGGTGGTCTGACGAATAAATCCAATGGTTCAATGAAATTAAAGCACCCCCCCCCCTTTCCAATGCGGTGGAAAGAAGAATCCTATAAATTTCCTGAAGGGGTTGAGTAAATACATTAGGTGTAGAAGAGAAGGCCCCCTTGAAATTAATTTCCAATTTAAAAAACCTTCTTTTAGGAGATAGGATAGGAACAATCCATTCTACCCTAAATGAATTGTTAATTTCTATAACTACAAATAACCATGGAACTTTTCAAACCTTTTCCCTAATTCGAGGGTTTTTTGAGGCTTCCAACCTCCTCTGAGGTAGTAAGGATAAGCTTTTTCAATCACAACCATTTATGTGAATCTTGAAAATGATGTGCTGGCAAGTAAACTAGTTATTCATTCATGAATAGAAAACGAACTTTTTTTACTGGTTCTATTCATTCTTTTATATCTCAAAAGTTTAGGAGGATAATCCATACACCACAACAAATCATAGAAGTATATATTTTGGTGAGAATTAAAAATTGGTAAATTATTTCATTCCATGAATATTACTCATTCCCGATAACAATTTGTAGATTTAACTTCCCAGTGAACCTCACCATACTCCATACGGTTGAATTTGAGTAAATTCATGGCATGGATTGTCTTTACCAATATAAATCCAACATAAATTTTCGTGAGAGGGAAATCACTCTCTATATGAATAATCAACCCCCGATTTGTTATAGGTGCAACGAGAAGGATTATTATTTATTAGAGCCATCTTTTCAGGTCTGGATATTACTACCCTATGAGAATACATAACATTATCAGATCATTGAGTATATGTAAGGAACCAATGTCGAATACACGTCTATTGCAATGGAATTATCTGAAATGTTTTCTAATCCATTGCATGGTCTTTCTGCTAGAAGAGTTGTTTAATCATCGATTGATCTTATACATGGTTAATTTCTAATATACAAGAATCCATATAAAATGGTTATTGTGGATCCTAAGGAGAAAAAGAAACAACAATAGGAGATTATGGATAAATGGGTTATACACCCTTGTGCTTCAACATGGGGTTCACCATTCAACTTCTTCAGGAAGGTGGATGGGTGAATGCGCCTTTAAAATTATTATCACGAGCTCAAAAAAATAATGATAAAGAACAAGTATCCTCTACAATGAATTGATGAATTTTTTGATCAGCTATGTGGTGAACAATACTTCTCTAAGATAGGTCTACAGTCAGTATATTACCTTGTAATGGTGATGAAAATGGATATCCCCATGAATTCTTATCCGATAAGGTACGGGCACTATGAATTCCTTGTAACGCCATTGAGACTCACTAATTATAAAGAAATAATAATAGACATTATGATTAGGGTATTTTGGGATTACATGAATGATTTTTTATAGTATTTATAGGCAGTATTCTAATATCCTCTGAAACTAAGGAGGATCATGATGAGAATCTATACACTGTACTAAAGACTATGGGAAAGGACAAGCACTATGAAAAGTAAAACACATGTGAGTTCTGGTGGATGGAATTATTATTCTTGGGTCATATCACGACATGCAATGGGATATATGAGGATACCTCCAAGTCAAATACAATTTAGGGATGGATGAGGCCATCATTTGTAATGGATATCCATAGCTTCTTGGGTTCTGTGGATATTATCATTTATGTGAGATAAATTTCCCATTATTTTCAAATACTATTACCAATGTATCTCCTAAAGGATTAATGTTATCATAGAATGATAAATGTGAATAGGGCATCAAGGAGTTGAAAAGGATACTTATCACTATGCCCATGCTTACACTACCCATAATGTGGAACATTTCATGCTATTCAGTGATATTTCAAAGAAGGGCATGGGATGTGTGTTGATGAAAAATGACAGAGTCATTAACTATGCTTCAAGGTAGTTTAATGATCATGGGTAGAAATATCCATCACATGACTTCGATTTGGTTGTAGTAGTCGTCTCTTTTAATATTTGGTGACATTGCCTCTTTGGGGAGAAGTTTGAAACATACATGGGTCATAAAATCCTCATGTATTTCTTCACAATGAAAGAGTTGAATATGAACCAACAAATATTGTTATAGTAGTTCAAATACTATGACTACTCAATCCATTACCACCCAGGGAAAGCAAACAAGGTGGAGGTTTCTCTGAGTAGAAAGGACCCAACGATTCTATCATTTATGACAATGTTAAAGGATCCAATCTTCATAGATTTGATAAACATGGAAATCGAAATCATAATGAAAGGAACATTACCCATCATTTCCCAAATGATTTCTCAACCATGTCATTTGGAAACGATAATGGATTCTTAAAAGGGTGATGTAGGAATGCAGAAAAAAGTGGAAACTATCAGAAAAGGGAAATCCTTGGAGTTTAATGTTAAAGAATAAGAAATTGTGAGATTCTGGTCAAGACTATGTGTTCCATCAAATCAAGATTTAATGAAAGAACTTTTGGATTATGCACATAGTTAAAATATCCCCATTCACCCATGAAACAAAAATATGAATTGAAATCTCTGAGATAATTATTGGCGGTATAACATAAAGAAGGATACTGCTGAGTATACATCGAAGTGCATGGAATGTCTTTAATTGATGGATGAGAGGAAGAATCTATGTTTATGATGAAACCATTACCCAAACCAATATGTAAATGAGAAAACACCACCATAGACTTTGTCACCGAACATCCGAAGGTATCTAATAAAAACAATGTTATCTCGGTTGTAGTGGATCATCATAGAAATAATGCACACATCATTTGAAATCGAGATGTTTTCTCAATAGATCAAATAACACAGATTTACATTAGAGAAATGGTAATGCTGCAAGGAGTACCACATTAGATTGTATTTAACCAAGATCCAACATTAAATAACATGTATTAGAATATTCTCCAGCATGATATGAATACCTAGATGAACATCAGTACGTCTTATCATCCACAAATAGATGAAAAATCTGAGAATACAATCCAAACAAATGAGTACATTTTGATAGCATTCTAAATGGACTTAAATGGTGATGGGATAAACATATTTCTCTAGTTGAGTTATCTTACAATAACATTTTCCACCCAAGCATCCAAATAGATCCTTATAAAGACATTTATGGTAAGAGGTGTAGAACACTGGCGTTTGGGATAAAGTTGGGTAGAAAAAACATCTTGGTCCATAAATGGTCGAAGAAATTTAGGTGAAGGTTAAGACTATCCAACAACACATAGATGAAGATCATCATCAAGAAAATAGATCCTTGATTGCATCGAAGTAGTGTCCTATAAAATATCACTCCAACCAAACTTGTATACATTGCATACTGTATTCCATGTATCACTTTTGAGGATATGAATACCTAATTCATAACATTTAATCAATCTCGAGGTTATACAATTAGAGAATGACCTACACTATGAAGAGAAACCGATGAAGATCTTAGATCATAGAGGGAAAGTTCTCCAAAATAAGATGATTCCCCTTATCACGGTGTTGTGGTGAAACCAAAAGTTTGAAGAAGAAACGTTGGAACCGTAGGAAGTGATGAGGTTGAGTTACCCTCATCTGGTTTAGTGTGGGAAACAGAAATTTCAAGGATGAAATTTCTTAAGGGGGGAATATTATAATGACTTAAACATTTATGAATAAAATTACCTTTCTTTAAATGTCCCATGGATCTATAAAACAAATGCAGTCTCTTCATTATTGGGTATAACTGACCATTAAGTATCATTATCGTTGATAATATATCTGTTGTACAACGATCACACAACTAATATAATCATATGTTTTTAAAAAATCCTTTAAACATAGACCAAGGAAAGGATGACGTAATCCAGTAGACTCGAGTAGTACAATGATCATTTATCAGATATTGGAAAAGAGTTAGCATGAATGTAAATCTCTCTTGACAAAGCCCAATATAATTTTCAACATGTTATGCTTAAACAAAATTGCATATGGTACAAGTTCATGTTTATAGATATTACCTCCTAGGAGATGTTATCCAAGCCATTCCAAGAGTCTTTCACCATCAGACATCATACTATTAGGTCATATGCATGAGATATAAGGGGTTATGTAATAATATATTAGTTACTTATTGTGTAATCCATTTTTATAAATAAAATTATTATTCCATTAATTAATTTTTGAGAATAATCCTTCTTAAAAATGTTGAATTAGATAATTTTAATCTTTATGTAAAATGGTAATTTTTAGAAATATATATATATATATATTATTATATTGAACTAAATTTCATAATATTAATATTATAAAAATAAATTCTTATGAATTATTATTATATCAGTTCATTATCTATAAATGATTAGGTAATCAATTTGATAAGAGATATATTTTTTATATTAGAAAATAGAATGTGTAATTTTAATGAATTTATATTATGGAATTTTTTTGAAACAAGTAATATTTAAATAATATATAATTATCAAATTACTTTTATGAATAATAACAGAATATATAACTTTTATGAAGAAAATGTAATTTTTATCTATACTTGATATCAATTTTTTGTCAATACCAGTGAATTTTAAATAAATATAGATTTTAATATAAAAATTAATATTCAAATATGTAGAAAATATTTAAATGAAATGATTATTATTTTTGGAATCAAAGAATTTATATTATCAAAAGGTGAATTTTTCATAATTTTCTAAGGTGGTATCATTTTTTGGTAAAAATTAAATATTGTGTAAATAAAAATATGTGTTTTATGACATCATAATGACCCCAAAATGATGTAATAGATACTATAATGGATATTCTAGGAACAATATATGTTTTCTTATTAAAATAATGGGATTAGAGATTAGTTTTAATTTTTTTATAATGCCCTAGTGAATCCTCCAAAGTGTATGATATATTTTATGATTTTAAATTCATTTCCTTGAAGGTGTAACTCACCTCCACAGAAGAAAGGCTAATAGATTAATATTTTCAATCATTAGACATATAAAATATTTTTTCCCAATATTATTTGGAAAAAATAATTGGAAAAAACCCTGGTATGGTTTGTGGTTTTGAGTATTCAATTATATATATTCAAAAATAAATGATTGTGAAATATTAAAGAATTCCCCTATCATTTACAATATAAACCCGCAAAATCTCCAAATTCTATTTTCTTAAATCCTTGGGGAACATCCCTACTATTCCCTGCCCTCTATATAGTCCTCCCAAGGAGTCTCATGCTTTCATCAATACCCACTTCAAGCAATTTATGTCACATGCTCAAGTAAGGAATCCTTACATTCCTTTCTCATTTTTATACAAGTTTATTAATGTTTTTATACCATTTTATTTTTAATTAAAAATGTTTTTGTATGATTTAAACCTCCTCTATATATTCTTAATTATGTTTTAATGATTATATATAACTTTAAATCTCTTTAATACCTTCTGTGTACACCCATTTCCAAGCATAAATATTTAATTGGATTTCTCTCCTCTTATTTCGATTCAAGTATTTATCATATATCATGGATATGAATTCCTTTTCATGTGTTTTGATATTATGTTCCATGATCCCATACTTTATATTTAACGTATAAATTATGATATAACCCTTTAAATCTCAACAAAAAAAACTTATTAATTTCTTTTTGGCGATGTTATACTTCTAAAATTGCTCTACACTTTTCCAAACCAAAACCATAATGTAGTGAATACCAACCAATATCTATCTCATGGCTATTAAATATTATTCAAATAAACATATTGAATTGTAATTACTTGTATTTATTCCACATTTCTTAATTGTGGAATGACTTATGATGTTGAACAATTCTATGTTATATGATCCACGTTGCGCACTTGTGCATGAAATTAAATATTTATGAAGGGTGCACCTTGATAGCTATCTAATGAATTGGGAAATGTTTATTATCATGATACACCATATAAAATGAGGGTTTAATCATTATAATACATGTTTAATTATGTTTTAAACATTCTAATTCATGTTTAATTTGGGTTTACTCGTGCTAATATTTGTGTGATGTGACTTGGCGTAGACTAATAACATTTGTATGTTATTGACACATTTTCATGTTATGATAATCACGAAATATCATGCCATTATATTAATGTTTCTCTTAGGATACATTGATATTCCCATATCCTAACACATATTGTATTCTTCATGTTATTCCTTTTTACACCCTTAATAGGAATTATATCTCACCATTTTATTATGTTGGTCCCCATGTTATCCCATGCGAGTATAAGTATGAAGGAATGTTGTGGTCATATAAAAAAAGATTCCAATAATGATGTTATAATTTATGTTTTATTTTTTCAGGTAATGTTCCTAATCCCAAAAGACTCTATAACTCTCTTTCTTCTAGGTTGTATTAATTTCATGTTTATGTAATAAATTATGTTTAAGTGTGTAATAAAGGACAAAGTTTTTATAGTATATTATCCCAAACCCCTATAATTGATCAATGAAATATCAGTAATGATATTATCCACTACAAGATGATTGGATTTTCTTAATCATCATATCGGGTAGATTGACTAATTCAATTAGTTAATACATAAAGATTTCAATGTAATAAAATAAATACCTTAATAATTACTATTGGACTCTTCTATTGTTAATCATGATTTAATTATCACAAGTCCTATAAATTCTGTAAATATCTCTAATCCTATTCAATCAATTTAAAATCATTTGTACAGATGATATGTTTATTTATGATTTAAATAAACCTATACAAGATATTAAGTTATATGTTTAATGATTATAAACTATTTTGATTTTGTGTTACAATATAATTCCTTGATAAATGATTAGGTTTAATCAATTCTATGAATATCACTTTTTCAGTCTGTATATAGATATTTGGATAAGTTTGTGAATCCATGATTCAGCCACTGGTTATGTTTTTCTAGAAAAGAACCCAAACACCATGACCATACACCGTGACCCAGACACCATGACCCAAACATTGTGTACCAAACACAGTGACCCAGACACCATGACTAAGACAATGTGACCCAGACACTATGACCATCCAGAAACCGTGACCATCCAGGAACCCATGATCAGAAATTGTGAAAAAACACATCATATGTGCTACCTATCTTTTATCTGTATACAACTATGGCATCAAAACTATCTTGCTGATCAAAGGTAGAGAATGTGACATCGTTTCAATGAGACACCATTTCATAGAGACACCATTTCCAAAAAAACTGTGACACCGTTCATTATTATCTTGTTTTATTTTTCAATTGAATTTCTAATGGTCATATTTAATGTTTTTAAATGCATAGACAAAATTAATGTTTCTTTGTAGACATTTCACCTGACATTATGAGGTACGAGGTGCAGTATTAATTTATCTTGTAAGATCCAAAACATGAATTATAATAATAAAAAGAATAGTTTGGCCAGAATAAAAGTGTGACAACATTGAAAATAGTTAAAAAAGTGTGGGCGTGATAATGAAGAAGCACGAGCATTTATTAAAGAGGGACTGCCACATGCCACCATACACTACTAAATAACACACGATGCAAACATTAATCCTAGAGTGAAGAACATTTTTGCACTTTCACCTCTATGAAGAACACGAGATTCATCTAACTGACTTAAGATACACTACTTTCCACAAGATGACTCAATTTTTACATCTGCTAAATCCTTAAAGTCTAGAGATGCATTGACTAACACTCAAAGAACTTCGAACAATGTCTCATAATTTTGTCTTTGTAGTGTATTATTTTTTTATTTAGAGTACTATCTGTGTGTTTAGGTATAAAAACACAAATTATCACATGCATTAAACTGACAGATACAAGATATCCCTTCTCATATATCTTTTTCCACATTTTTAATCCCATGGTTAAGTGTGGAAGATGTCCTGTGTGACATGTTACTTCATGCCCATGAAAAACAGTGGAAAAGGTAATGTGACCTATATAGTCTTGTGTGATGTTTTTAACCCCAATTCAGTTTGTTGATCATGTTTATTTATATATACTACTTGGTGGAATGTGATCACCAAGTGGAGTGGATTCGTTCGTGGCTTGACACTAAACCACTTGTTTTATATTTGTTTTACTGTTTAAATTAGTTTTCTCTATTTTACATTATAATTCAGAAATCACTAAATTTAATTTTATAGTGAATCTAGGAAAGAAGTTATAATTGTTTTTCCATATTATAATTTCTTCAAATGTAATTTTAAATACTGATATTTAGATTTCTTAGAATTAATCAGTCTTTTGGGATGTTTTTTAAATAGTTAAACATTTATAATTATGTTACATTGATTAACTGGGATGTATTTAATTTTATTGGTGAACCATTTTAATAATGGGTTTTAATCATAAATTCTTATAGATACTCAATTCACCCCCCCCCCCCCTCTTTAGTACAATACTCTGACCAAAATTTTGTATTAGAGGTTTTTTTTTATTTCTATTAAGTCTCTGTTTTTTTAACATATTCAAATGTAGTTTTTGTTGTAATTTCGTGATCTGTGAATTTCTGTAAATTGTATATTTCTAGCTCTTTTAAATTGTTTCATTATCATAGATAATAGATTAGAAGGTGTTGTAACAAATAGACCACCATTCATGAATGGAAGAAATTTTGCCCAATGGAAAATCAAAATTAAAATTCATTTAGAAAGAATGGGCTTTGAAATATGGTATTAAATTATAGATGAATGTAAGATTTATGTTACTGATAGAATCACTTGGGATGATCCAACAAATAAATCCTACAATAACAATTTTTAATCTATGAATTTGTTATATTTTTCTTTAATAGATGAATAATTAAATAGAATCTATGCATGTAAAACCATCCACGATCTTTGGGATACCTTGTCTATTTCACATGATGGATCTTCTGCTGTGAAATAAATGAGACATAATAATTATACTATTAAATATGATAACTATAAAATGAAACCTGATGGGACTATTTATGACATGTATCTTAGGTTCAACGAAATTTTAAACATAATTAATTCTCTTGGAAGATAATTCACTGCCAAAGAACAATTCATGAGGATTCTCATACGGCTACCTGGCAGATAGAGAGAAACCTATATCTATATTATAGAGTCGTGCAACTTCTGCAATCTACTTGTAAAATAACTCACTAGAAAACTTATGATGTATGAACAGGAGATGAAAGTCAATAAGGAAGAGGAGGATGAACCCAAAATAAAATCAATTCTGTTCAAGAACACCACATATAAACACAATGATAAAGGGAAATTGGGAGTTTCAATAGAATGTTCTTGTGGTGAACCATCATCACCTGACATTGATGAGGAGATGGCTCTATTAGCCAGAATGTTTTTGAGAATTTATAGGAAGGACATATTTTATAAAAAGCATATCTTTAAGGGAAGATATGATCAAAAGGAAGTTATAAGAACGACTAGAAATGAAGTGAAAAGTTTGATGAGATAGTTTTCTATGAATGTAAGTGAGTGAGATATATCAAGGAAGAATTTCGCAGGCTCAAGTACAAAAAATAAAATATGAGGCCAATGATATAAAGTATAAAATGGTAATGAATTCATCAGGGAGTGATTTTGAAGGTAGTTCAACTAACTCAGAATAATCACATGATGAACTGGTTATCAAATCAAATATTTGTTTTATGAAAAAAAACATCTAAGGTAACACTAAATTCTCATATACAACATTCCTATTATTCTGATGATTAGAGTGAATCTGAAAGTATTTCTAATGAAGAAATATTTGACTACTGTAAAATTGTTGAAGAGACATTCATTGTACTAAATGATAAATACATGCCTTTGAAAACAAATCATGCTCTTACCTCAACTATTAAAACTAAACTTAGTTTATAAAGGGAGAAAATCCTTAATTACTCAAAGAAAAAAATTAAAAAAAAGTTATCTAATAAGCAATTTAAAAAGGATCTTGATAGGATTACTAATGGTAAATATACCTTGGTAAAAATGATAGGTAAACAGATTTCTCTTAAATATACTTCTAGGATTAGCTATCAACCTGGTAAAAGATATATGGGAAGAACTAATTTTGATTCTATGTCTATGACATAAAATATTAATCCTAGTTTTGGAAAACATTAAGATAATCGAAGTTATAATAATCTTTATACTATTTCAAACTTTTCTGGACCAAATAGAGTTTTATTTTTTAATACATTACATAATCTTTATTGAAATCATATGAAGCAGATATGGGTTCTTAAAGCACAAGTCACTAATATTACTACACCCAAGGATGTATGGGTACCAAAATCCGCTTTAATTTGACCATTTTGTAGTAACATTTCATAAAAGTTCTTGTAAAAGATTATAGTACATGGACAATGGGTATTCAAGACACATGATAGGGGACTATTCATTCTTCAAGAACGTAATGAAAATTGATGGTGGACATGTCACCTTTGGTGACAATGCCAATGCAATGAATATTGGCCTTGGCCAAATTTTAACTGTAACTCGATTTTAATTTCTAAAGTACTTATTTTTTATGGATAGAAATATAATCTTCTTAGTATTTCAAAACTAATTGATAATGGATTTGATGTAAATGTTTAAAATGATGCTTTAAATGTTTTAAATTTTAAATATGGATTAGTATTTTATGATTTGAGAAAATGAAATGTATATTATAATAACTTAGAATATTGTGTTTCTCAAAATGTTTCATGTTTAAGTTTATTTCACAATGAATCAGGGCATTGGAATAGGAGAGTAGGACACTATAATATTCACTCCCTTTGAAATTTAACTAGAAAAACCTTATTCAAATACCTACCTAAACATGAGTTTCCAAATTAAAAAGTGTGTAATCCTTATAAACAATGAAATAAACACAAAATTTCCATCATAACAATGAATTAACTATCAACATTCCAACCACTGGAATTAGTTCACATGGATTGTTTTGGAAAATCAAGAGTTTCTATAGTAAATGGGTATTACTATGTTTATATTCTTGTATTTGACTTTTCTAGATATACTTGGAATTTCTTTTTGGCTCAAAAAAGTGAATCCTTCTCTCATTTTTCCAAATATGCTAAAACTATAGAAAATAATTGTGGAATTAGATTTATATCCTTAAGAAGTGATCATGGTCGTGAGTTTGAAAATCAAGTGATTGAAACATTTTTCTCACAAAATGGAAATCTTCATAATTTATCTTCCCATAGAGCACCTCAATAGAATGGAGATGAAGAAATATGAAATTGAACATTCTAATAAAATTCTAAAACCATGCTCAGTGAATATGACTAGCATATTTATTTTTGGGCTGAAGCAATAAATATAGCATGTTATATTATCAATAGAGGTTTGAATAGACCTATTGTCAATAGAACTCCATATGACTTATGGAACAATAGAAAACACATAATTTTCTACAAAAAAAATTCTGTTGAAATGTCTATATCCATAATACGAAGGAAAATATTGAGAAATTTTCTATCAAGAGTGATGAAGGAATATTTATACAGTATTAAATCTCTAGTTAAGCATATAGAGTGTTTAATAAAATATCTAAATGTGTGGAAGAATCTATCCATGTAAAAATTGATGAAGCAAATACACATGATCCTAAGACCACTCTAGAGAACCTAGAGGATCATGTATCAAATATGGACATTAATTTAAAATCCTCTAACCATCTTGTAATGAATTTCCGAAAACTTCCAATGTATGAAATTATTTAGATTTAGGTTAAAATGAACTTGAACCTATTGAAGATCGAGAAATCACTAGGCCTTTTTATAGCTATTAGAACTCTTATGAACTATCCTTTAGAAGCTATTGTAGGAGACATAGATAAAGGAACTCAAAATAGTTATTCATATAGAAATCATGCTGAAAATCGAGTCTTCTGGTCACAACATGGTTCTAAAAACATTATTAATTCTATCAATGATGAGTTTTGGGTGATTTCATTGTAAGAAGAACATAATCTGTTTGAAAGGGACAATTCTTGGAAACTTGTTGACAAGACCAAATACAAATTCACCATAGGCAATAAATGGGTGTTAATAAATAAGGTAGATGGAGAGGATAATATAGTTAAAACATTGTTTGATTTGTTGCACTAGGATATAGTTGAGATGAAGGATTTTACTATGAAGACACATTTTCACCAGTATCTAGACATGAAGCCATCAGAATTCTACTTTCTTATGATGCACATCTGAATTTCAAACTAAATCAAATGGATGTAGAATGTTCATTTCTAAATGAATATATAGCGGAGGATGTCTTTTTTTGAGTAACCCTATGTTTTTACAATCCCTCATTTTCAAAAAAAGATTTTTATATTGTCATGTGATTTATACCGTTTAAAATAAGCTCTAAGATATTGGTATGATAGACTGAGTACTTTTCTTATTTCCAATGGTTTTAAAAAAGGAATTTTCTGTTCTTCCCTTTTATTAAAAAAAATTCCAATGATGTTTTAGACGTTAAATTTTATGTATATGACATTATCTATGTATTTTTAAAAAATGTTTCTTGTATTGAATTTCCTAAAATGATGAAATCAAATTTGAAATGAGTTAAATGGGTGAACTCAAATTCTTTCTTAGATACAAAATCACTCAAAAATAATAATGGTATTATTTTAAATCAATGAAAATATACTAGAGATATTCTAAAATGTTTTCAATTGGATAACAATAAAATTAGTGACACTCCAATGAGTACTACTTGTATGTTGGATCTTTAGGAAAATGGAAAATTTGTATATCAAACCACATATAAATGGATTATTGGAAGGTTACTCAACATAACAGCTAGCAGAACTATCATTATGGTTACTATGTGTATGTGTGCTCATTTTCAAACAAAACCTAAATAATCTCATTTAAATGATGTTAAAAGAATCTTAAAATACCTCAAGAAAACACCCAATCTATGATCATTCTATCCTAGAGGAAAATCATTTGAGTTAGTGTGTCATTATAATGCAGACATCGGTGATTATAATTTAGATAGAAAAAGAACCACTGGAACATGTCAATTTTTAGGCAAGTCACTAGTATCATTGTATAGTATGAAATAAAAGTCAATTTCAATATATACTATAGAAGATTAATACATATCAACTGGTAGTTGTTGTGATCAAATTGTGTGTATGAAACACACATTACTAGATTATGGATATCAATTCAGACATGTACATATAAATTATGACAATACAAGTGCTATTAAAATCTCATAAAATATTGTTTCACACTCTAGGACAAAACATATTGATGTAAGACATCACTTTTTCAAAGATCATCATAAAACATTTGGAATCACTTTGGAATTAATTTGAAGTAAATATCACCTCTCTGATATATTCTCAAACCCATTAAATTCTGAAAGAATATATTACATCATACAAGAATTGGAAATGATAAATATTAAATAGTATATATACAGTTTCACATCTTTCTATTTCAGATATTACAGTTTCACAAGTCACTATCTATCAATTCTATAATTTTATTATCTTAAAAATTATAGTTTCATGTTTATGGAATAACATATAATCTCTCTCTGTATTACTTTTTGGAACTAACTGTCTCAAATAATACAGTCTCACAGTTTAGAAATCACACAGTTATGGTCTAATCAGGAATGCTAGTTACAGTCTCATCGTGAAAGGCTATTACAGTCTCACCACAAAATCCAGTTACAGTATCACAATTAAAGTTGATTATGGTCTTACCATAATGATGCATAATTATTTTATTTATACATTATAACTTGTATAGTGGAGATTAATTATTTTATCCTTTTACTTTCTGGTGTTTTTGATCTCGCGAATGTTTATATCGCTAAATGATAAAGTTAAAAAAAAATTCACCCTTTCTTCACTCGATCCCTCTTCACTAAAACCATAAACCCTCTCTCAACCCTTCAGTTTTCTCTCTCTCTCAAACCTTTGTTGATTGCCCATGACGAAATTCCCATCTTCGTTAACTCTTAAGGAGTGTAGTTCAAAAGACGAGGATAAAAATAGTGATGAATTTATCACTTGAAGGTCCTCTAAATTCAAAATCCTGTAAACATAATAGTGGTACCTAAAAAAAAGATATTCCTTAGGTGTCTCCTATCATATAAGTACTTGGTATTGAATGTGATAAAAGGGAAAGGATGGAATGATTCAGTCACAAAGGAAGATATTCCTATTTATCTGAAATTAGTTTCATAGTTTTATCTGTATGTTAAATTCTCTTTTGATAAATAAGATTGATAGGTTTTGAGAAGTTGGATCAATATCCAGAGATGCACATTTTATTCGAGGTTATGGGTTTCATGACTTAAGATACCTCATGAGGGTATTTTTGAGGACTACCAGAGAGGTCCTACACATCCATGTGAGATCTTGGTTTTGGAAGAAGCATTGGGAATCTTAAATATGAATGAAGAATATAGAAGATTCATTGATGCTGAGCTTGATGGTGAAACTCGGCTTCTGTTTAAGTTTGTTTAGAATCAGATTGGCCCAGAAAAGGTGATTTTCCTACACTCAACTATTAGTATGTATTTTTGATACATCTCATGAAAAATGGACATATGATCATCCTATGAAAATATGTTATACTCTATATTCATGAGTTGATCAAGACAACCTCCTTGTCTACCTCCCTATTTTATTCAAGTCTTATCTCGACTATGCTTCTTGAAAAATGGTTGGTTGTACCTGATATAGAATATATCAAGGATTATTAGTTTTTTCTTTCAAAAGTTATAGTAATGAGAATGAAAATCAGTTATAATCTATGGATAAATGCTTTGGTGGATGATAATGATAGGGTTTATGAAAAGATTAATCCAGTAGATCAGTCTCCAAGACCTAAGGATATTTCTTATCCCAGTTTGAAACCAAATGAAATTTATGAGTGTTCAGATGAAGAATAATATGGTTGTGGCTATTATACCTTCAATATAAATTGTTCAGGTAGAGGAATATAGGGAATCGTTTCCTCAAGTCTTAATTGGGAAGGAAATACATGTTCCTGAAGAAGTAACTAATTGGGAAAAGTAACCTACAGCTGAAAAAGAATATGATTCTAAGGTAAATGAAAAATATTTTTAGAAGAAAATATAGAAGAAGATCATTCTATTATAGAAGCATATACACTTGAGGGACACCAATAAGAACAAGTTGTTCCTGAAAATATTCCCTCTGCTGAAGGGAGAATAGAGAAAGCCTTTCAGTAGGATAGAAAGGAAATGGTTGAGGATATCAGGGATAAAATCATGGAAATATATTAAGTATGTAAATCACTCAGTCCTGAGAGTGATTCACTTGTTGAGGGTGAGAAGGATCCTAATATAGAACCTATTAAAGTCCCTAATCATTTTGATCCTTGCTCAATGGATACATGGTAAAGGTTTTATAGTTATTTTGATGTGAATGATTCCTATGAAGTCTTAGTGAATCATATTGATCATCTACTATGCTTCAATTGGAACTGGCATCTACACTTAAATCTATATCTACCAATGATCATGGGCATGTCTCAGCTTCTATCCTTGAACCTTCACAAGAACCTCCAAACATAGTGAATCAGGATGATCAGAAAGCATTTAGATCTACCCAATTAGCAGAGTTGAAAAACTCTGGAATACCCAACCATCTCCTGTAACCAATTTGAGTGAACGAGATGTTTCCCTATTGTTGTAAAAGATAATATGGTAGATTTATCAAGGGTTCTTCATGAGATTTAAGAAGTCAGAGTTTAAATCAAACAACTTAGTGATGAAGTAAGGACTCTCAGAGGCACAATTGAAGATATGCAGAGAGTAATAAACTCAACACCTGAACTTATATCTTATTCTATTAAGGATGTTTTTAGTTATATTGAATAGGAATTATCCTCCCTAATTCATCCTAATATTACTTAATATGTTGAAAATATAGTTTAATGAAACAAGAATATGTTTCAAGAGGTTTGTGAAATTATTTTTGGTCTTAACATGTTGTCTGATCAGTTTAAGGGTTTTCTCCAAAAAGTTCTGAATCAACTAAAATCCCTTAATTTGACTATTACTGCTTCTCATACATCTAGAAAATCATCTCAAGAGTGATCTGTTTAGAACAGTGATCAAAGAAGAACTATGGGCTATGCTTAGTTGTTTTGACAAATAATCTCTATATGATGTTGTTAAGAATAGTAACTGAGTTCATGATTTGGTGAGAATTAAATCCAATATTTCCAATAATGCCCAGCAATAAATTGATAAGATGGTGTATTAATACTTTAGTCGTATATTCTATAAGACTTACATGACCAACCATTTCAAGTACCTTCTAGAGAATCTAGGAATTCCTCAAATCACTCATGATTTCTAAAATCAAGTCTTAAATCTCAAAGATATCACTCCTTTGTTCGATAAGTTTGCAGAGAAAAAGGACGAGTTTGAGAAAGCCATGCAGTATGGTGGTGAGATCATTGCTAACTTCATCAAGCTTTTGATGCATAATCTTCATGTCTAGAGTACTGCCATTGTCGTTCATATAGCTTCACCCCTGAGATCAGGTTTTCCTACCTTCTCATCCTCTTCCCTTGCCTCTACTTTTATGTCTATATCTCAGGGTCTAAGTTAGATCAGGCATGTAATCCTTGTTCATCAGTTGCCTCAGTCATCCACAACACCTACTTTCACCCCTTCGGTTTTTGAAGGACTCCCTTTACCATATTTTTCCACTGGTCCACTACCTTCTTCCAATTCCACCTCTCCTCCTATAGCTTCTTCTTCTGATTCTTTTTTAAGGGAAAATAGAATATAATCTAGTGTAGAAGAACAGTTACTACTATAATTTGATAGGCATGATTTCTGTATTCCTCTTACTTTGTATTTGTAATGACACATTTTATCTAATTCATTCTAAACTCATCTTATATATACTTTTATTTACTTTTGTACTCTTTTTGATAATCCCAAAAGTGGGGAGAAATATGTATTATATATGCACATTTATGAAGAGACACATTACCTAAGAATAAATCTATCACTCGCATGATTTTTGATCATAATAGGGGGAGATTGTTGGACTCCTCATGAGTTAATCATGTATTAATGATCACAAATCTTATACAATCTTTAAAGCATGCTAATCCGGTTTAATCTATAGAAAATAATGATTACAATTGATTTGTTTCTTTATCCTTTAAATAAACCTATCCAATATAATATGTGATATGTTTAATGTTTGTAATGTAATTTGAGTTTGTGTAATAATAGATATCCAATATAAATGATTACGTCTAATCCATTCTACGAATATCACTATTTATGTCTGTATAAAGATATTTCTATAAGTCTGAGAAACTGTGAGTCTGCCACCAGTTATGTTTTTCTGGAAAAGGACCCATACATCATGACCAGACACCATGACCCCAACACCGTGACCTAGACACCATGTCCAAGACACCATGACCCAGACACCGTGACCTAGACACCGTGACCCAGACACCGTGGTGCAGACACTATGACCATCTAGACACCAGAACTAGCTAGACACTATGACCATCCAGACACCACGACCATCCAGACACCGTGATCAGACACTATAATCAAACACATAATTTGTGATACTGGTTCCTAATCTCTATAAAACTATGCAGTCATAATTTTTTCACTGATCAAATGAAAATAACGAGGCACCGTTTCAAGGAGAAACTATTTCACAAAGACAATGTTTCTAGGAAGACTGTGACATAGTTACATAGTCTATTTTCTATTTTTTCATTTTAATTCATATCATTCATATTTGATGTTTCTAAATGCACAAACATAATTAGTGTTTATTTATAGACATGTCCCCTGATTGTACAAGGTACGTGGTGCAGATTATATGCATCTTATCAGCTCCAACAGATGCATTCTACGAATAAAAAGAACAGCATGGGCAGAAGAAAAGTGTGAAAATAATGACAACAGAGAAACAACTATTTCCACTATAATGAAGAAGCATGAGAATTAATGAAGGAATAACTAACACATTCAACATGACATAACTAAATAATAGACAAAGCATACTCAAATCATAGAGTGGAGAACATATCTTAACTATCAACTCCATGATGAACAGTATCCATATCTAGCTAATAAGAAATACTCTATTATACACAAGAGGACTCGATTTTTGCATTTAATTCATCCTAGAAGTCCATACCTGAACAAACTAACACTCAAAGCACTTCTAACCATATCTCATCAATTTTTCTCTATTGTGTATTATGTTTATCTTTCTAGTAGTGTGTGTGTGTTTGTATAAAAGAATGCAATTTATCCTACATTAAATAGAAGGATACATGATATCCCTTCTTATACATCATTATTCACTTGTGTATTACCACAAATAAGTGTGGAAGTGTTCTCTATGTGACCTGTTAGTTCATACCCACAAAGAACAATGGAAGAGGTTGGGTGACCTGGACAGTCTTTTGTACTGTTATTAACCTTGATCTCGGTTGTGGACTGAGTTTATTTGTATAAATTTTTTTGTGGCAGGTGATCACCACGTAGAGTGGATTTGGTCTCATCTTGATACTGAACAACTTTTAATATATCTTTTGCGCTACTTAATTATGTTTTTTCTGTTTTATAGTATAATTCAGAAATCCCTAAATTTACCGTGATATTTAATATTATAAAGGTGTTATAATTGTTTTTCCAAATTATAAAAGCTTCAAATGTATTGCAAAACACTGATACTAAAAGTACTGATAATTAATCAATATATTGGTATGTTATTTAAATAGTCAGACCATCAATACTATATTACAATGATTAAATGGGATATATTTAAATAAATTGGGGAACCTTCTTAAGAGTACTTTTTAAACAGATGTTTTTATCAATACTCAATTCACACCCTATGGAGTTCTCTATCCAACCAACAATTAAATATATTCCTATCAACTATATTTTATAGAAAAGTGATGAATTTTGATAAACCATCATTTAACATTATAGGAAATTAAACACATGAATAAGTATGAACTAGTCCAAATAGTTATTTGGATCTTTCTCCATTCTCACTGATAAGTGATGTTGTCATTTTACCATGAAAACCATCATGAAATACATCCATGGGTTTTAACTCCAAGGATTATTAAAACCTTGATTTATGTATTTTATGTAAATACTTCTCATTTAAATTACTATTTCTATAGAATCATAAAAATGTAGGATATTATTTATTCTTGCATAATTTTCATTGATTCCAAATAATGGTTTCTCTAGTTCAATTATATTTAACCCATTATTAATATTTTTCTTACTATAACATTTTTATTCATTATACATTGGATAAAACAAATTTACAAATGTTATTTAAGATTATATAGTGTCTAAACTCGCTAATTAGATTATGTTTTTGGTAATAGATTGTGTTTAATAATAATTCTTTAGTACAAGAACCATCTCACAAAGAGAAATTAGATAATCACATTTGACTACTAATTTTTCTTGTCTCATTCCATTTTTTACTCATAGATCTACATCAAATTTTTCAATTCTATTGGATATAAATTTTTTATATTTGAATGAAAATGTATGATCCACATGTATAATCCAAAATGAAATATTTATAAATATATAGAATTCATTCATCTAAATATATACATGTAGGACAAGATCTATGTTTATTATTTTTCCAAGACATGATATTATTATTTTATAGGACATTAATTAAATATACAATGATCACTAGTAATGGATTCTTTCTATCGCCAAATATCATTGTCTTCTTGAATGGGAGGTGCATAGATGTCTTTGACTTCGACTTATCCTTAATAGTTTATTGTTTCCTTTTCGACTCATATTAATCAAACATTCTGAATATTTTTAATGTTCATATCCTTATATGATTGGTTAACTAAAACCAAAAATATGGGATTCAATAATTCATGATATTCATATTATAATTAACAATTAAACTTGACATTCTATGGAGTAAATAAAAATGAATATTAATAGTTGTTACATATTGGTTGTATTTAAACCTACGCGAATCAAGACTCTCATTTTACTATATTATTTGGTTTATGTGAGGTCATCATTTATTTAAATCTAATAGAATGAATATATATGTGTATATATATCTCTTTTGTTTCATGACAATCACTCACCTATTATAAGTCTTGGAAATAAGATATCATTTTTATTGTTTATTTTTCCACACTGGTCTTCTGATGGTCACTGCACAAATATGATAACATGAAACAAAAAATATCTAATACATAATCAATATGGTTATTTTATTTATCATAATAATTCATTATTGTATCATGTGGGGGTTTAGTATAATGTGGATATTCTATAAAATAGGGGTTCCTCTATTGAGGTTGTTCTCTGCGAAAGAACTTATTCCCCTTCGGGAAGTTATGGTCAGCCACGATATTATATTTTTCTTAAAATATCAATCACAATTAAATTTAATAAGTGGTGGTTTCCATGTCATTTAATAAATAAACATATAATATTATAACATTATCATGATTACTAAAATCCTTTTTCAAATTAGTAATATTAAATGTCTCACACTAGTTTTTGAAATCATTGTAACCCTCATCTAATAGATTCAGAATTCCTAGTCACTTGAGTATTATTGTGGAAATGGTCCTTATAATATCTCCACATGGTCTATAATTAATGTATATGTCACTTATAAAATAATTTAATTGTTGGTTTCAGACCAACCGACCACAATAACTCTTTGCACCATGTCATATTTTAGGGAATCAATTATCTAGAATATATTTATATTCTATTTCACAACAGTTTTCCGATAATGTTTTAATAGGATAGTTATGTTTTTTCATTTTTCTACCAACATTAGTTAACTATATACCCACCACTCTCACAAGAACTCCTCTTTAGAAAGAGGTACAATAATCTAGGGGTATCAAGCACCTCAAACAATCAGTTGTGTACAAATTCATGTGATGGAAGATATTTGATGAAATAATTCTTCTTTTATAGGATTTTTTACATTAATATTATGGAATTAAATTCTTTTATATTTAAAAATTTTGTTGGTGTGAACATGATCACAAAATACACATTACATTAAATAGAAAACATTTACCATATCTTTTAATTCTATCTTTTCATGCATTTTTATAATTATAATATATGATTCCGTGTAATAAATACCCATTAAAAATAGAACAAACCATGAATATTATAATATAAATTAATAAATATTGATATGATCATGAAACATTAACTATTGGTTAATCCAGAGAGAGAATAATGGGTTCATAGATACACTATGGGAGATTATTATGTCAATTTCTAACATGAAATGTAGAACCCACAATACCATTGCATTTCACATGTTTGGTCTATATTGGATCAAGAATCGAACCGTTATTACATGAAATCATCTGATCATTACAATGTATAATCACCCATTAGAGAGGATAACATGGGATGAAAATTAAATTTTATCAATTAAATATGGACACACATGAACTCATTAAAATTACTGTTGGTGGGATGATTCAAATATGGACAAAAGTAATAATTATAAAATTATAAAAATGTAAATTAAAAAATTAAATTAAATCAACAATAAATAAAAAATGTATGGATCATTATTGACTCATGATCATTTAACATGATGTTATATTTATATCTAAAATTAAATAGTTTAAAATTATTATAAAGTATATTTTGAATGTGTCAACATTAATTAAAATAATTTTATTCAATTATAAATACACCCCATAAAACATTAAATAATTTTATTAAATCCGAAATTATTGAATTTATTTTATGATTTTTATCATTATTGGTTGAGTCTTTTTCGAACTACAAACTATCCTTGGGAATTTATTTTAAGGATTACGATGGGTTAAATGAGTCTACCAGGTTAGACCAAAACCCAATAGGTCCTACACAAGATGCAACATCCTCTTAAATGAAAATATACATATGTATATATATAACTCAAAACATACCATGTTTTTTATAAACATCCCATGTATCCTCTGTGTAATTTTCTCATGTAACTGTTATGTAGGCTTCTTGAGGATGCTTTTATTAAGCATCCAACATATTCCATGAGTATGCTTCCCATAGAATCACTTATTATTCTTCTAATAGATGATTTGGGTGCTATTTTTTTAAAAACAATTTGAAACTAAATAAAATATCCACATCATATTTGTTAATTCAAAGGACTACACCCAGAGGCTTTCAATATATATTTTTCTAATAAATACTGTACTCACATCAAACTACATATGAAAATCCATCACACTGATATAAATTTTTGTTAAGAAAGAAAAATAAATCAATAATTTTTCAAGAAACAGTTATACAAAACCCATCAATGTTTAATCGGACATATCATAGTGACACACACTCGGATCGATGTCCCATTAGTTTTATTAGGTCCATAAAAAAAATATTTAAAAATAATATGTAATATTAATGGGATATAATTTTTTAACTTAAATAATTGTTAACTACCTATGATACCAACTAAAGGACCCAATGGCACAAAAGAAACATGAAAAAATAAACAATTTAACTTTTTTTGGTTTGTATTCATATTCAAAATATATAATCCACAAAACCTATTTCTTATATTTCATAAATTATCATATGTAATTTAATTTATTATGAAAAATATAATCAAATATAATCATAAAAGGTAAATTATTTGTTTGATGTCTTTAGTTTGATTCTCTTACCGTCGATATATTGTGGATAAATTGTACCAAGCTAGGAATCATCATGATCATCAACATAGACACGACATCACAAGGTTCATTGAGCTATGTTTCCTATGTACCAGAATGGGAAATCAATGAGAATTATAATTACCATTTTATTGCATGAGGAATTAAGACGTGATAAAGAATACAAGATTGATCTTAACATGTTCTTCTATAGGATTCTCTCTATGATAATATGATATAAGAACAATGGAGATATTATATATCTAAATTCTTCAAAATTCAGGGTCTTAAAATTTATGAGGCTAGAGTGAGCATTTATTCCATGGTTTTTCATCCGAAATTTTACAATATCCCCTGAATGTAATAATAGTCATTTTAGACCGTCTCTCACTTGTCAAACATATGAAACGTGATAAAAATATCACAATTATTTTGTCACAAAATTGTATATATATAAAATATTATGTAATAAAATAAAAAAAATTATCTCAAACCTTAAATTCCATAATTAATTAAACTTTCCTTGAATATCCGATTTTCATTATAAAATTTTTATTTTATCGTATTCACTTTTATAATAACACACATGTGAATGCCTAGTGAAATAAAATTAATAACTAGTATTATAAACCTAAATAACATTTTTGAACTTGTTTTAATTGACTTGATGAGACTCGAATGTCCACCAACACAGATACATATGGCCCACTTCATCCTAAAAACATACTTTTTAGAATCAATGTTACCCATGGATATAATAGTTTTTGATGCTTTACGTCCATATCTATATAGTAATGATTCCAACAAATATATCACGATTGGATTTTAGAAATGCATAATTCACTAAATGTTATAAGTAAATTTTATCTACGACACCCACCTATGAACATGTTCTGTGTAATATCATCTCATTTTCTCATGAAAATTTATAAATTAAGATGTACAATTATGTTATCATAACATTCTTATTTAAATATTTCATGTAATTAATGGAAACACATTCTTTATTATACTATGTCCAAAGATTTAATTTAATATTCCACCATCATAGTCAGCCTGAGGCCCTGAGATAAAACCATTCCAACATAGAAGTGATATATTATGTTGTGATCATTCATCTAATGACATACCACCAATGGAACCACAAAACAAACTACCTCTTCATTAAATTAATGTCATGGTTATTTCCTTAAATCAATATTCAGTATATAATGATACAATAATATAATAACAAAATTTATATAGAAAAATATACATGTTCATGGATAGGAACAACCACAGAAAACCAAAACATGTGTTGTTCCTACTGGTTTGTTTGTCCTCCTGATTTTATATACATGAGATCACCAAGTGAGAACATCATGCGAATAAGTGTCACATCTTTAAAGCCTCCAGTAGTAGATAGTATGATATAAACTATTTTTTTAGTATGATGTATCTAAACCTTATTACATATGTCTAATATTTTCATCATAGTTTCTCTTTGTTTTCATTATTGCATAGAAATCTATATATTCTTTATACAACACTTAATATAACAACAAAACAATGTAACAAGTTAAAGAAGAATTATCAAAAATACTATGGTATTAAAAAAAATACATGTATATATGTCAAACTGTAAGAATGTAATGGTAATCAAATTACATAATGGAGTTGGTTCTAAGCGATCCACTCACAATAGATCACCAATGAGAGCAAATTGATGATGAATATTAAATTATATTATAAGAATCACTTTAAAAGAACTCATTTAAAAAATTTAAGGGCCGTTTTGATATAATGATGTTCTAAACCAAATATTCATAATAAAAATAAAATCAAAATTTTATTTTTGATATGGGAATAATGTGTTGTAATTGTCAATATATAATGTTGTCCAATGTTGTTGTAAAGTAAAGAATTGCATCATACTATAATAAATCTAAAATTAATTTAAATAGTATCTGATTTAGTTGAATTAAAAATTTATCATTGATAATATTATGAATATTAACAATTAATTTTTATGTTTTTATTTTTTTGGTATTATGATCATTATTAGAGTTTTATTGAGTGATGTATTCTACTAGAGTTAGTATAAGGTAATTATTATAAATCACTAGAGTTAACAATTCAATGTTTGTGGGAATATTACATGATCATGGGAACACACCACTGTGGAATGTGATTTAGGAATTGATATAATGATTTAATAACACAATGCAGGTAAAGGGAATTTTCAAGAATGATGAGATTCAAATCATTTTCGAGAATAGTATTATTTATAACATTCTATTAATTTTCAAAATAAAGGGGACCAGTAAAAGTGAAACTCAATGTTCTATAAATTTTCATGAAAATTTAAAATTAATAATTAAAATTTTATTCAAAAAAGAGAATAAGGATTAATAGAATATCTTTAATATTATGGAAAATTAGTGAACCAAGATTGAGAAGAATATTGTTAAATAGATAAATATCTATATAAGAATATTCAAATAAATTATTACTGGTAAATATATTATTTTCCAATGTTATTATTGGTTGAGGAAGATGAAGTGGTGAGAATGTTATGAGATATAAATCATGGTGCCTTGATATGCTGTTTTTTGAGATGTTTATTAAGGAATATATCCTATCATGTGACCATTCTTCTATTTTTTTACTTTTCTATAACCATATTTTTTGGTATATTTTAGTGATCTAATATAATTCTCAAGAATATAATATTATTCATGGACTTCCCAATATTATTTAATGATAATAATATATTGAAAAATCTGGGGATTGAGAGAAAAATATGATCCATTAAAGAGTAGGTAACCACACTATGACCAAATCATATAAAAACAATTTTGTACTGTATAATTTTTAATATAAATATTAATATGAGTAAGTATGAGTAAAATTTAGAGATAATTTAACATTAGAAAATTGAATAGGTTTATTTTATAGGAAATAAATCCCAAAAAATGGCATCACAGATTCAACCCCACCCCCTATTTTCAATGGTGCCCACATTTTATAGATTCATAATACCTGACATAATTGGATAATAAATATCAATAATATGGACTCATATTGAATAATAACATATTCATTGAATAAATCCCATCATGTTTACTATGTTACATATATGAAAATATTGAGTAGGATATCATTCATTTGTGGAATAGATCATAATTTTTACATTCACCTATTATTTGATGAAAATTAATTTAGGAATCAAATTATCCATTCTCATACATATTGTCCCATTGTGAATAAATTCTTGAATACTCAAATGTAACTATAAATATTTTTTGTCATCTCTTATAATTGATAATTATTACCCTCTTTTATTCATAGATTATCACCATACCAAAATTCTATTTGATATTACTTATAAAAACCAATCTAATCAATTATAAATCAACATATTAATCAACTAAACCCTAATTAATAATTACACATAAGTTTCAACCACCATATCCTAAATTGTATTTATTTATCCTATCACTCAATTTAAATGATATTGGTTCTCATTTGGGTCCCTGACATTGGAATACAAAATCATATTTTCTATAAAATTTCAACATCAAAATAATAATGATAAAAGTATTATGTACCTCCAAGATGTAGAATATAAAAAGAAACACAATGGACATAGTTATCTTATTATAGATCAATACAGTGATACAAAAAAATAAAT
This sequence comes from Viscum album, assembly GCA_963277665.1. NCBI lineage: Eukaryota > Viridiplantae > Streptophyta > Magnoliopsida > Santalales > Viscaceae > Viscum > Viscum album. Next base: position 1,930,891 of record CAUJRU010000074.1, read on the forward strand.
AAAAAAACTTATATATATATTATGATAAATCACCATTAAATAATGTTAGAAACTAATGGTAGAGGAAATCATGTTCTATGTCATAGATTTATATATCCAAATGTACCAATTATTATTAAATAATAAAAATATTTCATAGAATAGATCATGGTGAAATATGTGAATCCATAATATAAAAGTAAATTACAATGAATAATTAATGTCTAACCATGATGGGATAGAATGGAATTTACATAATTGAATTAATATTATAAAAAAATCATATGATATATTTTTTTGTCTTACATTCCACTAATGTTTTGGGACATACAGTCAAACTTTTGGTTTTATATTACACATTAGCAAGATTATAAAATGTTTTATCTTAAGGAATAGCCCATAATAATCCCTTTCAATAACCACTATACATCTATTGGGTTTTAATTGGATTTTTAGCGTGACACTACTATATCACACTAGCATTCATGGATCTCAAAATATATCAGTTCTTTAACTTGCCTCTATAAAATAATTTCAATATTATAATAATTATTAATTAATTATGGAAATACCAATTAATAATTTGAACATTTTATTATAGTCTTTAAGATATTATAAATATCCAAATATGTGTGACCAAGTTATTATGCAGAATAATCAACTATCTTCATATGATTGATTCATAAACTGATAATCAATCTTCACCTCAAACTCATGGGTATCTACATTGTTGAATACATATATGTTGAACCATGTCCAAAAGAATTATGTTCCATGAGGGTACCTTTTATCTCTGGTCCATGATATATAGAGGTCTCTCTATAAATGTAGAATCAGACATGAAATCAATCTCATCGCGACTAACATAATTTTAGGTTTATAGCTCACATATTATCATCTAAACTAGGTGAAATATATCATACATCACACTATATTTTTTAGTATTTTATTAACCATATGGAATCTCTCCAAAATATAAAATTGGTGTTGGAATCATTGTACTATCTTTTCTCAGTGCCGAAAAATTTGATTTGTTTGTTATCAAAACACTTTTGAGGAAAAAGTGAGAAACCCCAAGATCCGATCATTGCAACCAAATAAACCATGAAATAAGATATCCCATATCAATAATACCGGATATTACCATCCCTAGAAACTACATTCTGATGACAAGCCCTCACCATCGCATGACCGCTCCACTAACTGTCCAGTAGAGGGAAGCATGTGCCTGGTATTAATGGCAGAGCCATAGCCTCTCAAACATATAAATCCAAATGGCATGATTAGGAGAAGTTTTCTTGCTCTGAAACTCATATGAAGCATATCCATGCAATATTCAGGTTGAAAACACACCAAAATGGACAAGATATTTGTAGCCCCCAACCCACCCAAACAGAATCCAGGAACCCCTACTATAAATTTCAAACTGTTGAACCAAATGCATCACACATTCACATAGAAGGTAATTAAATCACCCCACAAGTCTCTTCAAAATAATTTCACTTTACCTCTTCATTCCATCCCTCTTTAGAAGAAAACAATTTTAAGAATTGTAGTACCCTGGAAATTATCATGTAGGACCTTCCTGTGACACTTTTCTCTATCCTATCCTAGTCTCTTTCCTCCCTTACCGCATACAGAAATCGATAAACATACATTGGAAATAAAAATGATTTCCCAAGCCGAAGAGGGTCCTTACCTACCTCTTCGAAGCATATAAAACATCCATGTCCTTCATTATCTTCCTCCTGGCATGCACCAAGTATGAAAAATTAAATATATCTAAAGAAAGAAAAATTACCCAAAAAATTACAGTAGATTCACACACGAAATGTAGGCCACGTCCACTTCCAGCAAGCTACCACACCCAAAATAAAAACCACTAGAACCAAAAAACTATTCAGCTGCCGCTGTAAACCACGTCGAAATAGAATGAACCAAAAATGCAAACTCAAATATAGAAGAATATCATCCAGAACCAAAACACAGAAAAAACTAAAAATCAATAAGAAACCATTACCTCGTGGATTCATATTGTCGCTCAATTTCCCCCGAACAAGTCCTTCACAGAAAATCAGAACCCAAATCTTGTAACCATCAACTTGGTCATTCTTGGAGACCACAACTAACTACCCCATACCCAAATCTAAAGACAAGGAAAAAAATCACAATCCAAGGAAGACAGATCTCAGCCATTGGTCAAACACCACGCCACCAAGGGAAGACCTATCAAGGATTGGTGGAGTTGAGCGAGAAGTAGGCCGGTAGAGATTTGAAGCACTGAGATGGTCGAGCCAATGAAGTCAATGATGCCTCCATGATAGGGGAACCACTATCAAGATCTCTCCGAGAATGAAGAGGGAAGCTAAGATAGCCCGAGGAGGAAGGTGGTGACTATGAGGGGAAGCCCTAGCTCTAGATTTCCCCTTACAAGCTCACTAACATTCAATAATCCATTGTACTAACATTACATTTCTCATTAAATTAATGATATAACAACATAGTAAATTCCTATAGAATAATTAATCAATCAATATTAAACTCCAATGATCAATATATAATCTTTTTTAGTGTATTTTCTTATCTAAAATATAGTTCAATATTTTATAATTAATTAATAATTTTTAATATCTTTTACGTTATACTCTATTTTTTCATATCAGACTCTCAATCCATTATATAATAAAAACATTAATTAATGAGACTATCAAATAAAACAATTTATGTTTATATATAGTTTTATGAATAATTATTATTATATGGAAACTCATTCAATTGTATTTTCCACTCATACTTTAAAGAAGATTAGGATACATTAATGTTGTATGAACACAATTATCTTGATGGTCACATCAGACCACCATACAATTATTGGGTGATATATTATAATTATCTTCTAATGGTTTCCAAATCATCCAAAAATTCCATATTATAATCATTATATGATCCTATAATAAAATACGGATTTTATTATCATCAACATCATTTTTCTTTGATAATCATTCACTCATATTATATACTATAAGTATCAACTTCTTGATTCATAGTATTTAATAAGAACACAAAATATCTATCTAGCCTGTTAGTTATTAATCTCATAATATCTCTAACTCAAGGTGATTTAAATAATCATATAATGATTTATTGGAAAAAAAAATTCCATTTACACATTAGAAACATATGTTTCTGTAGAAAACTACTAGGTATATAGTTATTTTCCTTAACTTGTTGAGATGTGACCCCAAAACAACCCATATAAATTTAGAAATTTTATTTCCATAAGTTAGTTGTTTTATAAATTATAATAAAGTGAAACATTAATAAAAATAAATTTTAATATATATGAATCAAAATAATAACCCATTAATAAATAATACTTAATATTATCAATAAAGCACATGGTATAGAGTATTCCCTTCCATGAACTATTACTGAGCATAGATAACTATACCCTTTAAAATCAAATAAATTTAAATTTAAAAAAAATTAAATCCAGGAAAACTCCAAGATCATATTGAAACATGATAATCATAGTAAGTTAATCTAAAAATACCATGAGAAAAAACAATATGAAAATAGAAAACCTGTTTCAAAATCATAATGAAAACTATATGAATGAAAATAATGAGTTTTCATATTAAAATGAAAGGAATATATAGGATATGATTGTGGTAATTTACTTATTATTGGACAATATTAATAGTCATATAGAAGCAAGGTATTATAAAAGTATTAAATTACCTATTTAGAAATACTATATGTAGTTAACATAAGGAAATTTTTTAGATATTTAATGTTTACGTCACCATTATAAATAATTCATTTGAAATAATAAACAAATTTTAAAATAATTAAATGATGGTATTAATCATTGTGATGTATCATAGATTATATATAAGATATTTTAATCATTTGGGACATTTTTGAAAATTTTCATATATTTATTAAATTATATCAATAAAACATGTTCATGTAATTTGATGATAAATTAGTTAGATAATGGGAAAACATCCATGAAATTATTAATTAACTATAAGGAATAATATTGTAATAATTCATGGCTATATAATTATCATTTTTTACTATACTGTTTATGTTTTATAAATTATGTATTTATTGAAAAGTAAAATTTCACATATATATTATTAAATTTATTAATATTTTTTTCAAGTATATATAATTTAATAATCAATCATGATTTATTATTAATTGGATAGAGATAAATATTAAATCACATAAAATGAGAGATTTTATAAGAAAACTAATTTTCTGTGTAATTATTATTTTTCATAATAAATTTATATAATCACAACTATAGATGTAATTCATTGATATCTATTGATTCTATATAGATAAAAATAAATTAAAATAAATATATTTTCATTTAAATGGGTTGGTATAAGCATAAAATATTATTTATAACTAAAAATTAATTTTTCTATTAAATGTATCTATTATTTATGGTTCGAGAGAAGTTTTTTCACTTTGATAACATGATTACATTAATAAAAATGTCACATTTTAAATATATTTTCCAAATAAGATAAAAATATTATAGTTGTTTTCAAGAATAAAATAATGTTACTTTGTACAAAAATCATTTGCCACATAAATGCTATAATTATGTGTATCTAATTTAATAAGGGGAAATTCCTAAAATATTAATAAAATAACCATAAGAGATCATGTGAGGGAATTATTTACATCAACTTATCTTATATACACTATTTATACTCTTGTAATCAATCCTCTATAAAAAATTATATTCTTTACTAATGTCTATATGAAAAAATGCCACTAAATCTCACCCATTAAACGACCCCACCACTAATCAACACAAATCCACACATTCATTTGGTTTATTCAAGAATAAACCCCAGTATAATCTCCCAAATAATCCACTCACATGGTTATAACCTATGTTCATAAAAATGAGTTTCAAATCCTTCAATTTCTGAGTCTTGAAATTAGTAGATTCAATTAAATAATGAAATTATTTTCTTATACATAATTATAAATCTTTATCATCCACATCCACTATTAATAACTATTATTTATCAATTTAATAATTGTTTAATTAAATAATTAATATGAAAAAATAATGTTACAATTACTATACAAATTGTTTTTCTTACTTACATGAAAGATGTTATAATGGTGTTATATTAAGGAATTATGAAAATATATATTTTAGTAATATATTATTATAATGATAAATTTAACATATTTTTAAAATTCACGAACGTAAATGTAGACATCCATATTGATAAATAAATTCATTCTTATTTATTGAATGTAAAAAAATGATTTTGGATTATTTAGATTAATTAAAACAAAAATATAAATGAAATGGAAATTTTAAATCCTATTTAAATATAAAAAACAAAATTTTCATCCACGTTCAATCAGGAGGTAATGAACACATGATAATTTATCAAGGATTATAACTGTAATACTGAATCATTTGGAAATCAACTGTTAGAATTATATAGTGAATATAAATTTTTAAACATAATGATTAGTAAATGGGTATTCAGAAATTATAAGTTCATATTATAAAGTAAAATAATTATAAATATGGTTTATATATATTTATGATAACTACACTATAATTGATTATAGTAGAGGTTAGATCACATCCCACAAAGCTTGAATATATGTTAAGATAGTTTTATATGATTTTTTTCTTATTTGAGTCATGCATCATATTATTCAAATAGTCAAACTTATTTATTGTGCATAATAATTTTTTAATAATTATTATAATTATATTTTTCCAAATTTTTCTTTATGTGCTATTTCTTTTTTTCCCGTCAATGGAGTTTGATTAAAATGATAAAACATTAAGTGTTTATTTCTTAACTCTAATTACATTCATTTTTTTATACTTTGCAATTTAATTAATTCTACATCATCACAGATTCCATCTATCCAAATCATATTTCTCTATAATGATTCATACATAAGTTCTGTTAGGTTTCCATGGTAGTTTATATTATCATTGTTTCAAAAATTATATTGTTAAAATTCATACGATTTGATTAAATTTATATTTAATTCAATAGGTAATACCAATTCATCCATTAATATGTTCTTGTATGATTTTTATCTTTTACAAGTTTAGTATTTCATTTATTTTTTAGATTTCGTTCAAGAAAACCAAAATTTTTATCAAATAAATTTCTTGTTTGATGGATTTAAATGTTAATTAAAATATGACATTATTATGATTAATTATCATATTCCCTTTTAGATTTTTCTCTTTCAAGTCAATATTAAATATTTCAACAAATTAAGCCTATTTTTTTATTTGATAATAATATAATATCAACTATAATTTTCATAATACATTTCTTCTCCTTCAAGAAAGTGTTTCTATAACTTTTTCAGTAATTTTTGTTTTATTCAAATGTTTCTAAGAATATTAGAAATTATTTTCATATCACTTCCTTATATTTCATATCCTCCCCTCCATATTTCATTACAAAAAAAATATTTCATTTCATTGTTACTTTATAAGGTGTTAGTATGATTGACGCACGCCTGTCGTAGGGTGTGGAAAAACAATTATTTCCGAAGTTAAAATGTAGTTATGTGGTTGACCTAGGATGTCTTATGGTGAAAAGTGCACAAAAAACAAGTTGTCACTTTAAAACGAGGGTAAAAAAATGTTGTGTTTTTGAAATGAAATTTGAAATTAAAATTATTGAAAAACTATGATATTTAAAAGGGTGATTAGGTCGTGGTTGGTTTCCTAATTATAATGCTATCTTTGTTCAATTTAATTCAAACATCTTCTTCAAAGTTGATTAAAGTGAGTTTCCACAATCGTTTCCTCTCACTTCCTTGGTGAAATTATTATTGTGAGAAAAAACCTTACCAAGATCTTGGTTTGGTCAACTCTCCTTCCATGTGTAAAATAGTTGTATTGAATATCCTTAATTTAAATGGGAAATACCCGATTAGGTTTTTTTATCCCAAACAATCAAGAACATTCACTACGCCTTTTACATGTACAGATGATCGTCGAGTACTTCACCACTAATTCCTGGTTTATTCCATCATATATAAACCAGAAATTAGTGGAGGGAGATATTGATTATTTTACCAAGGCAAAAATAAATAACGAAATTAATATTCAAGAACAATTGAACTTGATAATAAAATATGCTATAAAAAATTGAAAATAACTTTGAAGAAAAAAGAAATTTATTCAATTGCGTCCAAGAACTCAAGCATTACAATGTAGAAAACCAACCCTTCCCCAATCACTCCAAAAGATTACCTCATCATGGTAAGGGTAATCGAGTTGAATGAGGAATAAGAAGGCATTAAAAAACTATGAAAAAGAAAATAAATAAATGATAATGCTGAAAAGTTCTCCTTCTTGGTCTTCCAGAAGGAATGGGTGGAGAATGGATGCTTTGAGAGGGTGGAACTCTCCTCCTTTTATAGCAAGAATGATTACCCCGAATGTCGACACGTTGTAGCCAAATTAAATGACATCTTCACGCATTGATCTCTTATTGAATGTTGTTTATAATGCCCTTGTCCGTGTCCCCTCAAAAGCTCAGCGGATTTTGACATGTATTCCGAGAGTTATGACCGTTTTACTATGAGCATTTATTCTGTCCAGTCAGACTCTCCAAAACGAAATCCTCCGGATTAGGGAGATTTAATGACCCCATAAACGGACAATGCACTCGGTTCTTACTTCATAAAAGATTCTCCACAACTCCTTTCATGTCCACCCACAAAATTTCACAAGCTTTGGGCCCACAGTTGATGAGTTATGGATCCCACATCAAAACTAGGCAGAACTGAAACCAGTTTTCTTGATCCAACATGTGAGCTTCTTTTGAGCTTCCATATGGCCGATTCAAATTGTAGTACAAAAATTGTAAATGAAGCCCTGGATGTGTAGAATCTGGAAAAGAAAGAATTCCGCAATTTGTATCAGTGTCGATAATGTTATGGCCAAAGTACCAAAATAATTTAAAACTGTTAAAAATCCAAAATGGCCAATTTTTACTATTCAGCTCAAAATAACACCATTATCAAAAAAATGAAACAATTCATCTTAGTGGAAGAATATTGTAGGTTTAAAACAATGACATTAAATATAAATTAATTGAAAATATTTTCTATATCAATTCCCCCACACTTAGCACTTGGACTCCTGGACAAGTAAAAATCAAATCAAATCAAATCCCAAACACATATCAATGAGATCAATGAAATCAATTTCGAGAAACAAAAAGATATCACGCCTCATCAAAAACTAATATTTCATGTTCTCCATTTATGATTTTAATATATTTCCACTTCATTTCTTATCCAATGCACACAAAACACCTACCTCACATGAATTTTCTCTCATCTCACAAATATAATGGCTGAACAATGCTTTTCTCATCCAAACTCACACAAGAGTCACCATAGGTTTGATAAATTCCTAATTCTCCACTCGATGTGAGTCAAGGACATGTGTTTCTCATGAGGACTTTTCAGGGTTGTTCTGTGGCTTCCAGTTGGTAGGATTTAGATGTTAAAAGTTCTGAGGCCGAAAAAGGAAGGCTTGGCTCTTATTGAAGCAAAATTGAAAAATTCTAATTTTCACTCAAATATGGTCTCCTTTACTTCCATTTTATTGAAAATAGGCTCCATAACCATTAAATCAGATCAGTAGAAAACATTTCAATCTTTTCAAACATGATCTTTTTTTAAGCTCCAGATAGGCACAACATTCTTTTTACATTGGAAGCTCCAGAAAGGTATAGTTTCTCTTGCCATAAAAGCTCCAGAAAAGGAACAGCTTTCAACAAAATAATTTTTCAGCATCACACACATCTCTTCCACAATTTATTTTCCACCCAAAGTATAACCAAATGAGTTAGTACACCACAAGACATCTTCCCCCAAACTTAAGTTCAACTAGATCATGAAATTTTACTTCAAGAGCAAGTATGATTGGGAAAATTTTCTTCTAATGTGGCTAACCTAACAGGCAATTCATGGCTACTAGGGGCTACAATGAAGGATAAATGTAAAGGTGGGCCATAATGAAAAGGATTATTTTGAAAAGTGGGCTTCAAACAAAATAAATTCCTCAATCATTTAAAACACACGTACCCCAACCCTTATGTTTTGAAAGGAATAAATCAAATTCTGGTTAAAGAAAGCATGGTCTGGTTCTCTGAAGAAATGAGGTGAATAAAAAGAATATGAAAAAAATGGTTCAGAAGACTCACAGTAAAGTTATTTCAAAGATATAGACAGGGACATATGGAATGAAATTAAAAAATCATTGTACTTTTCATGAAATTCCGAAAAAATTGAACTTGAAACAAATTCATTTCAGCATTCATTTAAGCTCGGTTTCATGAAATTGATTGGTTCACTCATTGACATGGGTTTCAAAAATGGTATTGATAATATTTTCAGCTCAAAAGTTTCAGAAACATACAAAAAATTGAAAAATAAACACACAAAAATTTTAAAACACACAATTTTTTTTTGTGTAAACAAACATCAACATCAAATGGAAATATTATACTACAAAGGTTCCCTCCCCAACACTTAACTAATGTAGTGTCCTCAATGCATTCAAATGGGTTTAACATTTACGAAGATTTGAAAATGAATCACACATCAAGAATGTGTAAAGGAGAGGTATAACCTGATTTATTGGTAGTGCAACATTGAGTTAAGAACCTAAGTGTTTCTCTTTGAAAACCTAAAAAAAGTAAAAAACATAACATAAGAAATTTTTTAAAATAAATGAAAACAGAAAGTGAATAAGAAAAAAAATGATAAATCTTGGTATAATCCCCCATGTGGGCCCTGGGTTTTGACTGCCTCAAGAGGAGCAGTTCTAATAAGTTATCCCCAATCTGATGGTGGGTGAGGTTTTGTTGCTCATGAACTAACAAAAACATTTCTTTCCAAGATGAACATCTTCCGTTTTCTTGACGACTCCATCAATAAAATTCACCAAGTCCATCCTCATTGTAATGAGGTAAAACATGCATGGTGGGGTTAGGACAATGAATGAGTCATCCTCCTTCTTGGGTTCCACATGAACAACATATTCTTTATTATACAGTGGTTGCTGAAGGTATGATAAATCTAGGGAGAAATCAAAGGGAATGTCAGAGTTTAATTCTATTTGAAAAAAAGTAAAGCATGAAGAATCAATATCAAATTCTTCCCTTTGAAAGTAAGTAGGTTGTGTCTCATTTTCCTCCAGAAAATCCACTTTGATCTTCTCATGTTCTCCCTCCATTATTTGTTCAATAGGTTTGTGGAGCTCTTGATTTTCCTCTATGGATGACCTTTCTTTTTCATCTTCTTCCTCCAAGGAAATACATGTGTTGGCTAAATATGAAAAATTAAAATAAGGGGAGGTAATACTCAATTTTGTTTCAAAAAAATAAAAAGATAATGAGTTCATGAAAATATTGACTCCCTGATCTTGTTTGGGATCAATTGGTTCTTCAATGGGAGGTGCTTCTTGAAGTTGAATTTCCCTAGATAGAGGTAGGCAGTCAGACTCCGCTAACTTCTCTTCAAATTTCACTGATTTGTTGGTTTCTTCCTTCAATGTTGTTGAATCATCTACATTATGAGGAATATTTGGCTCAAGAAGTTCCTCACACTCATTCCAGAAGTTATCCAGATCTTTTTGATCCCCCATATGTATTTAAATTGCTAAATCTTCTTCATCAAGCTCATCCAACAATGATTGATATGGGTTCAATGGATCTTCTTTTTATTTCATCAATGCTTCCAGGGGTTCTCCAACTTGGAGGATTTGTGGGGATAATTATTCCATCAATTTTTTTTTCTAGTTCTTGTTCGGGCTCCATTTCTTGTTGATCCTGGGATGCGTGTACTTATTCCGCAATCCACTGTATTGAGGTCTATAGGTATTGAACTATTTGACTAATTCTTTCAAATTGAGATTCAATATCCTTGTGAACTTCTCCTTCTTCGTGTTTTACATTGATTATGTGTTGATAAAATTCCATAAAATACTCTTGTAGTTCAATTAATTCCTTGGCCAATCCCTCCAACACTGGGTATTCGTGGTTCTCTTTAAGGTTTTCAATGAGATCCTTGAATTCATCCTCTGTGATAATTTGGATTTGAGCTCCCCAAATTTTTTTAGCCAAGAAAGAAACTTTATAATCTATAGACCACGGTGATTCAATAATTTGTTCTCTCACTGGTGGGTAATTTTTCCATGAATTAAAGAAATAATCATTTGAAAACAACATGGCAAAATATTTTTTTTAAATTGAAAAAGTCAAATATTTACAATTAGTTTGTAGCACTACCTCCCCGACAATGGCACCAAGTTTGATGCACGCCTATCGTAGGGCGTGGAAAAACAATTATTTCCTAAGATACAATTTAGTTAAGTGGTTGATCTAGGATGTCTCTTGAAGAGGAGTGCACACAAAACGAGTTGTCATTATAAAATGAGGGTAAAAAAATGTTGTGTTTTTTAAATGAAATTTGAAATTAAAATGATTGAAAAACTATGATATTTAAAATGGTGATTAGGTCGGGGTCAGTTTCTTAATTATAATGCTATCCTTGTTCAATTTAATTCAAACCTCTTCTTCTTAGTTGATAAAAGTGAGTTTCCACAATCGTTTCCTCTCACTTCCTTGGTGAAATTATTATTGTGAGAGAAAACCATACCATGATCTTGGTTTGGTCAACTCTCCTTCCATTTGTAAAGTAGTTGTATTGAATATCCTTAATTTAAATGGACAATACCCGATCGGGTTTTGTTTATCCCAATCAATCAAGAACATTTACTACACCTTTTACACGTATTGACGCTCATCGAGTACTTCACCACTAATTCATGGTTTATTCCATCGTATATAAACCAGAAATTAGTGGAGGGAGATATTGATTATTTTACCAAGGAAAAAATAAATAACGGAATTAATATTCAAGAATGATCGAACATGATAATAAAATCATCTAAAACAAATTGAAAACAACTTTGAAGAAGAAAGAAATTTATTCAATTGCGTCCAAGAACTCAAGCATTACAATGTAGAAGACCAACCCTTCCCTAATCACTCCAAAATTTTACCCTGCCATGGTAAGGTTAATCGAGTTTATTGGGGAAGAAGAAGGAATTAAAAAACTATTAAAAAAATAAATAAAAGAGAATGCTGAAAAGTTCTCCTTCTTGGTGTCCCAGAAAGAATGGGGTGGAGAATGGATGCTTTGAGAGGATGGAGCTCTCCTCCTTTTATAGCCAGAATGTTACCACGATTATCGACACGTTGTAGCCCCATTAAATGACATATTCACATGTTGAGCCCTTCTTTAATGTTGTTCATAATTCCCTTGGATGTGTCCCCAAAAAATAGCAGTAGATTTGGACAAGTATTCCGAGAGTTATGGCCGTTTTACTATGAGTATTTATTCTGTCCAGTCAGACTCTCCAAAACGAAATCCTCCGGATTATGGTGATTTAATGACCACATAAAAGGCCAATTCACTCAGTGATTCCTTCATCAAATATGCGCCACAGCTCCTTTAGAGTACACCCACCGAATTGCACAAGCGTTGGGCCCACATTGGATGATTTATGGATCCCACATCAAAACTAGGCAGAACTGAAAACAGTTTTCTTGATCCAACTTGTGAGCTTCTTTTGAGCTTCCATATGGCCGATTCAGATTTTAGTCCAAAAATAGTAAATTAATCCCTGGATGTTTAGAATCTGGAAAATAAAGAATGTTTCGATTTGGATCAGTGTAGATAATTTTATGGCCAAACGACCGAAATAAATTAAAAATGTTACAAATCCAAAATGGCCAATTTTTACTATTCAGCTCAAAATAACACCATTGTCAAAAAAATGAAACAATTCATCCTAGTGGAACAATTTTGTGGGTTTAAAAAAATGATATTCAATATAAATTAATTTAAAATATTTGATCTATCAATGATATTATATTTTAATTACTGTTTTCTTCTTTACTTTTATGAAAAAATCTTATAACATCTTTATTTTATGATAATGTAACCAAATGTCATATGTAAACTATTTTAATCATTAATATCCTATTTTTTAATATATCTCAAAAATATCATTCTTATATGAAATTTTTTTTCTTCAATAGCCTCTTCAATTCCCGTATGATATATTTCTTTTGGATGATAAAATTTTTCTTATCAACTGAACTATTCCATGATTTAATTCAAAATAATAAAATTTGATAGTTTTTTGTAACACATCATCATTCCATGGGTTTTATTTTATGATAATATTTTTGATGTATTTCTTATAGTGGGAGGTTATATACAGATTATAATTATTAGCCTATCAAATGTGTCCATTATATTCATTTTTAAAATTTTATGTCTTATTTGATAATGATGTTATATGTGTCCACTATTTACGTCAAGTATATTCACAACTCTGTTTGTAGAAACGTTTAAGGTAATATATATTACAAACATTATGAAATGGAATTTTACTCTAATATATGTTCACATGTTCATGGTCATGATTATGGATTACAATTTTCAAAACATTATTCATGGATGTTATTTTTATTACCTATGTTCACAACTATTTTTACAGGAAATGTTTTGTAAAGCTATGTTCACATGTTTTTGTGTAAAGACGGTTGTGGGTAGATTTTATCACTATATTTTGATTACCAATTATTATATTTATTATATAATTATATTTTATACTTTTAACTCCATAATATTATGAGAGAATGGGCGTTCGATAGTGTATTCAAATACAACACCGCGTTTAAATATATGACCAATATAACATAGTCATTAAATTGGATTGTATGAATAGTATTAGCTACATTATTATATATATATATATCATCCTCAATATAATTTTTATTAATATTTTATGTAAATGATAAATCAGTATTTTGTAATGCATGATTATTCGTTATAAATGTGTTTTCATCAGAAATCCTTTTTATTGCATTTTTTGAGAAATTATTATAATTAATATTTTTAGTTTTTCTGACATTTAATTTATATAAATAACCAAATTATTGTAATAATAATATCAAACTTAACATATTCTAATTTTTTGGGATTTTTCCAAAAAAATGAATTGTTAGTGAACTAGGAAAATACTGATTTTTGTAAAATTATCATTTTATTTCAATAAATAAATAAATTTAAAATTACCATGGTGTTTTTGACATGATTTTAAATAAAAAAAATTATTTATATTTAATAAATGTAAATAAATTTTAGTCACCATTATATTAAAATTTTCTATAATATTTTTTTTCTCAAAACAATATTTTTGAGTAATATGTTTTAATGTGAGTAACAACTTCCCTTTTTAACAAATTAAATAATACAAAGTGAGTAATTATTGAAATGAAACTTATATCATATATATATATATATATGTTTGTTTTTTTAGTTATTATTCATCTTATTCATATTTTTTATATAAAGTCATTTTCTTCTTGAATATACACTTATTTGAAATCAAATTTTTATTGTGTCCATGAGATTCATTTTTATTTAAATTTTTAAATAGCCATTATTTAAATTTGATAAATTAATTAAAAAATTTATTTATAATTATTCATTTATGTATTGTGGTGAAATTAATTTTTGATAGTACTGAACAGTAGAAATATTGAAAAATAATTACAAATGTTAAGTTGAAATTTGATTTAACATTGGTCAAAATAAACCTATTGTGGTAAAAATGATCTAAAACATTGTTAATGTCAATTTTATGTCCTTATTTAATAAAAATAATGTATAATTATTGATAATTATCAATTTTTGAGCCTTGTTACTTGAGAAAAAATGTCGAAACACTTTTTCATTTAAAAAATTACAACTACTTCACTCACCTCACATATTAACGGTCACCCACTCTCCTCACCTAGTTACACATTCAATATCTATTTTCCCAAAATTTACCTAACCATTTTAATTCAAAAAATAAATATTAATGAACTATATATGTGGTTTTTTTCCTTAATCAAATCTAATTTTTTTTTCAGAAAACCTATAGAGGCTGTCTAACAAATATGTTTCATGGGTAAACATGTATTTTTATATTATCCATTCTTCAATCACCTTGAATTGTTATTAAATTATTATGATATAATTAAAATATTATTTACTCAATATGTAGAATTTAAGGAGTTAATGAAATAACATAAATCCATACCTGCTTTTATAATATGGTACACCAATCAATCATTTTTTGTGAAGGGAATACAACCGCCACATGGAACGATTTTATTCATTTTCAATAATTTTCTCTTAGGGATTTTTATAATTGTTTATTTGAATCATATCTATGATAGGTGTAACATATTTATACTTATACAGTTTTTATATCATTTATTAATTTATAATTCTAATATATAGAGTATATGATAATGAATATCATCTGTATGACGGACTACCACATCATGAGGTGTTGTGAATCATTTTTTAGTAAATAATTATGCAAAAGGAAATAATGATAAATTTAATAAATATATGTTGTATTCATGAAATAATTTTGATATTTCTGACAAAATTATCTTTATTAAAATATAATATATCATTTTATTTCGTATACTGATAAATGAAAACAACATTCATTTGTACGTGTGGAATTCCAACTACTTATAGGGATGTGATTATTTTTATCATGACCACAACACATGGTCTATATGTATCAAAATATTAAATGAAATAATATTTTAGTTATTATATCACTATAATTATATATGTAAAAATTATTACATACCTTCTATCCATAATGAACGTTGATAAATAGAAATGATACTCATGAATACGTGTGTCCTAATGGCTCTATGATCGAAACACAGTTTATTTTTTATAATAATATTTCTTTTTCCATTTTAGATGTGTTATGTTTGTACTGAAATTTTATAAATTTATTTTTTTTCTGGATATATTTAAATAATAATGTATTCAACCGTGGTCAACTCAAAAAATTACTTTTGAAACAATGAAATGGATATCCTCGAATTACATGACATAGAAATAAATGACAATATATTTTAATATATCATTAGAATGAAATAAAATAAATTATTTATGTTTGGGTTATTAAAAATGGAAAATGTTTTTATGAAATCATTTAATTGATATAATCTTCTTACAAATTAGTTAAATAAAAACATGGAATGTTTGTACTTTCGGTTATGATTTGTCATCTCATGTTTCTTTCTATGAGTCTATGACAAATTAACCAAATATTTATATTATATATATATAAGTCACATTTTAATGTTAATATTAGGAATCCTTCATACATAATAGTATATTAGTTTTAGTATTAATCTATTTATTCTAATGGGTTTTTACATGAATGTTTCCAAATGGTAATGAATTTCATGACTCAGTTTTAATTTATATGATAATATTACTTATTAATTATATTTTATATAATATTATTATGAATTTAAATATTTTTTAATATATTATGTTATATTTATATATTTTTCTGTCACTATACATTTAATAAAGAAAATGAGAATGTTAATTAATTATTAAATACAATGATATGATTTTAGTAAGGGTTGTCCATTTTAAATTAGAATTCTTGAATAAATACATTTATGATTTGTGGTTATAATAATTTAAGAGTTTTATATTCCAAATATTTTAAATGGTATATAATGAATTTTTATATATTCAAAATATTTTATTTTTCTCTTGATGTTATTATTTCATGGGTTTTATGATTGATAACTATCAAATTTGTAAATGGATTTGTGTTAATATATTGTTTATTTTGATATTGTTTATGTTTATGGTTCATTTTGAAAAAATAATATGTTGAATTTTTTAGTGAACCACTACTCTATATCATCAATTCTCTATGACATTTTTACACATTTTATATTTCCATATACTCCCATATTTATTAATTGAACATAAATAATGTTATTTCTATGTGATACTGATCATGTATTTTTATTTCACATATACTATCTATTTTTTTCCATATAATTATTTTAAAAAATGATTTATAAAAAATTAAATCATATAATAAATGATTTTGTAATTCTATTTTACATGGTATATGACCATAACAAAATAGTACATTGAAAAGGAAAATATCTTAATTATTATCGAAATGAGTCATGGTTGAAACCATTTAGATTTTGTTAAAACATTATTATTATTTAACATTGAGGACATGATTAGATGTTACCTCTATTATGTAAATTATTTTACATGATTCTTCCATTTTAAGATTCCACGATTGAATTCAGGGAAAATATTTTTCAAAACATATTTTGAATTCTTATATTATAAAAGATACTTGCAATGGGAAAAGTTAATTTTCCTTGAGAATAATTGTATTGATCATTTAACTGTATTTCCATTCATCAAAGTCAACAACCATGATTGTGACATACACTCCATAGTGCATATGTGGTATTGATACCATCATTATTCTTTCTCACAACTTATTATGTTATTGACATCTATCTTGTTTCGTTTCCATTTGTGAATCTATTACTAATTATTATTATGTAAAAAAATGAAAGTCTCAAAATGATTTACTCATGACAATTTTCATGGATATTAATACTGATGATGGGTGGTTCCATTATAAAATAACTATGGGAGGTTCTATTATAAACCTATTACATGTGGTGATGTTTTCAATTAATTAAGTATGGTTCCATGATAAACTAAGGAAACATGGTTACATAAAAAAATATGTTCGGGTGGTTATGTGATAATCTTTGTATGGGTGGGTCTATGATATCCCCGTAATTAGTTGGGTAATAATGAGATGGATGTTTACAATATTTTTTTTCCTTTTTTAGGAGTGACATGATGATGATTTTCTAAGATCCCATCACGTTTATTAATGATTTCTAGGGGTCTTTAATAATTCATGTGATCAATATATATATATATTATATAGAACATTATTCACACCATTATTCACTCCTCCCCTCTCAGGGTGTTCTAGGGATTTTCAATTGTCATGAACATTGATTTTTTCATCATACTCTAATTCCCTTCTCATTCTCACTACAAAAAATATATTGTTAATGATAATTTATACTGATACATTGAATTTTATCTCACCCTTGTTATGAGTCATTTTATATAGGTTTTAAATATTATTTTTTAATGATTTATGTCTATAATGGTGTTACATAACCAATGATTATGATTTATGGTTCAATTAGAAAAGATGCGTTAGGTGCGAGAAATGGTAATTTTAAAACAATGGAATAGATTATGTAATATTTTTTCCAAATTCTATGAAACCCTAAGACAAAATATTGAATTGGTGCATAACTAATATACATTTCCTTTATATATGGTATGTACATAATGAAAACAAACTTGAAACCTTCATCTGCAGATAAGTTATAAATTTATTGTACATGATTTTTACAACAGATCATAAAGTAATGGTTTTTGTCTATAAAAACAATTATAAGATGAATGGATTAGATAAATTTTTAGATGAATATGTTTTAATGAGATTTTATAATAATATTTTTCTATGTTATAATATGGTTAAAATATGAAGGCCAATCAGATGTCCGTTTCTTAGAATTCCATTTTGAGGTTCTATGTAATAAAATTTAAAGTTCATTAATTAATTTTGTTGACAAATTTTTTTGGTTATGTGAAACCCTTAAGTTAAACATAATGTATTATTTATGGATTTATTCTCTTTACATAAAATTTAACGTATTGAAAAATTCCATGTTTATATGATCCATTATAATTATAATTATTTATATAGATGGTAATAATATTTATATGAATATTTTAATGATATAAATGTCGAGAATTAGAAAACCTGATGCCCGGGTGATAACTCATCATATTTGGAAAGGCAAAGGGACATGAACTGAAAACCAATGGGGGATAGGGGTGCAATACCAACCATGGGCCTATGTGATCTCTTAAAGAAGATTCATTTATTTTTGGGGTTGTTTGATAAAATATGTGATATGAAAATTGATGTTAACACAATATTTAATTTTGAGTATTTTTTTAGTTTATTTTAGATAGAGGGTTATATTTTTATGGACTGATTTAGGTTTATTTTTTTATTATTTTTGAATTTTAGATATTAATATTTTCTTTAATCTTATGATGGTGTATTTATTTGGTGAATTACCTGACCATATTATAAAAAAATCTATTTTCATTAATTTGTAATGATTTAATGGATATATTATTAACCCTATTAAGGTGATATGATCTCTAATGTGTTTATTTTAGTTATTAGGCATGAATAAATCAACATGAATACTCATTATTTTGATTAATATATGAGATTGTGGAGTAAATTAAAGAAATGTTTAAATTCTAAATACCAAGTAATAATTTTTCCATATAGTCCTTGTATATATAGTAATTTCATTCATTTAATCATGGAAAAGGATCTTAAAACAAAATTTTCTCTTATTATCATAATTTTTTTATATCAATGAAGTTTTCACAACTCATTTTTTTATAGTTTTGTGGTTGTCTATTTTCATCGAATCATTCAATTTTTTATGATCAATGAAATCTATCACTTTCAGTCAATATTTGGACATTATAATTTTTGTAGAAGTATATGTATTTACATCAATCATATATTATCATATACTGAAACCTATAATGTGTTAATCAATATGAACCTTGTACTATATTTTTGCTGTTATCTAAAGGATGATTTAATTACAAATTTTTCAATATGGGTATCCAAAATTTGAATATATTTCTACTCTGAACCACCTGATTACTGAGTTAATGATAATTTTTTATAAAATTAATTAAACTAGAGAGGATGTAACACCCAAATATTATAAAAGGATATTATTTGGTTTGATAGCATATTCAGCACGAAACATTGAGAATTATCGACTCCTGAAATGTATAGCCGTTATAACCAAGAAAATAAATTGTAGTGTAAAAATATGTTGATATACAATAGTAAATATATGTATTTATATATAAATTTCTAAAAAAAGATAAATTATTTAAAAAAATTTAGTAAACTGTTAATACTATTTTAACAATGTAATTTTGTTTGACGAAAACATGTTTCCATCAAAAAAACTTTTTAATGAATAATGCTGAGAAAATATTATAATTAATTTTTAAAAATTGTTAAACATTACTTGATATAGTAAACATCATTTTCAAATTTTAAATATCATACTTAACATATTTTCAAATGTATGTATTTTTTAAAACATATTAAATTTCTAGTGAATATTGAAATATAACACTTTTTTTGGAATGTATAGTTTTTTTTAAATAAAAGAATTCATTTATAAGATACATTATGTTTTGAATGTCATTTAAATTATCTTAATTATGAATTATTTTCATTTATTCAATATAATTACATTTGATTCGTCTTAATATTTTATTTTATTATTGTTTTTTTAGGGCATAAACCCATTATTTATTTGAAAACAATTTTATATTGAATAAAGATTCTCACCTATAACTAGAAAATATAAAAAACCCGATGAGTAATTTTTAAATTAATTATATATATATTATATATCAATAAATATTAGTTTTTAATAAAAATTAGTTATTATGATTCATAGAGTTAATAATAAATAATATTCTCATTGAATACTACACTTCTTGAAAGACCAATTTTTCATCGCATCAACGTGTTTAATATTAAATCAATTTTTCTTATTATTATACGAATTGAATTTTGTAAAACTTATTAAATAATAATAATAACAATTTATATTATCTAATAATTTCATCAAAATAATTAACCATAAATAATAGTGAAAATAGGAAAAATTAATTATTGCAGTTGAGAGGAAAATGAGATTCTAAGCGGTAATAGTAAATAGATAAGGGTAAAAATTTCAAACAAATGGTATAAAATATTTCTTTACCATGAATCAACTGTTTAATGTATAATGTTTTATAATGGTAATTTTGTTATGAAATTTTGATGTAGAAATCAAGGTACATCTTTTTTCTCATAAAAACATAAAAGTGTACCAATCACCTCAATTATAAATGGTATCCCTATATCCACTCCCCTCCCTAAATTCTATTCAATTTGTATCAGATAATTCCTGACCAAAATTAATTCATAACCTCCACCAAGATCTCTTTTTTATCATAAATACTACATTATATGTATTTTTGAACTAACCAATGGAGGCTTTCTAAAAAAATTTGTATTATTCATAATGATGGGTTTTTAATTTATTTCTTCTTCCGCCCCATCTATATATATATATATATCGATTATTCTGATATTATAAAAAATTATAAAACATATATGTATGTTTTTATTTATAATTTAAGAATGTTTTCATCTCTCGTTTTCAATCATATGAGATAAACAATCATCATTTTTTTGTATGATGGGTTACCACCCCCCAAACAGATGTAGTATGTTTTCCATAACCACATCTCATAAATTTTTATAATTATAGATTAAAATTATATATATATAAATATATTATATTTTCAACAAATTTATAAATATGAATAATTTATATCCCATATAACATCATATAGTCCATTTAATTGGGGATACAATAACATCGCCCTTGTGTATGAAAAAATACTACTTCAAGAAGTTATGGGATTCAATTTAAATTAGTAAGGTAATTATATGATTATAATGGAAAACATAAGAAATAGATTTGATATAAATGAAATTATAATGAAAATAATTTCATATTTATCATTATTAAATTAAAATATACCATTTTTAATTTTAAACTAAAAAATGATAATGACGTTCATGATTATGTGGGATCAAATTCCACCACGAAGAAATGTGATTATATTTTAATGATAAAAATTTTGATGGTATAAATAATTAATTTTTATATAAATAATATTTTATTTGATATATTATTGATATTATTTTCATATAAAATATGCTTATAGTAATTCTATAATGATCCTTGAGAATGGAATCATTACTCTTGCAAACACATGGCATACCATCTCGATGATCCAAATGTAGTTCGTATTTCAGAATCACATGTCAGGATTATTCATAAAAGTATTAATTATTTAAAACTATGATAAATTATTAGTAATTAATATTCTAATCATGTTTAAATATTTACCCTTTTGAAAATGGTCACCCAACAAAATCCTTTTTTAAATAATGAACTCAACATCCTAAAATAATACAACATTAACTCAACTGATTACATATTTAAATACGATAGTATAAATAAATTAATTAAATGTTGTATGTGATATTATTTTATATTTTTTAAATCTTATTTAGAAATAAAATAATTGATATAATATTATTATTTAATAGGTTATGGGACCACATCGAACTGATAGACTTGTGGTAGGGGTTTTCATCTAATATATATTTACGTTAGACATATGTGATATTCTCTATTTTGTTTATATTGTGTGGTGTATATACTGTAATGTTTTAATTTAATATCCTAAATCCTTAACAAATAATTACATTATATGATTTATTTTTGATTTGTTAATACTAGGGGATTTAAATTTAATGTTAACTAGTGCAAGGAGCTTTAAAACTAAATTTCTTCTCTATGTGGTATGTACATTGTCATTGTATTTAATATAATTTTTTTTATTTTTGTAATTAATTTTTAATATCATATATAGAATTTAACATTTTTATTTTTATCCACATTTTATATAGATAATCAATTTATTGATTTATTCATGAATTTATTGGTACAATAATTATTAGGGTTATTTTTCTAAAAATTCTATTTCTTTGAGACATTCATTTTTCATATTAAACTATATTCATTTTATGGGTGTATATACTTCCCATTTGAAATTTTATATTAAGAATATATTTATGTTGATAATATTTACTTTTTTATTTGATGTTATTATTTCACGAGGCTTATGATTAAATGTTACCAAAGAAGAAAAGGATTTTTGTTACAATCTGTTTTCATTCGATCGTTTTTATATTGAAAGTTACTTAGAGGAAAAAATATGCTATGGTTTTCTTGAACCCTGACTCTATCTTCTCCACTAGTTATGAGTATGGTTAACAATTTTTATGTGATCATATATAATTATAAATTTCTAATTGGTTTAAGAATAAATATTTGTTACATTATATAGTATTATACAACTATTTCACATAAGGAAACTATTAACACCATCATCATTTATGGTAATTATTATATTTGTCAATTATTAAACCCATCAAAATTGAAAATATTACAATCTATTGAAAAAATAAAAAATTTAAAATATGTATTATGAAAATCTGGAAAAACATAATTAGCAAGAATATACACTCCTATAAAAAACATTATGGAAAACAAAAATGTATATTATTAAACAAATCAAAAGATTAAATAAATTGTAAACGTATAACTACTAATTAAATTTAATTGAATAAAAAATTAAATAGTGAAGTAGTATTTATAGGAGGTAATGTGATCAGTGGAGTAGTGATAGGAATGTTTGGAATAATAACATGACAGTTGTGAATTGAAACATGATTCATAGAAAATTAATTTCACCTCAAAAAAATAAAATTTATCTGTAATAATAATTATAATTATTTATTTAAGTAAATATAAATATTTTAACATTTTAAAATAAATATAATATTTTGATAAATATATATGATCAATTTAAAAATATTTAATTTAATGTATTATGTAAAATTTAAAAACAAAATTATGAAATATTTAGGTTGAAAATGCCGTAAAATTATTTTGATAAAAAGAGATCTATTTTTTAAAAACACCATATCTAAATTATCATATGGTGTTGTATAGATATTTTTTGAAAAACATCTATTTTTAGGTCAATAGTAAAGAATACAATTTTTTTCCATAACCATTCAATCTTAAATTACAACATTCATGATGAAATAATGACCAAATAATTTATAAAACATGAGCATCAAAAATGAAATAAAGAATTTAATAAATTATTCATTAAAATATAATAAACATATTCTCAAAACCTAGAAATCATTTTTTTGAAGAATAAAGTGAAATATGTTCCTATAAAAAAGAAAATTTATTTATTTTTCTCCATATTCTTTCTTAATAAACTATGTTAATTATTAGTATAAAATGGTTAAAATTATTAATATAACATTACTATTTATTTAAATGTTTTATAATTTCCATCAATAAATATTACATGTTTTGACATTGAGAATATATGTTATTTCATATTTTAACATAAATATACCCTTATCCTCATGTATAAATAACACCTCTACATTCCATTGGAAATCCACTCCAACCTCACATAAAAAATTACTTAAATTTCTATATATTTGTTATATTAATCATATTGTGATACTTATTTATGTTCCATACCAATACTACTCCAATCACTAAATAATATTAGAGCTTTATAGAGGAAGCACCGCTATGAAGAGGGTATGCTATCAAATATTTTTCCTGTCAATCTTCTCTTATCATTCCATATTTAACTATAAATTTAGAACCAAGATATTATGTGGGTAATTATGTATTATATTAAAATAATATTAATTTTTTTAAAATAATATATTTATTATATTTATGTCATTTTAAATTCTCATACATCACATTCCCTCTCTTTTTATAAGGTCATATTAGAGGATGATTAAGTGAAAAAAAGGTTATTCCTAATTTTTTCTTACAAAATATCTATGGAAACATATAATATAATATTTATGGTATATAAATATATATAATAATTTTTAATTAACTATATATATGTATAAATGTCTATGAAAAAAATAATGAAATCAGAGAAAACATAAAAATTTATACATAAAGCAGGATATTAAAGTGCATCAATATCAACAATGGAAATTTAAAAATACAATCAAATTTTTAGGTATAATAAGTATTCAAATAAATTAATGTAATTATATAATTTTTAATGGTCTTAATAAACCTATATGTATTTCTAATGCAGTGAAACTCTTGTGGAAAATAGAGATTTAAAGTAATGAGATTATCAAACCCAACTCCATTTCATTGGTTTATCCCACTATCACATAATCTATGGTATGGATATTCAAAAAAAATTAATTAAATATAATTTAAAAACCCTTATATTATATTTTTTGGGATATAAATATTTATAACATGATTTATTATCCAAACACAATGATTTTATAAAAATATTTTCTCTCCAAAAAATATATCATTGACACCTCTTATATAGTTTCTTCATCACTCAATAATGATAATGTTTAGGAAAAATATTATAAGATTAATCCCTTGGTAAACCCATTTTTATTCATGAAATTATTATTTAGTAAATCCTTATGAATCTCATCCCTCTCCAAGTGTTATTTAATTATTATGATAATTATATATTCTATGTGACAATCATAATTTAGATAATATTATGATGTGATGAGTGGGCTATGAATTATATATCCCTCCAATGAATTGGGAAATGTGATGTATGTAATTATATAATGTGGATAATTCATGAACATGGTTCTACGTTTTTTCTTAAATATGATGTTATTTTTTTATTTCCATATGTTATGTGTGAACATGATGCTAGATTTTCTAGCAATGATGTGTCATATTCGGACACTTTGACATGATAATTCCTTTTATTAAGTCAGAAAAATAAAATCCTTTTTCAAATGACTTATACGTGCTAATAATTATTATCCCATTCATATTATATGATTATGGTTATTATTCTCACATGTTTACTTTTGATAAAGTATATTAGTATTGTTATGTCATACATTCTATTACTAAAATTATAGATCACAACTTTATTTTATTTATAAGACCTAGTGACTTCATGTTCTATAGAGGATGTGAAAGGTTTTGTGTAAATAATGAAAAATGATATAATAATTTTTATTTTTTATTATAAAAAAGAAATGTATGATCCAAAATTTATTATGATACATAAACAATCAGTCATTTAATAATTAGATTTTTTTTATTTTCTTTAAAATTATGTTTTTGTATTATGATAAAATGTATGGTCACTAGATTTGGTATCAATGTTATAGTATAGATAATTTGGTAATAATGATTAAAAAACTTTTTTAAAAACCCTTGTGATATTTTTATGTATATAAAAACAACCATGATGTTTTTTGATGAATTATAAAAGGAAATATATCATTGGATATTATTTTAGAATTTATTTTCACGTGGAAATAAATTATTTGTTTATTTTTTTTAATCATGCATTTTTGAAACCAATACTATTTTTGAAAATAATTGTAACCTATTGAAACCTAGATAACATCCATGATAGGGACAATATATAAACTTTCCAAATGAAATCACCATGTCCATGAGAGGTGAAAGTCAAAAAAATATGATTATAACACAAATACTGCATGATATGATAAATAAAAAGAACCATGTCGAATGTACACCATTATCCATGAAGTAAGAACATCCAATTGTGTCCTTTATGGTGGAATAACCACTATCTTTTAGTGGATCTTAAAATCCACATGTCAGGGATTCATGGTTTAACTCAATGGAGAATATATCTTCTATGCTTATCTGTTTTGAGAAGGATGAGGTAACTCTAGACATATATCATTTAGCCAAGGATTATGAAAAATATTGGTCATTGATAAAGAAGACAAGGATGAAGGATGAATTATATGATAAGGAAGGAATGACATTGGAATAATATTTCTTATTATGTAATTCCTTAAAAAGATTAAAAATATTGAGATTTAATTGCAAGTTCATAAGAAAAATGTTTTTTGATCAATTAGGGAATATGAGAATAAATTAACAAGGCCTAAAAGATATCCCCTAATGGATTTTTTTTATCCATTATAGAAAAATAGATATATTATTTAGTGTTAAATAACAAAACCCCTAAAAAATATAGCTATACAAGTTTGTGGGTGTTAGGAAGAGGTATTTTGATGTGCTATAATTGATGATTTTTAGTTTAGAGAAGGTATCATGGATAATGATATTGGAATATAATAATGGAGTTTCAAGATGATTAGTGAATCGAAATAGTGGGAAATATTATCCAACCTCCCCTTTGTTAAAGATGTGGGAAGTAACATCATGGGATTTTACTCCAAGTGATGGGAAAATTCATAATATATTGTATAGAAGGACACTAATATATTGAATTTATATAATATATAAGAATTTTGAAAACATTTTTGATAAATTAAAGGAACCACATTATCACAACACTAATGGTTAATTGCATAAATTTTTTATAGCATCACAACTAGTAAATCCAATGCACTGAACAATGAGACATTGGGAGTAATAAATGTTAGTTATCACCAACTACCATGGAGAAAGTGAAATCAAATTCCATCACAATTAGTTAAGTGGAGGGTGAATATGATTTAATGTAGGGTACACATCATATTAAATGTTGAATACAAAATTTTTTATTTGATTAATATTATATTAATTTTATTATATCCTACCAGTATTATATAAATTTTTAATTTAATCCCCAATACCATGATGTAAATGTGTCTATGGAGTCAACAAGTTCTATAATCATTGAAACTAAAGTGTTGTAATCTTCTCTTATTAATGTATTTGGGATGATTCTTCAAAAAAAACTCATAATACCCCTTGGTGGAATTTAAATGGTATACATAGTACAGAATTTATGTCATTATATAGAGGAAATGTTAACTTATTGGAAATGGAAATTTATTTCAATATTCCTAACCATCCCATGATCCTCTAAATACGAATATAAAATCACAAATATCTATTTCAAAGTACCTCAATGGTGTGGATGTAGATACCATGTAGAGAAATATTCATTTCCCAAATGGTTGAGTTAATTGAAAGAATGAACCCTGAGGTAATTCCCAATTAAAAGGAATAAAATAATTTTTTCACAGTGTTTTTCCTATAAATACCTGATATAATGAGTTAGAGTTATAAATTTAGATTTACATATGTCCAGTGGTATCTCCAAACTCACCTATATAATGTTCCTAAAAAAATAATTATTAATGATGAATCTATACGATTATGTATAAAATGGGATTATATTCTCTTGTGTGTAACCATGAGGAATACACCTTCTCTTGTTAAAGAAAAAGGACATATAAATCTTGCTATATATTTAATACAGAGTCCTCAACAATATCACTATAACGAATAGTTATCCTTTTCCCTGGATTAATTACTAGTTTGAAAAACTATATAGAGATGAGTAATTATCAAAGGTGGATATCTATTATAGATATTGTTAGCTAATTGGTATAACAATTGATATTCGTAAATATGCCATCTATATGTGTTTTAGAAACAATTAATTCTTAGTGACTCCATTGATACATACTAATTAACTTTAAATATTTAGGATTTTTATAAATATATTTTTTAGTGACCATAAAAATATATTTGGGATATTTTTTTCAATGATATTATCACTCATCCCATGAGAAAGGAGGAACAAAAAAATCTTATAAGAATTGTTCTAGAATAATTAAAAAATAGTAAAACATATGAAAGATTATGAATGTGTTACTTTTGGATGTATCGTGTCACATTATTGTGGAATATGTTAAAAATAGAAGGAATTCATGTGGATCCAGCCATGAAAAATGAAATTGAAGAATTTCCATTACTCAATGGCGTCAAAAAAAATATAGCATTCATGGTATCCAATGGTAGATTCAATGTTTTTTGAGAAATTTATCTTGATTTTATAACAATAAATTTATGATTACATTGAAATGGATAATTTTTTTAAATATGTTAGACTATGATGAAATCCATAATGAGTGCAATAAGTTGTTAATCACAACACTTTTACTCAAGCGACTAACAAGTGGATATGTTTTTGAGATATATAACAATGATTCAAATAAAGGATTTGTATCTATAATAATGTGGATTGATAATGGTAAATCTAATGACTCATTGTAGTTAATGATCAATGAGAAGAATGACCAGTTCCATGATCAGTTGTTAGATGATATTATGTTTTTTTGTTTGATTTAGCAGTACCTCATCTATGGTGAGATGTGTGAAAAATATATAGATCCTAAATGTCTAATATATATATTCACATAGAGGGATCACAAAATTAATCAAATAATTTAGTTATATATAACAAAAGAATATGATTACTCTATTCACGACCATATTGGGAAAGAGAATAAGGTAGCTTATTTCCATAAAAGAAAAGAACATATTATGCATTACATGATAAGGATTGATCAATACCCTATATTCATGGATTTGTAGTGGATGTAACTAGAAATAATTATAGAAGGGAATATATCCTACATTTACTAAATGATTTTACAACCATATATTAAAGAGAATATCAATTATGTGTAAATGGATGATCTGTAGCTTCAAAATAAGTTTGACGTATTAATTAATGAGAAACAAAAATTGCTCAATAGGAAAAATGAAAATGTCGTTTTTTTGGAAATAGAGTTTGTATTCTAACATCACTCAAGATAAAAATGACTAAATTGATAATAAAAAAACTCTTCAATATTCATCCACCATGGGAGTAATGAGATGTACAATGATCTTCATGATGAATTCTGGTGGGAAAACATAATGAATTAGATTTAAGAGTATTTCTTAACAACATTGGTATGATATTAAGTTAAATCAGAGTGATAAAATCCATGGGGAATTATAAAACCATTTCCTATATCCACAATAAAATGTAATAACATCACCATGGACAATAATAATGTCCTCAAAAATAAATCCAATTGAAACAATATCACATTGGTTATGGTGGATCATCTTAGCATGTATCCACACTTCATCACTACTAGGGAATATTTTTATCTTTAACAAAATTTTAATATTTTTTAAATGTAACTAGTGGTTCTCAATGGTGTACCACTTTTGATCATCTCTTATTGTGGACTATGGATCAGCATTAAATTCTTCATATGTCTTCAACATACATTTCCTATGAAATTGAATTTCATTTTTCATTATAACCCCAAACTGATTTACAATCTAAAAAGACTATATATAAACTCAAGGAGAGAGTGAAAGTCTCTTAAATATAATTTTATGGAGGATGCGATTTAGATATCACAATATTTTAATCCTTATTTTGTAATATATTTTTCATGATTTTACAATGGTTCTATAAAAATATATAATTGAGAAGTTATGATGATTTCTTACTTATTGGGATGATGTAGGTAAATTAAATGAAACATATACACAATCTTATTCATTAGATTATATATAAGGTTAATTCAATCCAATAATATATAAAATATTCACATAGTATGAAGAAAAACATTGTTGATAACCATTGATGGTCCATTCAGAATGTGTGGGAGAAAAATAATTAAATCAAATCGCACCACATAAAAAATTAATTTTATATGTAATTAATGTAATCTTAACACTATGTACATTTATAAAATTGATTTCCATGACTTAATTGGAGAATTTACCTATTATAATTTAGTAGCACCAAATATGGATCAATTTCATTATGTTTTCCGTGTATGTATTCTAAGGAAGTACATACATGAGACATTATATATTCTAAATTCTATGGTGGTATAGATTTAGTTTTACATCTCGTATGAGGCATAGCTGGTGAATAACTGAAAACATAAATAAATTGTTTTATGAAAGATGATAAATGTAGTTTTAAATTTACTATAATAAAACTATAAATATAAAGAGGTGATGTCAGAATTTGTGGAACCAATGAAACAGATGTACCATCATAAATTTAAAATCGAGAATATGAGTTTAAATTAAAGGGATAAAATATATAAAGTGGGAATAATGTTGAAAAAAAAAATTATAACTATAATTGATTAATGAATATATTAAATATATATATATATATATTATTTTACAAAATCAAAATATAGATAAATCGACAAAACATTAATTCCTTAATTAAATCTATTACATTATTCAATAATAAAACCGATTAAAAAGAAAAATATTTTAAGGTGGAAAATAGGAAATAGAGAACTACAATAGGCAAATGTGGATGACCACAATCAACTAGAACAATCCTTCCCCTGAAAAATAATTTGTAGCAGAAAAAAATATTAACACAAATATGAAATTTTTCAAAAAACAAATTGGTATAAAACCATGAGAGAATTTTGGGGGAATTACTAATTAATGAAAGAAATAATATTTATAGATAGTAACATGATTTTTTTAATCTTAATCTAAAAATTCGAATATTAATTTGAATAAAAAATAATAAAATTTACTATATATAATATATTTCATGAGTTATGTATATAAATATAAATATTATGATACTATTAAATAAATATCATGATTAAATAAGTAATATATAATATAAGTACATTTTTCACATACTTAATTTTAAACAATAACTTTAATAGTTTATAATGTTGGTTGTTTTATAATTTTATAAAACACATCTTTTTTAAAGTGAATAATAAGGATACTTTGTTTCTTAATCAATGTATCTTATATTACATCATTCAATGTGTCAAAATGACTTAATAGTGCTTAGAATATGTGGCTCAACCAAAACAATATTTATTTAATAATTATTTCATTAAACTAAAATAAACTACATTTTCAAACCTAAAAAATTCTTTTCCAATTCCCAAAGAAAAATTTTCTCACTTAAAATCACGATTATCCTTTTTTTCAATATTCACTTTTAAACAAATAATTGAAAAAAAGTTTTCAAATTAATTTAATATTTTAAATCTATTATATTATATTCATATATTGTATATATTTTTAAAATTCACTATTAAATGATTTACCTTTGATATTTTATTTTATTTTATATTTTATTATAAAAATACCCATCTCCCTATGTATATATAACCCCTATCCCCCATGGAAAACCACTCCTACCTCACCATCCAATTCCAAATATATTCTAAAATCCACTGAATAAAACCAATTATAATACAAAGTGACATAATAAAGCCATATAATACTAATCATTAAAGGATATTATAGATATAGATGATAAGAAGCACTGAGAATAGTGTAAGCTCTCATTAATTATTCCTCATGTTTTCATGCCATCTTTCTCTTTTTTTTCTACACCCATATAAAAATATAATATTATATTAATCATCATTTTTTATTTTTAAACAATAAAAATTATGTTTACATATATGATGTATCGTTTTTAGGATATATAAAATTTTCAAACATTCAATTATCACACTTTTGACAATGTCTCATTAACGGTCGATTAATGACTAATGAAGAAGTTACCAATATATTGTTTATTATCACAAAATATATCGATTATCATAATAAATTTTTTATTGTATATTAATTTATAAATATATGTACTGTATGATCTTGTAATTAATTTTAGTTATGTATACAAGACCTTAAATAATATAGAAATGTAAATGAAAAATGATGAATCATTAAGGGAATCATTATGTCAAAAGGATTTAACACCAATAAATGAAATTAAAGAACAAAATAAAAATTCCATCATTAATAAATATTAAAATAAATTAACATAATTTAATTCTGATTAAATGTTATTATAAAAAATATTATTATTATTCAGGATGCAAAAGAGTTGTAAAATAATGTTGGATTTAAGGTAAGTGTATTTTTGAACCAAAATAATATTATTTTGGTTATCCATATTTCACAATATTTTTTGTACAACTTTTCTTATAATTTTTTTTATTTATACTTTCACTATCATTCCATCATATTTTCTGTGATATCCATTTTTCCACATTGTTTTATAAGACAAATACATAGATCTACCAAATTTATTTTCTTATCAAAACACATCATTTACACCTCTTTATTTGTTTCGTAGTAGATAAAAGAATAATATTGGTTATGAAATGTATTATTTCCTTATTAAATTTAATAAACCAATGTTTTCTAATTAAATTATAATTTAGTGAATACCTATGGAAACAATTCCCCTCTTTGGTTTACTTAAATACTATGATTGTCATATGTTCTATATGGGATTCATAATTACAGGATTATTATAATGTGATGTGTTGGAGAAGAATATAAATCCATCTAATGAGTTTGGTAGTGTGAGGGATCTCAGGATATTATGTGTATTACGTGTGATCATTTTTATATAATTTTTTTAAAACTGTGGATTTATGATTTATGAACATATATTTTGTGTGAATATTATTATTTCTTGGTTCAAAACTATGGTCAGTATTTGACCATTATGATAAGAAGTTTCATTTTTCATCATTTCCGCACACCATACATTTTTCAAAATCCCACCATAGTTTTACAATTACAATCCCATTATTAAGACATTATTATGATGATTATGATCATAAATTGATTATTATTTCATGTCAATTATATTTGTTGTGTTATCCATACACATACTGGGATTTTAGCTAACACTATTGCTTTACGTATATCCTCATGAATATAAATTTACTAAGAATAATTTTAGACATTTTTTATTGATAAAAAATAAGGACTTTAAACATTATTATGTTTTATAATGATTAAGTGATGTATGATCATAATTTTCCTATGATACAAAACATTTAAATCCTTGAATTTCAAAATTATTATGTTTTTTCTATTTAAAATGATTTAGTAGTCAGGTAATTAAAAGTAGGGTTACTATATTTTATTTCCTTTTCCACAATTATGTAATAAATTCAAATCATGTAATTCAATCATTAGTGATATGAATAATAAATATGTCCATTATATCAGTTGTATTTATATTCCATATATATGTTTTATAAAAATTTTAAAAATTTATTCTTTCTAAAATTAATTTATTTACTAAATCAATTTTACCTCTTCTTGGAACTATTGTTAAAATCTATTTAAGAAAAAATAAATTTCATTTTTCATTAATACGTGTAGTTTTAATCCTTTAAAAAATTGAAATCCATGATATTTTTAACATTTTTGACATGAAGGGACACTCTAACCAACATATCTACTATTTTTAATGAAATATTCTTTATAATACTGAATGAGTATTTTTAAATTATTTCTTTCACGATATTTTGTGAATACTCGTTTTTAATTCAGAAAGTTTATTTTTGCGCGAATAATTTTTATGGATATATTAATTGTTTTTCTATTCTCTAATGTTAACACCCCTTGATTTCATATACACTCCACTTGGGATATGTTGTATTGATAGAATAATTATTTATTTTAAGGGAAAATTCTCTGATTTACACGGATCTGAATTGTTTTCCCAGAGGTAATCAAGCATTTTTATTGTTATATAGAATATTAAATGTTTCTAAATATTTTATTTTTGATATAATTCATTTATTTTTTTTATAATGACTAGTTATTACATTGTTAAACATGGAAGGGTTTGTTTGTTTTAAACCATATATGGGTGTTTACATTATTAAAGGATGATATGTGGTGTTTTGATAGTCACTGGATTGGTGTTTTAGTGAAAATTTAATTATAAATGATTCTATGATAAACCAATGATGGATGGGTTCTTGATATCCCTCCAATCCATTAAGTATTGTAAATATTTAATATTAAAATACTATTCATTAAATTTTTAAAATTTATGTAAATATAATGTCCTAAGATACCATTATATTTGTTTTATTCTTTTTATGTGTATTTTAAGAATAATTTGATCAAGATTTATATTATATGGATCAGGATTATTAATTAGTATAACCCCTACCTATTCAAAATCCTTATTTTTTTATGTTCGATGTTATTTTTATTGATCAACATTAATATTATTTTGATATAATCATGCACCCCATAATGTAATCATACCCTTATGCACTTCTTGTGCTCGTTAATGAAATTTATTTGTTAATGAATATTCTTAACCTTACTATGAATTTTAGCTCTCATTTTTTTGATTTCTTATTCTAGAGATAGGTATGAATTATTTTGAATTATTAATTTCAATAATGTTTTCATATTTATGTTATTGATGAATTAATGTGAAATAAGACATTCTAGTTTATGTGGTAGAAAATATCTTTTTAAAACAATGGAATTTTTCTTGTTAGAGGTTATCATAATTCATTAATACACTAAACCAAATAGGACATTGGGCACACAGGTGAACCAATATTAAATTTTTATTTAGTATGTTTTGGATGGAGAATATTCGGTCACTGTCTTCGGTATCACATCAAAAAATTTAATGTTTATGATTTTATTATTGGATACATGCATGTATGTTTGGGGATTTTATAATTAAACACTCATATCATCTACCCCTTGAATTTTAGTTATTTTCTCATGTCACTACACCGTTATGCACTGGTATAATTTTTACCTTTGTGGTTATATTTCATTCTATCATTACCCAGAGACAAATCACATGATCTAATATTTTAATCAATTAATATTCAAATATTCGTATTTTATTATGATCAGATGATCTAAAACATTATGATTAGATGATATTTTTCCATACTAAATGATTATGGACACTAATTCTTATGTTTCTCTTTCCTGTGTAATAAACATGGGTTTTAGGTATTCTTATTGAAGAAGGATAGAGGTGATTATATTATTTGGTTGAGATATAAATGATGTAATGTGAAATAATATATTTATACACATAGCAAAAAACAACACTAAACATTTAGGTTCTAATATTATGCGTTATTTTTGGAGATTTAATGTTTTAAATAAGTTAATAATTAAAAATATATTTTTTTCATTTTGTTGGGTGATATAATTTTTTATCAAAGAATAGGGTTTTTAGAATTGAATGCTATAGTATTTCTCTGAGACATATCATTTCATTTCAGAGTGGGGTTTAGTTATTTATGGGGAGTAGGATATTGATATGAATTGTAGAAAAAATAATTATTATTTGGATAATCTTAAAAAAAATTGGTTGATCATAATTTCTCAGAGTTCACTCAAATGTGTTTTAGTTATAAACAAATGTTTCATTCTACATGTCATCTATGTATTGTTATATTATATTCATATGATGGTTTAATTTAATTATATATATTATTATCATGATTCTATGGAAACTAATTTTTATTTATAACCATCTATGTGTCAGAATTTTCACAAATGATTGATACTCATAAAAATAAAAATATATTTCCATAATAACAGAATATATTAGTTTCTAAGTATTACCTATGGTAGTGGTGTTGATATATCATTAGAACTTATATCTTTTTTAACATGTATTATATAGATACCATTAGTTATTTTCATTTTTGAGTGATTATTAAAAACACAAGGAGACAATTCATTTAAATGGAAGAGTGTAAAATCCCATATTAAAATATGAATTTAATTTCCCAATGTTATATGTTTTTTCATTATAATTTATAGAAAAATAATTGAAAAGTAATCATAGATAACACAAATTAATAGAGTAAGAAAAAATTCAATCATAATGTAACATTACATTAAAATTAATTTTACCTGATTATTCATACCATGGAATAATACATTCCATGGATGATTACATCAATAAAATTTCTAAAAATTAAAATTGTATATTTATTAGAAAACAATAATCTCTTTAAAAAGGAAGGAACTATGATTATCTTCAACCATGAAAATATCTCTTAGTAAAACTATAACTACATTGCAAAAAACATCATGAAGGAAGATCAAAAAATAAAAAATAAATATAAGAACTACAAAAACTTGAAGAATTCTTTTTTAAGTTAATAGGAATTCAATATATAGGATATAATATTTTTAATTTATCTATTATATGACGATTATCAAACACATATTGTCATTTGGTATTATATGAGTAAACTCATCACTTGAATAGAATTACTAGTATATTTTTAATATATTTAATTTTTATTTATAATTTTAAATTAAAAATTATCATTATAAATAATTTATTATAGATAATTTAATTTAATTTTAAATAAATATAAAACATAAAAAAATAACTTGAAGAAAGCATCATTGAAAATAATGAACCTAGTTATATAAATGCGTTTTTTAAAAAATTTATTTCCATTACGTAATTATATAATTTTAATGTCTTTATAAAATCATGTAATTATTATTTTAATAACCTTATAACACCTAATAAATGATTAAATTACTATAAATAATACTAATTTAATAATTCATAACTAAAAAACATTTTCCTAAAATATGTATTTTATTATACAATGTATTTTTTGTTTAAAAAATAAAATTTTATCATATGTTTTAGTATGAGGATTAATTAAATGAATATTTCAATATGAATTAAAAATGGATAAAAAATAATTTATTTAATATTAATTACACATTAATAATGATGGAATCATTTAAAAAGTGATTTATAATAATTTTTTTCGATCATTTATTTCCAAATAAAGTAAACTAATGGATATTAAGAAAGTATTTAATGATGTTTATAGACATTAAAATGTAAATAAAAATAAAATAAATCTATTTTTTTGAAATGTGAGGGAATAAAATATAAATTTTTTTACTTTTAGAATAAATATTATTAAAAATCTTTATAGATAATTTTTTTATTTTAATGTGAAATTTTTCTCTTTTATAAATTACATCAAAACAACATATCTACTATTTGTAACAAGATTTCCCAAATAATGTTGTTACATAATGTTTTTAAATAAAAAGATATTTTTAAACAGAAAATTATTTAACATAGTGATTAAATCACACGGTAAATGGTTTTCCAAAAGAAGATAGTTTCTAAAATATCAAGAATACATAATCCATAAATTAATTTTCAAGGAATTTGTAAACACCCCTAGGATTAAATCCTCTATTTTTATATTTTGGATTTAATTTCCTTCTGAAAATAATTTACCTAATCATTATATAATTGGTTTTTTAAAAAATCCCACTCAAAAAAACATACAAAAAATCCCATCCACTTACAGAATCAATGCACACTATTTATTTTTCCCTCTAGAATTCAAAAAAAAATAACCACAACTATTCAGTAATGTATTATTACATTAATAATTCATGAATCCTTGTTTGCAAAAATTATATCTGTGATGAAACTAAAATATTTGTTATATTTATTATCTTAACAATAATAATTATTCATTATCTACTTCAGAAAAAACATCTTAAATATTATTTAACAAAATTTTATCATGTTTTTATAATCATTATAATTTTATAAAATTTATATTGTTTCTATTAAATTAAATCATCTTATCACTATGTCATTATAAATGATTTTTGTTTGGGTCGATTATTGAAACTAAAAAAATGGTTTTATATTTGTCATACCATGAATGATTATGAAAACATAATTTTTCAAAAATGATATAATAATGTCAAATATAATTCCCATTCATATTTCTTGAATGAATATTTTTATAAATATATTATTTAATAAATTCTTTTATTTATAGTAAATATAATTTTAAAACTATTTTCTTGACATATAATAAGGATATATTTCAAAATATTACATAAAATGACTACTTAAATTTAAAAATATATCAAAAAAACATGTGTGGCCTATATTTGTATTCATTAGGGGAAAAAATAAGACATCCATTGAAATTATTATTTTATATTATAAAATTACTATAAAGTAATAATTAAATTCTTTAAATAATTTGAAAATAATAAGAAATTAATGTTTAAGGTACATGAGTAATATCTATATAAGAAACATATATACATCCCTTGTGAACAAATATTGTTAATTTAGTTACAGTAAACTCCCTTCTGTACTTCATATAGCTTATACTAATCTTTAGAAATATGGAAATAAAAACTTACTAAATGGGTGACCTCATATTAAAAATATGGTAAAACATAATTGAAAATAAGAAAATATCATATGGGATTATAATATTAGAATAAGGGTATAAGGCATAAACCTAATAAGGTATTTTCATAAATGGTACAGACCATATATCGTAGTATAATAGATGGTATAACATTGAATTATAGATTACAATATAATTGTTGTATACATCTAAATAGAAAAGAGACTAAAAATAACAAAATCATATAATAGAAGAAAAATAAAAATAAATGGAAGCCTTGTGAGAAAACACATTATTACCAAGATTGAGTGAAAAAAACATTTTTACCTTCCTAAAAACATGGGAAAAAAATTATGTGCATTCCATTATGAAGAAAATAATTATTTATAATTCATAATATCTTATAAAATATAAACATAAAACAATTCAATAATGGATGATATAAGATGCCAACTATCATCATTATTACATATGTATCGCATAAAAAGCCAACCATATCATAAATAACCCTTAGAATGAAAATATATTTCAAATACATTTAACATAAAATCATGCATGGAATGAATTGATAATTCTATTAATAAACATAAAAACCCAATAGAGAAAACTGGCACAAATAATACTAAATAACATTCTAGTGAGAAACCATTTGATGCAATATATTGTATTTAAACTTTATCAATATAGAGTATATATTTTTGATTATAATTTATACATCAAATTATTGAATTGAATATATGAGAACACTAATAATTCAAGGGAAGAAATTATAGATTCTTCATAGTGGAATGGTATTAGATGAAAAACAATTCCTGTTAAGAGAGGAAAATTCTGCAAGATGAAGGATGTAATTTATGGTTATTATGATAGAAAAATATATATTATAATTTGTCTTATGAAATAATATATATTTAATTTTTTTATGAATATAATAAATTAGTCATAAATTATATCTAATGATGTTATGATATAGGAAAAATAATATTATGAGCATCAGTGGAAAGACATTTAAAATAAGAATCATTATTGATATTTTTTTATGAAAATAATTTCTGTAGAATTTTTTAAAAAAGTGCATTTTAATTCTAATTTCATATATAATTAATAGATATTAATATAAGATTCTTCATATAAAATGGTAGAAAATCAAAAAATATTATTCAAGTGTAGATCATCATAATGATATACATTTCAAATGACAATGAAAAAACTCATTAAGAAAACAATATAAATTTTCATAAAACATTTGAAATATATAATATACTCTAATATTATCATAAAAAATTATTTTGGAAAATATAAATAATTTCACAATTCAGTCTAATAAATATGATCTTCAAAAAAAAGATTCATGAAAAAAGAGAAGATGTATGGTTGGTTTCCTTGCAATAGGTAAAAATGAACCAACTCAGAGAAAAAGTAAATATAAGATATTTAATTCCATATGAATGAAAATACTGGAATAAAATTATAGTGTTAATATAGATAAATGTACAAAACTCCCATGATGGATTATCTTTCCACAATAATCTCAAATATAAAATGAAATTTGTAATAACTCCCTCATAGTACTGGTAAAATAACAATTAAAGGGATTGAGAGTATGATAGTGAATGATAATTAAAATCAATGAAATAGAATATTTATTTATATGTTAATATAATATCATAAAGGATACACCATATAATAAAATTTATTGTTTACAATGCCAAATATTTCTCAGGATATTGAATATTATACAAAGAAAGTCTTACCTAATTTACTTGGACAATAAAATTCAATATAAGAACATTAAATATATAAATATATTAATATTATATTTTATAACCATATTATTATAAATTAATTTTTTTTATGAACTATTTATGATCAATTATTATGAGTATAATAATTATTATTTTTTTACAATCAGATGTTAGTATCATTATCTCTTTCATGAAATATTTAAAATGCCATATATGGTGTCCATTAAATGATAACTTGTATGTAAATAATGAAATATTTAGGATAATATAGTAGATAATTTATTTTTATTTATAAATAAATTACATTATTCTAGAAAAATAGTTACATGTCCTAAAAATTCATTAGTGTTTGCTAATTTGGAAAATTTTAATTGATTTAATATGATACTTTATTAATAAGATAAATACATAAAATGACATTAACACAACCAATAAACAATTTTTTCATCTTTATAATCATATAATATTATAGCAGATCAAACATTAAATATATATTTTACTTCAACATTGATAAATAATTATTACATAATATAATAAAACCCACGCTAGGACCGTATAGGTTTAGTGTCTTTAGTAACTAGGTAACAAAAAACCACGGTTCGTAAAACTTCTACATTGTCTCCCACTAATTTCTTCAAACTGTACTAATTTTTGAAATATATTACATAATACCCTTATTAACGACATGGTGAAATGAAACATATGAAATGGCGAGCTCTAATGTTCCATAAGGGTAAACAAGAAAAATATCAATCCTATCTTAATCATACAAACATAACATTTGAAAATGTTATCATACATATAAAAGATCATAATAACATTTCATTGGATAAATCATAAATGTGAAATGAAATAAAATTAATAATAACATAAGACACGATGTTTTTTCATACTAACTTAATCATAGAAAATTATTTCATATTAGTTAAGGCCTATTGCCCAGACCATCATAGAGGACAGAGTCCATTACATAACTGAGATCACTCAGCGTTCTAGCCCTATATTACTGATCTACGTTTAAATTCAATTCCAATAATGTCTATCTTAATAGATATAAATAATTATCCAATTAATTTAAGGGATAGATAGTTTAGACCCATCTTATAATGAAATCATTTTAATTTGTGCCACAAAAACAAAAAAACATTCACCATAGCATAGCCCATGAAGTAAAATGGGTTTCTTAAACACTATTATTTTATATAAACATCCAAAATAACATTCCATCATAAAAATAGTTGAATAATATTAAATATAAGTATAAAAATAAAACCTTGTTTAAATAATATCATCTTATATTGAAAACAAATTGTGAAAACACTTGAAATTAATTATTTAGGAAAATATTCTTTCTTCTTCAAAAACGTTTTCCTTCTTTGACATGAAACACAATTTTTAAATAAATATTTTTATGTGAAAATTACCTTGTAATAATATAGTGTAAGAATAATTGAAATAAGGCATCATGAAAGGGTAAATACACTTTCATGGCCTACATGTTAAAAAAACATTCTTATTGCACTTTTTTTCCAAAAAAAGTCAAAAAGTACCTAATACTGAAAATGAATAAAGATTGCATTCATTCCATTAAGTAAAAATATTACAAAATAGAAAATTGAATTTAAAAAATTATACATTAATATAATTAATATTCTTAATAAAATATTTAGTAAACATGGATGTATATGATAAATATATCCTAATAAATACTTTTGAATAAAAAATCACAGATAAAAATGATATTTTTAAAGTTATCCCTTACCATTAGTCCGATATGATTTGTATGTTTCTGAACATAATTTATAATGATTTAAATAATTCTATATATTTATTCGAAAATCATAATAATTTTTATGTTGTTAGTTATGATCATATTTTCATCCGTTTGTTAGTAACTTTTCATTTTTACTCGTTATTCTGGTATAAACATCCTTATGTTCTAGGAATGTTTTGTCAAATATGTTATTATTACAATTATTATGTTAGATTTATATCATTTACAGCATGTTATTAGTATAATATATATCATATTTAATCATTCAATTTACTCTTTAAGGAATATTTTGTAGAACGAATCACATCGCATTGTAGAGATGGTAAGTTGAATGTACGCACGTGCAACGATTTCATTCCCATAATTTTTTAATGTTATTAAAGTGGATGGTGTATAGAATCTACGAATAAATATAATTATATATATATATATATTCTATCAATATAACCATCCATTTAGGGAATTGGTGAAAATGGATTACACAACGACTTAGAGACGATAAGTCGTACATACACAAAT
The DNA here is from genome assembly GCA_963277665.1 of Viscum album. NCBI lineage: Eukaryota > Viridiplantae > Streptophyta > Magnoliopsida > Santalales > Viscaceae > Viscum > Viscum album. Next base: position 1,973,549 of record CAUJRU010000074.1, read on the forward strand.
GTGATGATTTCATTTTAAATAATAAGGGTAGAACGTGGAATAATGTTATTTCATAATCATAATAACCTCTATGTAAATAATTTCCAATTTATCTATTACCTTATAATTAAACAACTCATTAGTTGAATATGTATGAAGAATGAATTTTGAAGGAATCAGTCAATGATATTACCTATTTTTCGATGTGCCTCCTCTAAATCTCCTCATATAGAACTAGAGATTGTCTTTCAGAAGGAAAAACAATTTACAATATATATAAGAAAGTTGAGAAGGGATATGGGAAAGGTATGGTAGAGCTTTTAGTCTCAAAATGACGTGAAGATTTGAGGGAGGAAGTGTAATTTTATAATTGAGGTGAGGGACACTTTTGGAAACTTCAAAAATAATAATTAGTAATAAAATCAATCCCCACATAAAAACATTAAAGATGTCCCAATTTCTAAGGTTATATGATATAGGCTTTTAATATCACCAAACAATAAATTTTTGGCATTTTTTTATGTCATTTTAATCATTATAATTTTAACTAACACATAGATATTCTATTAAATGTTTAACTACCGTACAAAATATTTCAATATTAAAATGGTGAAATTTTTATTTATTTTAGTCAAATAGACTATAAATTAAAAATTTATCACATTTTAGACCATATAATAATTATTATATATATTTTCATATGTTTAATGATTTATATAATTTATGTAAACATTATTTTGATAAAATATCAATAATGTCAATTTTGATAGAATTTAATTCAATGATTTTTTTTAAAAAATAATTACATAACCTTGATAAAAATATTTTCTTATATCCCAATGGGTTAAATTTAATATTTAAAATTAATTTTAAAAATTAATTATTCAAAAATATAATAATAAAATATTTTTGATAATATTTATTTGACATCTTCATTAATTAAATAATTACTATCTCAATTTTGTGTAATTGTTTATTATTATTATTTTTAATAAAAATTTGAAAAAATACTATAATGAATTTAAATAAATTATTTTTCTAAATAATACTTATAGTTGAATTTATCTTCTAAAAACCCAATATTAAAAATGTTATACTTTTTTAAATCATGAATGAGACAAATATATCATCACATTAAATAAAATAATATAAGGGTCATAATATATTATATTAGCCTCTAAAAGTCAATATGATGTCCCTTGGATGATTATGGTCTATATATTTTCAACCAATTTTGTTTTATATAGTGTTTAGGCCTTTTTATTGTTTTTAATATTTTAATAATAATTGTTTTATTAATTTCTCGTCAATTAATAAATTTTTTCATCATCCATGTATAAATATTTCACATAATTATTTATTTCCCAAAAATTACAAATAAAGTTTCCTGATAAATAAAAACCTTATAGATTTAAAATTAATATTTATAATATAATTTATAGTTTATAACATCTCATATTAAAAATTATTTATTTATTAATGTTTGAGTGAGACTTATTTCAATTTTCTTTAAAAAAAATAATTAAATGTCTTAATCTCTTCAAAGTGGGTTCCACTGGATACGATTTTGATCCAAGTATTTTTAATAGAAAATTAGAATCCTCCAATTATATTAATACATGTGTTAGGGTAATTTTATAATATTATTTTTACACTTAACATCCCAAGTTACCCTTTTATCGTTTTAATTCAATTTTCTAAAGTTACTATTCATACTATCAAAAAATAAAATAATGTCATTTACATAATTTGGACATACTGATTACAAATATAGAATCCATTTTTAAAAATTAAAAAAATAGAAGTTTCAAAAATTAATTTAAAATTAATCTCTTGGTTGAAATGAGAAAACATGTTTCAAATGTTAAAGAGTTGCAATAGATTGAAATGTTTTTATATTTGAATTTATTTTCAAATTAATTATAATTCATTACATTATATTAAATGGTAAAATTTTATTCTATTTATACATTCAATCCAATAAATGGTATAATATAATCATATAAAATATTTCAATAAAAATGTTATTTTCAATTAAAATTTAGTGTATTTTTATTATTCATCAAAAAAATGAATGTTATGATAAAAATAAAAGAAATTAAACCTAAGTAAATTTTCATATCCCACTTAAAAATAACATTTTTTATGTTTTCATATAAGAATTATTAATGTGTAAAAATCTTAATATATAATGGGTTCTCCATTCCAATGTATAAAATTAACCTTAAAAAATCAGTTTTTATATATTTAATAGGGTTTTATTCATATATTATGACTAAAATATTGATTGGATTGATATCAGAAATATTTTATTATGTATATAAGTAATATATAAATCTCATTAATTTCATTAAAAAATTATTTCAATCAAAAATTAACATATATAATTGATTTATTTTTAAAAAAAATTGATAGAAAATGTATTAAAAATGTAGTTTCATAAGTTATAATTATTCTTGATTACCTACCTACTTGGATATAATGAAAAATTTTAATAAGGACCTTTTGTGGTTTGTTTAAAACCATGATTTTGTTAAAATAATCCTTATAAAGAAAAATAATTACATAAAAATATTTCTTAAAAGCATATGTGTGTTACAAATATTAATATATTTTATGTTATCATAGTCATCCAGGATATTATATTATATCATTTTTAAATAGTGGTTAAATTGGCCAAAACATGAATACTCAATAACTAAGGGATCAGTATGGTTATGAAAGTGGTTCTTTTGGGATAATATTATTATCAAACAATTATAATGATATTACTTTGGTGATATTAAATAAAGTAACAAGATATGAAAGAATTTTAATAACTAAGAAATAAGATAGAAGAAAAATCTGTTACATTACATTGTGGAGGTAAAAGTGAATATAACTCATAGATGTGGATCTCATTTCCCAATGAATTTATCGGAATGTTAGTGGATTATATTACAATCATAATTAAATTATAAATATTATCTATTTCTTCAATTCCCTCATTGTAACAATCAATCTGAGGTGGTGGTGGAATATATAACACATTTATTTGTCACAACCTACCTCCATCAAGACGAGGGAAGAGACTGTAGATTTCCAGACCCTTCCTTATTCAAGCTGAAGGAGGGATAATTACCCCCTGAGACCCACCTTCAATAGGTCTCAATGTGGAGACAAGCACTGAGGGTATGTAATTATCCACACAAAATGGAAGGCGTTACACTTTTTATTTAGTAGGCTTTGGAGATAATATAGTAAGTAAAAAACAACACCAAAACTAGAAACTAGAATGTAGTATTATATATGTTGTTAGAATGGTATGTGACTGAGTATGATATACTCTATTATACCAAATGTAGGATCAAAATAAGAATGAGGTTCTTAGATACAAGAGGGGTGGGTTAATTGTACCTTTTAATAATTTCTTTAGGATATTTTTAGGATGGTTATGTTTAACAGGGTTAAAAAGATAATTCACCAGACCTCTATAAGGTCTAATCACTTTCTATATTCTGGAAAAGTGATTCCGGAAATGAATCTTAACAAAAGCTTTCAAAGATTAAGATTCTACCTTAAATCATATAGAATATAACTAAATCAATGTACAAGTAAGGATGTATAAGAATTTTATACTTTCTTTATCAAAATAAAATGCAGTGGAAAAACAAGTAGTAAAACTACAAGTGACAAAAAATAACTCTTTTAACCCAAAGGGAAGGATATCCAACAACCTTGGATAAAGGTCCCTTGATTTAAACGTTCAATAATGTCTATATTACCCACACCAAGGTAATCCCTCGATACGAAGATTGTAGTCTGTCTTGCTATCCCTAAAAGCCCTCAACTATCAGGTATTTGGCACCTCAGTCTTCCTATGAAAGGATTCCCTCAACTTCAAGGTGTTGGAACCTATGTCTTCCTATCCTCAGAAGCCCTCGATTTTAATCAGTAAAAATTGGAGTCGCACGTAGCAAGTCTGCATAGGGAAAAGTTTTAACAAGCTGTTCAAACTTACAGCATGAAGCTTTGAGAGTTGATAAGAGCCTCTCTCTCTATAAATCACTTTAGGAAGTTCTGATTATCAAATTTCCAAAATTTGTCGATTCCTTTAAAATGAGCTCCTATTTATTGGTGAAGCTCCATCGGTCGTCTCCCTCCTCCAACAGTCATATTTCTCCTTGAATTTCAGAGGGACCTGTACACGTGTCACTCAACCAACGGTTAGTCAATAACTGAAAGCATGTCATTGTTTTGTAATGAAACAAGTGTAAGAATAAAGAGTACGGATTTGAACAAATAGAAGTTCAGAGTTGAACTAGTAGAAGTTCGGAGTCGAACTCATTTAAGTTCGGAGTCGAACTAGTAGATGTTCGGATTCGGGCTAGTAGAAGTTCAGAGTCAAACTAGTAGATATTCGTAATCAAAATTCGGAGTCGAACTATATGAGAGTTTGTATCCATAATTCGGAGTTGAACTACATCAGAGTTCATATCCATAATTTGGAGTGGAAATTCTTGAATGTTCGTACTCGGAATTCACAGTGGAACTTCATGAGTGTTCGTATCCAGAATTCGGAGTAGAACTTAATTATAGTTCGTATCCAGAATTTGGAATGGATCTTAATTAGAGTTCTTTTCCAGAATTTTGATTCCAAAACAGAATGCTTTATATCTACGTATTATTTGATTTCGAGGTTTTTAGATATGAATCCTATTTTTATAAGTAAGAATAATATTGATATGAGTAGTGAAAATATGTTAGGGGTAAATTCCTTTGGAAAGGAAATATTCCTTATAGAAATGAAATATAGATTTTTTATGTATAAGGTGTTTGTGATTTTCAAAACAAGAAGGAATGGAAAAGTCATAAGGAAAAACGTATTGTCTCAACAATCTCCCCCTTTTTATAAAACACAAACAACTATTCGATAAAGAATAAAAGGACTTTGAAAAAATTTCTTTAGACTTTGAAATTAAAACTTATCTCCCTTTGTTCATAGATGATGGTGAATATAACTAACTCCCCCTTAGGCTTTGGAACTCTAAGGCTTGTATTCTGGATTTCCAGAATGGAATGTTCATTAACATGGTAATGAAAAAACATTGTAATGAGAAAATCCCCCTTACTTGAGGATAGTTCTTAACTTAGAAATTTTTCTTCTCACTTCTAGATTTTCCTTTCTCCGCCTTTTGAGTAGTTCTTTTTCCTTCTCCACCTTTGTGATTTTCAAAAATAATCTAATGGAATGGAAAAGAAATAAATTACCTGAAACATTAGTACATAATAACATAATATACAAACAACCAGAAATTTGATTAGAATGGAAAAATAATTATAAGGAAAGATATTACAAAAAAAATTGGATTGTTCTATTTGTCTTCTTTTTCCTTGGGTATTAACTTCTTCAACATGGTTTTCAGCATCATTAAGTCTTTCTAATCATCCTCAGCTTGTTTTTCTAAGGATTTAATCCTCCCATATTGAGCCTTCAAAACCTCATATTGTGCCTTAATAATTTCAACTTGCTTCACAATATTCTCTTTGATCTCAATCCGGAGATCTCTTTCCCCTTTACAGTTTTGAGCAACCGAGTTAAACTTCCCATTCAGATCCCTCACCTGTTAGTTCCGAGAATTTTTCTCAAGGATCAGCTTAACTTGAATAACCTTTATTTGTCCATCCTCGGTGTCAAAAGATTCTTTTACATTATTCTGAAATTGATCAAACTCTTCCATGTCATCATCAATTTTCTTTGACCATAGAGTTATTTTGATGCATGATTTTTGGTGAACATCATAATAGATATGAAAATTTCTATGCTCAGCCTCAATCTTCACACACATATCCATCACCATGGATATAGATTCTGATTTCGGATTTATATTGTGTTGAATCATTTGGCATTTGGATTATATGGTGGGAATGATCGGAATTGTGTCCACTAACTTCTTCAATGACTGAACAACAAAATCGTGACCTAGTGCTGATGATTCTAAATTAGACACCTTTCTTGGGGATTGTTCTTCTTAAATTTACACCACGTTTCATCTTAAAGAGCCACCAAAATCCCTTTTCCTTATAATATCTTTTTTTGGGGTTTCCATAAGCACTTTCTTAGCTTTATCAACATTCGGAATGGATTCCTCATCAAAAGATTCTTCCTCACTTTCAGATAGTTAAAGTGTTATGTCTTCATCAGGTTTCTCCTTCTTTGCTCCTTCTTTAAGAATGTACTTCTCATAGATTTATTTCTTAGATAATTCATTTTATTTCTCTTATTTCGTTTCATCATCTCTCTTACCATCATTCTCATCTCCCATTCCTAGAGTGAGAAGAATTAAGGACTCGGCCTCAGAAGTTCAGAGTGGTAGTTTTTCTGATAGGTTTTTCTTCTCTTGATAATCCTCAACTTGTTTAATCAAGTCATCTATATCACCACTATCTTCTTCTTCTTCTACTAATTCTTCTTCTACTTACTCATCTTCTTCTACTCTTTCAAAAACTTATTTATCTGTAGGTTTTTTTGGAGTGAAGTAGTTATTTCTAGGGGTCTCTAGTAATGGTTGAACAACAAAAGTTTCCTTTACGGGAATCTTCTCAGAAGCTGCCTCTATGTCTTTCAAAAGAGATTGTACAACTACATCTTCAGACATCTTCTTCTTCATATTCTTCTCCTTTTCCACCTTCTCCAGGTATTTAGCGGTCTTCTCCATTAAGGATTTAGCTTCAACAGGGTCCAATGAGAAATTTGGATCCCCTTTTTTCCTCTTTTCCTTGTCCTCCCTCCATTTAGCAGCCACCTCATCTGGATGTGTTTTTAGTTTCATCGGATTGAAAGGTGTGGATTAGGTTTCCTAGATTTAGGGTTCTTACCTTGAGCTACCACTTGTTTCAAATTTCTCTTCTTACCAACCTTCTTTACTAGCTTAGCTTTCTCTACATTTTTCAGAATTGCATCTGCCACCTCCTCTGGCAGATCCTAAAACTCACCTGACTCTTTTGAAAAACCGGCTTTTATCCTCTTTATAGTGTCATCACTTTTCAGCATCATCTTACAAATTACCGGTATGGAGGTGGAATCATCTTTGAATGAATCAAGACAGCAAATAATAAGCTTGGAGATAAGAGCAGAATATATAATAATTTGAGCTGTCAAAGACCCATTCTTGATGTTCTAAACTGTAATAAGAACGTGCCTCATCAGATTGATCTTTCATAGATTTACCATGAAATCCAAGATATAAAAATCACTTTTACTTAGGTTATCTTTATCACCTCTTCTCGGAATGAAAAACCCTTGAACCCACAACTTCAGAATCCGGTTTTTAGTGGAAAGATGATAAATCTTTTCTATTTTCTCATATTTAAGTCCAAGGCATTCCATTGCCTTCACTTTTCTGCAACTTCCTTGCACATCCGGTAACTTATGTGAATAAAATTCTTCTTCACCATCGTATGAGAGCCCCACTAAGCTTGCAGCCTTGGTGTAAGAATGCTTGTAAGTCATACCATAGCATTCAAAAGATAATTTATCTCTTCCTTCTTCTTCATAGAAGGAACAAAACTCATAAAATTCTACAAGAAAATCTGTATAAACCACATCCTAATCTCCTGGTTTCGATACGCAAAAATCTTCACATCCATTGAGTTTGATATTCTTAGAAATTAGAGAATCATACTCACTGAAAAAAATTTAATGGACCAACCATTCCCTGTAGAATATCCATTAGAATATTGGATTCATAGATGACATATCTTGGGAAGTGGATTCTATAGACATTCATAATGGAGGAGCACTGAATGATTAGGAACGGTATTTAAGAACCGAGGCAGGGCTTCGACACGTGAGGGCTTTGAAATCGATGTGGGACAGCATTAGTGGTACCCTTTATATAGGCGATGGTGGTGACCTTTAAACTTCCAAAAGCAATCAAACGGCTAAAAAACTCTCTGATCTGATCAGATGGATGAAAACATACCCACAAGAAAATCTTGAATCCGATCTTTTGAGGATTTAAAAACATTCAGATTTAAGAAGAAATGAATTTGAAAAAATTTAAAAACAAAGTAAACTAACATCAAGTAAAAGTGACTATGAAATCATTAGTAAGGAAATCATACCTTTATAATTGGCTAGAAAAATTATTTGTAATAGGTGATATTCTTCTTGAAGAAAATTTGACTATGAAAAACTCATTACAAAAAAGTTTTATTGCAAATGATTTGAGTACCAAAATTATAGTACAAAAAAATATGAATACAAAAATTCCCATCACGAAAATTCTCATTACGAAATTTTCATTATGAAAATTTAGAGTATGAAAACATCATTATGAAATTTTCTAGTACGAAAATTTCATTAGGAAAATTTCTAGTTCGAAAACATCATTACGATGATTTCTAGTACGAAAATTTCATTTTGGAAATTTCCCGTAGAAAAATTTCATTATGAAAATTTTGATTCTGAAATATTTTCATTACAAAAATTTTGAAAAACGTTATTATAAGAAACATGAAAAACTCTTTTACGAAAGTCAAAAAAAACTTCATTATGAAAAATTTGAAAAACATCATAATAGATGTACTCCCCCTATGAAAAGGAGTTTATTATTATAAGGATAATTTTTCAACAAGAATTTAATGAAAGAATATTATCTCATAGTTATCATCCCTAACTTCTGTTTAATGTATTTAAATCTATCAGAGGGTAAGGATTTTGTGAAAATGTCATCAAGTTGATCTTGTGTTCTAATAAATTGAAGAATGATATCTCCTTTTAGTGTGTTATCCATAAGAAAGTTATGCCTAATGTCTATGTTCTTTGCACGGGGGTGATATGAAGGGTTATTTCTAAGGACAATGGATCTTTTTTTAGCACGCAAAATTTGAGTCTCAGTAAAACTCAACTCATAGTCTGTGATTGTGTGTTGCATCCACAACACTTGAGCACAGCAACTTCTAGCTGCTACATATTTAGCTTCAGCAGTGGATAGTGCTATAGAATTTTTCTTCTTGCAAGACCAAGATACTTATGAATCCCTTATTAAATGAAAAGTTCTGGTTGTTCTTTTTTTATCCATTCTATATCAACCAAAGTCAGCATCAGAAAATCTCTTTAAAACAAAATCATTTCCAGGATTATAAAATAGTCCTAGATCCATGGTTCCCTTTAAGTAGTGAAAAATTATTTTCACTACCTTTAAATGAGATTCCTTAGGATTCGATTGATATATTGCACATAATCATACTGATAACATTATTTCTGGTCGACTAGATATCAAGTAAAGCAAACTTCCTATCATACCTCAAAAAGATGTTTAATCTACTGGTTTCCCAGCTTCATCAAGATCAAGTGTGTTCGAGGTATCAATAAGAGTACTTATACTCTTAGTGCTGTAATATCCCTACTTTTTAAGAAGATATTTAATATAATTATGTTGGGATATGTAGATTCCGTCGAGTTTTTGTGAAATTTGAAAACCAAGGAAAAATGTTAACTCACCCATCATACTCATTTCAAACTCAGACATCATTAAATCCGCAAAGGATTTCGTTAAAGATTGCCGAGTTGAACCAAATATAATGTCATCAATATAAATTTGAAAAATAAAAACATTTTTCTTATCTATCTTTATAAAAAGTTTTGGATCAACATTTACCTTAAAATAGTTATTTTTAATAGAAATTCATGTAAGTCTATCATACTAAGCTCGTGGGGCTTTTTTAAGGCCATACAAAGCACTGGTAAGTCTAAAAACATGATTAGGATGTTTTGAATCTTCAAAACCAGGAGTTTGTTCAACAAAAACTTCTTCTTAAACATAACCATTAAGGAAATCACATTTTACATCCATTTGAAAAAGTTTAAAATTGAAGAATGCTGCAAAGGAAAGTTGAATACGAATAGATTCAAGTCTAGCTACTAGATCATAGGTTTCTTTATAGTCTCTTCCGTCTTATTTATTATGGCATTTAGCAATAAATATAGATTTATTCCTCATAATGATTCCATTTTCATCATATTTATTTTTGAAGACCCATTTTACTCTAATAAAAGAAGTTTTCTTAGGTTTTTTAACTAAGGTCTAGACATTATTCCTTTCTAATTAATTTAATTCATCTTTCATGGATTTAATCCAATCATCATCTATTGAAGATTCATCAATGATTTTTCGTTCTAATTGGTAATGAAATGATAGATATTCTACTTCATTTCTTAAGGAACTTCTAGTCCTTACAAGTTGATTCACATCACCAATTATACTATCACATGGATGATTCTTTAGAATTGACTCGTTTGGGTTTTGTAAAACATGTTCATCAACATAGGGTTGGAAATATTCTGGGGTAAATGTTTCAGACGTATCTTATTAAACATTTTCATTACCAGATGGATTTTCTATCAAAGGATGATAATCAGTTTTTTAAAACACATCTGAAGATGTAGGTTGGGGTTGATTGAAAACAAAAGGATCATTTTCATCAAATTTGTTCATGTACTATCTCTTCAACAGTTCAAGTGTTTTTTGTTGAAAACACTATAAGCCTTATTGTTATGGAGTAGCCTAAGAAAATTCCTTTATCATATTTTGGTGTGAATTTGTGTAATTTATCTTCAGTATTAAGAATGAATACCTTGTAACCAAAAACCTTAAAGTGGGAAAGTCTTGGTTTTCTACTATTCCATAACTCATATGGGGTTTTATTAAGAAATGTTCTAATTAAAACTTGATTTATTTTATAACAAGAAGTACTTAGAGCTTCATCCCAAAAATGTTTAGCAATAGAATACTCACTCAACATGGTTCTAGTTATCTCTTGAGGAATTCTATTTCTTCATTCAACAACACCATTTTGTTCAGGTGTTCTGGGGGCTGAAAAGTTGTGAGTAATACCTTTTATACTACAAAAAGTCTCAAAATTAGAATTTTGAAATTATCCTCCATGATAACTATGAATAGTTTTCAATGGATAATTTTCCTCATTTTTGACATGGGCTCTAAAACTTTTGAAATAAGAAAAAACTTCAGACTTCTTTAGTATAAAATAGACCCACATGAATATAGTGTAATCATCAACCAAGGAAAATACATAGAACTTTCCCCCAATGCTACCAGTTTGTGTTGGACCAAAAAAATCCATGTGCATTAGCTATAATGCATCAGTGGTTGAGACTTCACCAATGGATTTAAAACTTAATTTATGTTTCTTTTCATATTTACATGGTTCACAGTCTTTTGAAGAATAAAATCTAAGCTCAGGTAGATCCTTAACTAATCCTTTGATAGAGAGTTTTCATATGTTTATAAGGATAGAATGTCCTAAACTTTTATTCCATAACCATGAATGATCTTCCACTGCACTAATAGAAGGTAATTCTTGGCTCCTAAGGTCTTCTATGTTTAGTGTGTAAACATTCTCTTGACTATGGGAAGAAAGAATAAATTCTTCATTGGAATTGTGTACTAGGCATATATCATTACTAAAATTAACAAGGTAGCCTTCATCACATATTTGAATTATGCTAATGAGGTTGTACTTAAGACCCTTAACAAATGAAACATTTTAAATTACTGTTTTTTCAAGAAGAACAATGTTACTTATACCAATAATTTCTCCCTGAGCATTATCTCCGAAAGTTACTTTTCCTCTTTTCGTCTTGATAATCTTTTCGAAATAACTTTTGTTACCAGTCATATGCCGGAATCATCCCCTATCCATGTACCAAATATTTTTGTTATTACTTTCCCTATATTCCTGAAAATAAGAAAAATGATAGGCTTTCATAATTCAGACTTCCTTGGATCCAGAAATGTCAGAAATTAAATTTTTGGGTACACACATCTTCTTAGAAAAATAAGCCTTATGAAATCCTATAGATTGGGTTTTGTTTAAGGAACAATTATTTGCCTAGTGACAACCACATTGACACTTTGTTCCGAATGGGGAACATTTAGGAACAATTTAGTTGTTACAAAAAAACAGTTTAAAACTTGTGTAACCAAAACCAGAAGTATTCCTCCGAGGTCAGATTTGTGGATACATTTTATCAAAATTTTCACTACCTTGGGTAATGTTTGACAAACACTTCCTCAAAGAAAATATTTCGGATTTGAGTTTTATAAAAAGGTCCTTATCTTCAAAAACATTTGAACAAGAGCTATGCTCAAAAATATCATTCTTAGAAATTACATTTTCAACAAAATTTTGGAAGTTTATTCCTCTCAAAACTTATTTCCTCAAGAATATTTGAAATGATGTCAAAATCATCATTTTTATTATCAAGATCATTATAAATATTTGATATTTACTTAGTAATAATAGTATTCCTAGAGTTTTCCTTATCAAGATTTCTCATGTGTTTTTAATTCACAGTCTCAAGAAGTTCATCAAACCTAGAAACTTCTTCATATGTAGGTAAAGTATTTTCTTTATGAGACGAAGATTCATCATCAGAAGAGTTATAATATTTACTATCATTCACATTTAATGAAAAATTGTTCAATGATTCATCATTGTGTACCTTAGCCATCAATAAATGATTATCAATAGGTAGCCTAGCTATAAGACCAAGATTCTTCTATCTATAAGATTCATAATCCGAAGATTCATCTGAAGAGTCACCACCACTGGCACCCCAGGTGTCATTGTCTTTTGGAACATTCTTAGCTTTAGACTTCTAAGACTTCTTTATTTTCCTTTCAATATGTCTTTCTTTTCTCTATTATCTTTTGAGAATAGGGAAATCAGGTGTTATGTGTCCAGCTCTCTTGTATTCATAGCATGTTACCTCTGAATCTTTCTTTTCTTTCATTTCCTTCTTCTTATACTTGGATTGGAAATTTCTATGTCTATCTATCCTGTTTATCCTTCGAGCAAGATTAGCTAAATCATTTTCTGAGACTTCACTCTCAGTAGATTCGGACTGAATAATAACCTTCTTAGATTTCGATCTAGTAACTCTATCAGGAGTCTTAGCTTTCATAAGATTTGAAGTTGTAGTAAAAGAAACACTACCATTTCCATTCTTCTTCCTTATGTTTTCAGCATCTCTCTTCATTGTAGTTTCATATTGAAGAAGAGTTCTAAATAGATTATCAAGAGAGATTTGGGTAACCTTTATATTTTCATCAATAGTAGTTCTCTTTCATTCCCACTCATTTGGCTGGATATCTATGATCTTGTCAACAAGATCTTCATCAACTAGAACTTTCTATCCTGTAGATTGTAATCTATTCACGATAGTCATGAATCTTTGTTGCACCTTGGAAATTGGTTCTCCATTAGAATAATTAAAACCATGACACACAGCTCTGTGCATGGATCTTCTAGTCTCAGTCATTTTAGATGTACCAAAATGTGTAACTTCAAGTTTCTTCCATATATAGTTAGTTTTTTCAAAACAAGAAATTTGGATATATATATTGTCATAGTCATTGAGCAAGATAAAGTATTTCATACCTTATAGTTGAGTTTGTATTCATGCTTTTCATGATTAGAAAAAGCAATAACTTCCTTGTCATGAATTTTGTATCCTCTGGTAAGCATGATAAAATCGTCTACCATGTTGTTAATAACGAAAGTCTTCATGTGATCTCTCCAATACTCATAATCATTACCCTCAATTATTGGTGGTCTTGTAGGATTTAAGTTATCGATAGAACCCACATTTAAACCTTCCATCCTTAAGAGAATATTTGGCACACAAACTAGTTAGTAGAAAACGTTTATAAAAAAAGAATATTTTCTAAGAAAGAAGATATAGAGTAAGAGTATCTCTATGAAAAAAAATGAATCTAAACTATGAGTTCGAAAAACAGATTCTAAATATATGAATCCGAAAAGTCTAATCTGAGAACTAATTATATTCTGAATCTAATCATGAGATCAATTCAGATTGAAACAAATCCTCTGATTCCAATTGTTAGGATGGTATGTGACTGATTATTATATACCTTATTATACCAAACATAGGATTGAAATAAGAATGAGATTCTCAGATAGAAGATGGGGGGTGAATTGTACATTTTAAAAATTCCCATAGGAATATTTTTGGATGGTTATGTTTAACAAGGTTAAACAAGATAATTCACAAGACCTCTATAAGTTCTGATCACTTGATAAATTCCAGAAAAGTGATTCCGGAAATGAATCTTAACAAAAGATTTCAAAGATTAAGATTCTACCTTAATGTATATAGAATCTAACTAAATCAGAGTACATGTAAGGATGTATAGGAAAGTTATACTTTCCTTAACAATACAAAATGCAGCAGAAAAACACATAGTAAAACTACAAGTAACAAACAATAACTCTTTTAACACAATGAGAAGGGTATCCAAAAGCCTTGGATAAAGGTACCTTGATTTATACTTTCAAGAAAGTTTGTCTTACCTACACCAGGGTAAGCCCTCGATACAAAGATCGGAGTTTTTCTTGATATCCCTACAAGCCCTCAACTATCAGGTAGTTGGCACCTCTGTCCTCATCATCAAGGAATCCCTCAACTTAATGGTGTTGGGGCCTATTTGTTCATATCCCCAGAATCCCTCAATTGTAATTAGAAACAATCGGAGTCGCACGAAGATATTCTGCACAAGGCAAATTTTGAACAATCAGTTCAAACTTTCTGCACGAAGCTTTGAGAGTTGATAAGAGCCTCTCTCTAGAAATCACTTCAGGAAGTTCTGATCATCAAAATTCCAAAAGTTGTCGCTTCTTTTTAAATGAACTCATATTTATTCGCGAAGCTCCAACTGTTAGATCCCTCCTCCAACAGTCATATTTCTCCTTGAATTTCAGAGAGACCTGTACATGTGTCACTCAACCAATGGTTAGTCAATAACTAAAAGAACGACATTGGATTGTAATGAAACTAGTGTAAGAATAAGTAAAAATGATGTTCGGAATGTAAGAAAATAAAAGTTTGGAGTCAAACCAAAATGGAATTCAGAGTCTATAATTAAGAGATATTAGGATTATATTATGTATGATTTCGGACCCTGAATTCTATCGAAATATGGAGTCTACATTTCAAATAAATTCAGAGACTGGTTTCACCAGAATTCATAACCCGAACATAAAGAGTTCGGAGTTGAAATCATAGAAGTTCGGAGTCGAACTAGTAGAAGTTCGGAGTCAAACTCATTGAAGTTCGGAGTCGAACTAGTAGATGTTCAGAGTTGAACTAGTAGAATATCAGAGTCGAACTAGTAGATGTTCGTAATCAGAATTCAGAGTTGAAATACATGAGAGTTCGTATCCATAATTCAGAGTCGAACTAAATGAGAGTTCGTATCTATAATTTGGAGTGGAACTTCATGAATGTTCATACTCAGAATTCAGAGTAGAACTTCATGAGTGTTCATATCCAGAATTCAGAGTGGAACTTCATGAGAGTTTGTATCCAGAATTCTGATTCCAAAACAGAATGCTTCATATCTATGTATTATATGATTTTGAGGTTTTTAGATATGAATCCGATTTTTATACTTAAAAAAAATATTGATATGAGTAATGAAAATATGGTAGGTGTAAATTCATTTGGAATGGAAATTTTTCTTTATAGAAATAAAATATAGATTTTCTTTAGTATAAGGTGTTTTTTATTTTCAAAAAAAGAATGAATGGAAAAGTCATAAAGAAAACCTTATTGACTGAACATATGTAGGGTGAGTATATAGGTATACTCAGTAGGGAAAACCAAAACTCTCATACACAAGTGGTGAGGAATTCTAATGCCCTGTGAGAAAAAAAAAGTTGTAACCAAAACAACTTCAAAGGAAACTATCCTCCCAACCTCCCCAATGCACACTCCCCAAATAATGCAAGTAAAGTAAAGTAATAGAAATAGCACATAGATATTTGAGTACCCTACACCACATTCCCACTAGTCATTGAAGTCATCTTACGTGTTTGACCTCTCTTTCCATTCTCACCATAGTCCCACTGCGATATCCCACCCATACATAGGTGGGATACTATAAACACACATTCCTCCCGCAAACACCTGGACCACAATGACCATATGTAACCATACCCAGAGGCACCTGGGCCACAACCACCACATGTAACCACATCCTCTGACACCTGGGCCAGAAAAACTACCACCATGCCCGAAGACACCTAGGCCTCATCCTCAAGATAATTGGAATACCGCCCACCCGCAATGACAACTAGTCCAACCAACACAACTACCATGTCCAGAGAATCATGGGATATAATGCACCTCAAGCTATCACAGCCTTCTCAAAGAGTCTTGGGTTACTTAGGAAATGGAGAATAAAAGGGGCTAATAACATGCCACTCATAGGTGTGTTTGGAAAAAACCATCCCCCATTGAAATAGGGGTGTTCAGAACGAAGTTCTCAACATGGGTGAGGAGTGAATAAGATTCATAAGAATTAAATTATACATATATTTAAACAATAAATCATCCCAAACAAGGGGTCTCAAAACAGCCTATACACAAACACCCTCTTTACTATTAAATCTTAAAAAGCACAACATTCACAGCTTAGCCACAACTCATTCCCAAAATACAATTCCCCTTTGAACCCTTGCTTGTTATCACATTCGAGTGGTTCTATATTAAATAATTCTTTACTATTGGGATAATCCTAGGCATAGCCACAAGCCAAAGAATTAAAAATAACCATGTAGTTGATTAAGCATTCACACCCGGTTCTTTTGTAAACTCACAATAACAAAAAGGATATGTGATATCCCTTAATGTACTGGAACCAAAACAAGCCCCACCATACGGCCCCAACCGACGTTAGATCTACAAACCAAAAACATCACCACAATAGAGGATACCATCCACATCCATGTCACCCCACAAGAATCAAGTAGTAGAACCACACATATTTCCAATAGAGAGCAAGGGAGTTTCCAGATTCTATCACACCATTCATTAATTTTTTTTATTTTTTTTTGGTTATCCGAGGTGTCCACACATGGATTCTTGTTCATTGGACATTTATTTAATCAACCTAGATTACATGATTACCCATTTCAATGTTACATCCATTCAATAATAATAGAATATTGGGGTCCAATAGTTCTATAGGAATGACCACCAATGACCATGATTTTCATTCGACAGAATCCCATATTGTTGACAACATATAATTAAGAGTAAAATAGTACAACAATATCATCAAACACACCAATTAATTCATTAAAAGTCTGCTTGTTATCTTTATCATAAATTGTTTTCTTCCATTCCTCTAGTAATATTAGCATACCTGCCGCACATGATAAACAATAATGAGAGATGTAGGAATATCCCTACCTATATGATCAACGATCGATGTATCTCTCTATGCACCAAGAATTGGGGATGTCCGACTTGTATGGGAGGAACTCCAATGACTCCATGGGTGAGTAGAAAGGACCCAGCATAAGCGCACCATGTTTCGTGGGAAGGGGGACTCCGAACGCACATCCGAAGGGAAAATAGACTATCCAAGAAGAAGAATATTGTTAATAATAATAAGAAATTCACGTGGGATAAAAAGGCGAGATCATGGAGTTATAGGATATGAATTTTGGATGACTGAAAAGGTGGATTGTTGTTTCACCACATGGTTTGGTGGTTACACATGAAGGAATTAATTGAAATTTAATAATTCTCCTCATATAGGTGGCCATAACTACTTAACGTTAAATGGTTTCCTTAAATCAGAGGAAAACATGCAATAGGGGAAGTACTGGAATGAATGGGAAAAGGAGTAACACCGAGGGATAGCCACATGTTTTGTTAAGTCAAGAGTCGCTTGGCTCTTGGGGTATTTTTGATATCTTTTATAGGATTTAAATTACGTTTACTAGGTTATTTAAAACACCCTTACTTCAAGATATACGTTGTGGGAGCGGAACTAGAAAAAGATATTATGGTGGGACACCATTTTGTGAGACACCGTAAGCAGTGCCACGGTCATAATGCCTCCATCACGGTGCCACTGTAATGGTGCCACCCTCACGATGCCATTATTTTGGAGTGTGGACATGACGGTGCGACCGTTACGGTGTCATCGTCACGGTTCCACCTTCGCAGTGCCACCATCACTCTGCCACCACTTTTTTGTGCCACCATGACGGTACGACCATTATGATGGCACCGTCATGATGGCACCGTCACGGTTCCACCGTATGGGTGCCATCGTCATGGTACAACCATAATGGTGAAACCATTTCGGCATGAGACCATGACCCGAGCCACCATTTTGGTGTCACTGTTTGAAGGAAATATGTTTTTTTTTGGAAAATTCCTCTATGAGTAATTGTCTAGGATATTACATCAGATAGCTATCAAACTATTCTTGCACTCGATAATTAAAACCAGACCTGAAGAAAAGAGAGGTGTCCAAACAACTAACTAGAATGATACTTCTTATAATCAAACCTCAACTCCATAAATTAACACACCTCCCTCAAGTAACCTCCTAACATATAAAGGTTTCATTGTTCATACATATGGATTACAGAGTCATTTCCCCCATGTGAAGATACTGTTCGCTTTGTGCGGCACTAACTCACTGTCATGGGTTTAATTACATCCACCTAAATAAGTCTTGATTAAGGATATGGTCCTCCCTTCCCCATAATCAGGACTCTTTACACACATTCAGAGAATAAGGAAAACAACACATTTTATTGTTAATAAGGTTAAACACTACATCACATACAAGTAAAAAACCAAATAGAACAAAATTAAAAACAAATCTGGGAACTAAGCGTGCATATGTGCTTCCCATTCCTAGGTACTCTCCTCGAGGACACCATGCCTCCACAACACATTATCCAAGGGAATGGTTTTTCAATGAAGCACCTTCTCCTCATGATCATTGATAATCACTGGTCTCTCTACAAACGTCACATTGTCCTCGATATCTATCCATTTCTAGTTGGGGAGTGTGAATCATTTTGTAGATACCGATGGAGATAAGATACATAGAATATGTCATGCCCTTTCCGTAGTGGAAATGGTAGTGCCAACTGATAATCCACTTCGCCGACCCTCCACAACACCTCCAAGTGTCCAACAAACTTGGGAGAAATATTACTCCCCTTTTCGAACCTGCATTTTCCATGTCAAGGGAAGACCTTCAAGAACATGTGTTCCCCAACCTTGAACTCCAAGGGTCTCCTGTTAAAATTAGGCTACGACATCAGCGGGTCCTGGGGTGCCTTCATCCTCTCTGATATAAGCCAATACTTCTCTATCATGATTTTCACCCCCTCCAGGTGAAAAACACCTGCATCGCTAACCTATGTCCAACACATGGGTGATAGACATGAGATCTCATTCAATTATTTGAATGAATCCATGATAATGGTAGAGTTATATATATTATTTTTGGAAATCTCTACTAGAGTAAATTTTCATACCCACGATCACCCAATGTCCAGAACACATGATCATAGCATATCATCCAATGTCTGGACGGTGCACTCTATTTGCCCATCTATCCAGTGGTGAAAGGTAGTGCTGAGGCATATATGGGTTACAAAAGCATGTTGAAATCCTTTCCAGAGCCATGAGGTAAACCAGGTATCCTAATCAGAGATTATGGATCTTATAACTCCATGAAACCACACCACATTTTCAACGTAATGTTGTTCTAGGGAATCCACTGCACTCGACTCCTTGACTGCCAGGACGTGAGTTGATTTCATTAGTCGGTCCACCATGACCAACATGGTATCACATCCCCCTTGAACTATGGGTAGTCTTGTGATGAAATCCATCGAGATGTCATCCCACTTCCACTCAGGGACATCTAAAGGTTGTTACAACCCCCCTAGGATGTGGTGTTCAGCCTTCACCTTCTGGCATACGAGGCACATCACTATGAATTATTCCCCCTCCCGCTTCACCTCAGGCCACAAAAACTAACCCCTCAAGCCCCAATACATTTTGGAAGCTCATGGATTCACCACTAGGGGTGAGTTGTGGAACTCAACAAGAACATTCTTGTGTGTTTCCATCGGGATGAACAACATCCCACGAAAAATCATCTCATTCTTCTTGTCTTCTGACCAACCTCCTGGATTATCACCCAGGATAACACGATAATGCTTCACATCAGCTTCTAAGTCCCCCCACTAAGACTCGTACACCTACTGTAGTAGAGAGGACTGCACTGTCATCTGGAACAAACAATCTCTTATATCCTCCACCCTTCCATCTTGGTGTAGGGAGGCCAACTCCTCTATCACATTCCACTCATCTTGTGAATCTCTAATTGCATCCTTCTGTGAATTCTTGCTCATTCCATCAACCACCACATTCCTTTACCTTCATTGTAAGAGATTATAAATTTGTAATCTTGAAGAAACTCCATCCACCTCCAATACAACAAGTTCATGTCCCGCTTGGAGAAGATATACCTCAAGCTATTCTGATCTAGGAAGACCATAGAGCTCTCTCCAATGAGGTAATGCCACCATAAATTTAGTATGAATATTACAACTGAAATATCCATATAATGGATGGCATAGTTACACTTATGGGGATGTAACTGCCTAGACTCATAATAGATCACCCCTTGTTTTTGCATCATTACACAACCAACGTCTTGGCCTAAGAATCAAAGAATACATCAAACATCACTACTTCATTTGGAAACCTCAGCACTAAGGAATAAACCAATTCACCTTTAGATAACTGAAGGCTTCCTCACACTTCCCATTCCACAAAAAATCCTAGACCTTCTTGGTCAAGGCCATTAAAGGTTCCGTAACTTGGGAGAAGTTCGGTGTGAATCTCTAATAGTTACATGTTGTTCCCATAAAACTATGAACATCTATCACATTCTTGGGTTCCCCCAAGAAACAATCTCCTAGACCATTGAAGGGTCCACTGCTATTCCCTACTCGAACACTACGTGTCAAAGGAAGTGTACTTCTCCCATACAGAACACGCACTTGGACAATTCCTCGTAATGATGGTCATGTTAGAGGACATCAAAAAACCGTCCTCAAGTGCTCATCGTGATCCTCTTTTGATCTTGAGTAGATCATGATGTCATCAATTAACACAACAATGAACTGGTCCAGATATTTCTAAAGATAGAGTTCATGATCCCCATCAACATGGCTAGTGCGTTCGTAATGATGAACAGCAGGTCTACGAACTCAAAGTTACAATATCCTCACCTGAAGGCAGTCTTTCATATTTCAACCTCCTTCACCCTCAAATGGTGATATCCTGACCTCAGGTCTATCTTGGATAACCCTCCTTCCCCCTTCAATTTATCAAATAGGTCGTTTATCCTTAGGAGGGGTTAGCATTTCTTTATTGTTACCAGATTCTATCTTTTGTAGTCTATGAATAGCTAGAGACCAATATCTGTATTCTTCACAAACAAGACTAGAGTGACCCATGGTGACATGCTTGGTCGAAAAAAAGCCCTTCTTCATCATATCATCAATCTGAGTCTATAACTCCCGCAACTCGGAAGGTGCCATCCAATAGGGTACCATCGAAATCGGATGGGAACCACGTTTCCAGTCTCTCCCAAACTCAACATCACATCGAGGGGGGTAGAGTGACCAACTATTTAGGGAATACATCTATGAACTCAATGACAGTCCCCGAGACATCCACCATATCTATATCCACTGACTCTACCAACGGCTCGACTAATATGGAAAGAAGGGGATCCATTCATCATCTGCCCTCCGGGAAACCCCGCTAGCTGATGAATGTCACACGTTGTCTAACCACATCTGAAAACACAAGCCTTCTTCAGAAGATGTTGATAACATCACACATGGAGAACAACCAGTTGACAGCTAGAATGACATCATACAGATGCATCTGCAAAGAAATAAAATTCCCACTGGACTGATGTGGCCCCTACATTAGTCAACATTATTGGAAAACATGGGTCAAGATGGTCTAAAGTATGACTGGCTTATTCAAAAGTAGGGGTATAAAAAGTTTCTCTATTTATAAACCCAATGTATGGGATATACAAGGTGAAACAAAGGAGTTTAAAGCTCCTAAATCAAACATGGTGCATAAATGAGTACTAAACAAGTTGATTATACCTCAAACGATTTATGGCCCTGCTAGAATGATAGCCTATACGACATACATCTACCCACACCCATCTCCCCTGCCCCTAGGCTGTCGGCTGCCTCCCTGAAAATGCCATGGATGGGGTCCCTGAGGAGCACCCTGAGGTCAACCTCTCCAGCAACAACTTCCATCAGTGGAGAGGAACTCACTGTCCCTACTACTACTACTGAAAGGGCCTTACTAGAAACTTCTACTACTGAGGTGGGTGCTTAACTGGACCACCCCCACTGTATTGCACTCTATCCATGAACTGTTCCTGAAGGTGCCCATAGCTGTCATAGATGAAGCATCTCGGCCCAAGTCCTGAAAGGAAAGGGAGAGGACTGGGATATCAAAATTGGAACTACTGGGGACTACTCCCCACTAGACAAAACCTAGAGGGCCCTGATGCTTGAGGCCTATTGCTGATGAACTTCCCGTTGGACTAGCCCAACTGGCTACCCTCTCGTAGCACACCTCCTAGTGTGTGCAGGCTTTCCACAACATCAGCCTTTTCTAGACATCAAAGTATGTCAGTAGGGTGAAGGGAGGTACAACATACTAGAAAGATGGTCGGAGTGCCTCCTCTAAATGTCTCTACAGAGACTCCACGTATGGAAAGAGGTCCAGAGAAAGGAAAAGGAGATCCTTGAAATTTATACCCAAATCTCTCACTAACATACACCCTGCTGAAAGGAGAGTAGCTCCTGCCTCTTCTCAGCCTTCATCGTGGAAGAGAGGAATTCCACCCAAAACTCCCTATCGATACCATTCCACATAGCCTCTGCCTCCATATTCTTCCCAAGATAGAGATTCTACCACTGAAGCGATGCTCCCTTCATATCTATTATAGGTAGAGGAACACTGTACTCTGTCGAAACCCAGATCAAGCTGAATGCTTTCACCAGCTCATTGAGCCAGCTCTCTGTCACTAAATCTGAGAGACTGACCTCGTATTTTATGAGGGGCTCTCACTGAATGGAATGAAGCATCCTCTACCACCAAGCGTCCTCGTCCTCTTAGTCAGCCCTCTACTGATCAGCCAAATCAACCACTTCGGCCTCGATCACACACAATACTCATGGTCATTGTCCAGGTTCCATAACTACAATGTAAACAAACAATATCTATGCCCAAGTAGTGTAGAAAATTTATTTTAAAATTTCATATAGTTTTTATTAAATTTAAATACCCAAAATTTCCAATACATATAAGAACACAAGTCCCTATGATGCATATACCTTTCCTAGGGTCTCTACCCTGCAACCAGTGTAGTCTCACTTGGATGTTCGGTAGGCCCAAGGTCCTTGAATCAGATCACAGGGGTCCCTAAAATCCCTTGTCCTAGTCGCTATTCCCCAACCTATTCCATGTACCAAGATTGACTAAAATTGTTTCCCTATAATCCCATGCAATTCTCAGTATCCCTAACCCTAAACACAATCCTATATCTTAACCTCCCTGTGATACCATTCTGTCAGAAACCACCATCACCATGATGACTGAAGGGAAAACAGATTTCCAAACCCTTCCTTCTTCAAGTTGAAGGAGAAATAATGACCACCAAGACCCATCTTCAATAGGTCCCGGAGTGGCAACTAGCACCAAGGGCACGTAATTATTCACAAAAAATGGAAATCATTTCCCATTTTTTTTAGTAGGATAGAGAGATAAGATATTATGTCCCAAACTACAAAAAAACTAGACGTAAAAGTATAGACCAAAAAATCCATTCTGATATGAGTGTTTCAATAACAAGTGGTACAAAACAAGTTAACTCCAAGGGTAAATAAGAAATAAAGAAAAAAACAACATCAATTGTCCCAAAGTCTGAACTAGTAAGGTCCATCATGATTCTAGAAGACCTCAAGGAAACCTGAATTTAGTTTTATATACATAGGGTGAGTATAGAGTTCTACTCAGTTGGGAAATCCAAAAGCTCTGGTGAAAAAGTGGGGAGGCATGCTAATGTTGTGTGAGAGAAAAGAGGTAACCAAAACACCTTGAAAGGGAACTATACAGCCAACATCACTGAGGCGCACTCCCTCAATAACGCAAGTCAAGTAATTTAATAGTAATAGCACATCGATATTTTGGTATCACACACCACTTTCCCACTTGCTATTGATCTCATTCTAAATTACATACCTCTCCCACCATTCTCATTGAAATCCCACTACCATACCCTACATGTACACAGCTAGGCTACCATAACCACAAATTACTCCTGCAAACACCTGGGCCACAACCACCACATGTAATCACACCTCTAGACAGCTGGACCACAACAACCACATGTATCCACACCAACAGACACCTAGGCCCGAACAACTAACACCACACCCAAAGACACATGGGAAACATCTCAAAGACACTTTGGAAAAAACCGGCCCGCATACACACATTGTCCAACCACCACAACTACCCTACCTGAAGAATCATGGGCTATAATGGACCTTAGGCTGTCACAGCCTGCCTGAAGAGTCATGGCCTTCTTGGGAAAGGGAGTAGAAAAGAATCTAATAACCAGCCACTCATAAGAGTGTTATAAAAAACACACTCCCCAATTGAAATAGGGGTATTCAGCACAAAGTGTTCAACTTGGGTGGGGCACGAATAAGAAACATAAGAACTAAATTATACATATAGGTAAACATGAACTCATCCCAACCAAGGGGTTTCAAAACCAGCCTATACACCAACACCCTTGTAACTATTCATTAATAAAAAAGCACACCACTTTTACCCAATTCACAACTCATTCCTCGAAAATAATTCCCCATTGAACCCATTCTTATTATCACATTCATGTGGTTCTGTTTTAAATAATTCTTCACTATAGAGAAATTAATAGGAATAACAATAAGCCATGAAATTCAAAACAACCAAGAAGTAGATTAAGCATTCACACCTAGTTCTCACGTAATTTCACAACAACAAAAAGGATATGTGAGATCCCTCAACGTACTTGAACTGAACAAAGACCCACCATATGGCCCCACATTGACTTAGATCCACAAACCAAAAACTACACCACATAATGGGATCACATCCCCATCCAAGTCACCCCACATGAATCAAGTGAAATAACCACACATATTTCAAAGACATAGAATGGTAGTTTCCAGATTCTATCACACCATTCATTAAGATTCTTCATTTTTTTGGTTAACTGGGGTGTTCACATATGGATTCTTGTTCACTAAACATTAATTAAATCAACCGAGTTTACATGATTAACCCATTTCCATGTTACAGAGAATCAATCATCATAGAATATAGGGTTCTAATAGTGAACAAAGAAAGACAACCAATAGCCATGATTTTTAGTGGTCACAAGACCATATAGTTCACAACATATACAAAAGGGTAAAATATTATAGTCGCATCATCAAAAACACCCCTTCATTCTTTAAATGTCTACTTATTATCTTCAATAAGGTTTGGTTTCAACTATTCCCCTAGAAAATTTATCATACATGCCCCACATGACATACATTATAGAGAGATAGTGGATGAAACCTAGGTAGATGATCAATGATCGATTTTCTCTCCATGCTCCACAAATTTGGGATGAGCAACTTGCAGGGGAGGAACTCTGAGGACTCCAAGGGTGAGCAGAAAGGATCCATCATAGGCGCACCCCATTCCTTGGGAAGGGAGACTCCAAATTCATCTAGGAAGGGAAAAGAGACTAGCCAAGAAGAAGAAGAATAATAATAAATTCACATGAGATAAAAATGTGGGATCATGGAGTAATGAGATATGAATTTTGAATGAATTAAAAGGTGGATCATGGTAAAACCACGCGGTTGGGTGGTTAAAATTATGTAATTAACTGTCATTTAATAATTCTCATCAGAGAGGTGGCCATAATAGATTTTTGTTAAACAGTTTCCTTCAATCAGAGGAAAATGTGCAACAGGGGTGGAATTGGAATGTAAGAGAAAATGCATGACACCGGGGGAAATCCACAAATTTTGTTAAGTCAAGGGTCACTCAGCTATTGGGGAACTTTAAATATCCTTTATGGGATTTAAATTCCTTCAAAATAGGTATTTAAAACACCATTAAATCAAAAGATACTTTAAAAGAGTGGAACTGGATAATGAAACAAAGGTGGGACACCATTTTGTGAGACACCGTTAGTGGTGCCATGGTCACTATTCCAATATCATGGTGCTACCATTTGGGTGTGTGACCATGACGGTGTGACCGTGACAGTGCCACTCTCAGGGTGCCATCATCATGGTGTCGTTGTCATTGATTCCACTGCATCGGTGTGCGACTGTAACTGTAAGACCGTTACAGTGTCACCGTCACGATGCCACCCACATGGTGAAACTACTTCAGTGTGAGATCATGACAAGTGCCACCGTTTCAGTGTCACCATTTGATTGAACCAAGTTTTTTTGGAAAACTCATTAAGGGGTAATTGTCTAGGCCATTACATTACTCCTTGAGGTGGTAGTCCATACATGTTAATACATAGAATGTTTTTATTTTTTCCAGGTAGATTGAAGGAATAAATTTATTTTTTACCATTAATATAGTAACCACTAGTTACTAAAATAAAAAAAATCATTATTTTAATATTTACATTATTTGTTTGGAATATAATAATTATGATGAAAAAGATAATGATTAAGTAATAGTGAATTTTGGTCCTTGATCATTATTATGAGTCTCTCCATGGAAATTAAGGGATTAGGGTACACTATGTATACCCAAGGATTTAAGTAGTTCAATTTAAATATATGAGGGTAATATACATAAGGGGTTGAAGATCGTTTTTAAGGGACTGTTTAACATTTATAGGGTAAAAGGGATCCCTATATAAGTATAGAAATGGGAACTCTGAGAAAATATTCCATAACCCAAAATCCGAAGGAAATAAAACTCGTGGACTAACTGTAATTATATCTCGTAAAATCATATTATCCATCCCAAATAAGAAGATTTTATTACACACAATGGTCACTAATAAAATTATTTAATACCTCCAAAAGAAAACAATTAATCTTCTAGTGTTCATTTTCCTCACTCACTCGCACCCTAAGAAACATCCAAGGAGGGAACCAATCATCATCACTACACAAGGCTAATAACACTTCACTGTGCAGTTACAGTCAGTTGGGATTATAAGAGCAAAACATAGTAACTATTAAATGGTTAGTAACATTAATTATATTAATTACCACATTTACATAGATGATATAGTCTTCTCTTATTTAAATAATAAAATAATTTTTCTAGACCCCATGTATAAATCCTCAATTGGGAATATGCACTTTAGACTGGGTTTTGGTTATGAAACCAATTTTCACAACCTCACATCCCTGATCACTGAACAAGATCAACATACCCAAGGAGTATCATGTCATACCATGGTCTCCTTCCCATCATGATGAAGGATATTACCTAGTTGGGTTGCTTATCAAACCCTCTATTATACCCACATGCCAACACATGTTCATCTATTGTGCTTTATTGTCACTCACACACAGCTTATGAAACATCCAACGATGTTACCCATCCTAATCACTACCATAAGAAAATTTAAATATATATTTGGAGTTTTTATTATATATAATCCCAAACACAAATGTTCACGTTGTTGGCATTCATAGTATCATTTTATATATTACGCATGACTATTTTAGGGATGTTATAACGCAAATTATTTTTAAATAATAGAATAAGAAAATTATATGGTAAAATTTTATAAAATTAATAAACAATATAGTGTAGGGTGATATGTTTTCTATCTAGTTTCATTCAAAAAAATTCACATGAATCAATATTTTTAGCACTTTATTTCTTATTTTTCCATTTTTCTTATTATATATTTTTTTTATTTAACATATTTTTTTTAATTAAAAATAAATGGAAACTCATTTAGAAAAAATATTATGTTTGAAACAAAATATTATCCTTTAAATATAAAATTTAAATTTCATTCTATGATTAAATCTATTTTTATATTAAATAATTCATTATAATGAAAATGCATTTTAAATATTATTTTATTTTTTACCATTATTTTTTTGCAGTGTTATTTAATGTTGATTAAAAATTGATTGAGTGATTAAAAATTTCTATATCAGATTAAATATTATATTATATTAATATTTTCCAATGTGACTAATATATTTTATTCAGTAAAAATTACAAATGTTAATAAAATAATTCATTAAAACTATCATTCTTATCAATATATTGGAAATTAAACTAAATCATAACAATAATTCATTTGTGCCGAAATAGAAAATGAAATTTTAAAAAAACATGAAATTTATAATATAAAATGTTAAAGTAGTTTTATCAAAGTGAAATTAGAATTCTTTAGATCATTTTTATAATATAAGTGCACATAATTAATAAAAAATATTTTTAGAAAAATCATGGATTTAATAATACAATGAATGTATAGTAAAAATATATAAGATTCCTTGACATTCAGGAGATATATTTTCTTATTACATATTGATAATAACTTCATGTATTTTATTGAAATCACGATTTATGTTTCAACCTTAAAATATTGAAGTAAATAAAATAATGTAATTTTTTTAAAATAGAATGAAATGTTACTTATATTATAAAATGTTGAACATAGGCTTCTTATGATAAAAATAATATACAAAAATAAATATATTATTTCCACATAAATTTTAAAATCTATTATAAGATTATATGTATTTCCCTTATATTCCTAATGTACTAAAATTTATATATTTTTTAAATTATATTTTTTATTTTTGACCCAAAATGAGTTATTTAGGATAAATTAAATAACAACCACTAATATAATTCTCATATCATTACATCAAAAATGTTGATCATTTTAAAAAATTATAATAAAATAAATTATATATTTGTTTGTTATATTTAATACAAAATAACAATAATAATTTATTGGAAAGAACCCTTTTATCATTAAATTTTATTATTTGTTTACACACAAAGGGTAATATTTTTTAATTTTTTTTAATTTAATAATTGTTTTATTATAGTTATTAGTAATAATTTTAATATAATATATCATATATCATTTACATCTAGTGTTTTATGTGACAAAACGTATCTGACATACAAATAATTTTAAATCATCGAAAATCATAGGTAATTACACTAACACATAATCAATGATCATCTTCTAGGACAACAACACTGAAGAGAGTATAAATCATACTGGACAATTAATAATTGAGTAATAGTATTAATAAATTATAATTAATAAATTTTTAATAATAACATTTTATTGAATGGTATAAAGTATAGTAAATATAAATATATTATTATTTACTTGCACAATAATCATATATTGATTATAATACTATTTTTAGAAAGTCTATGAAAGATATAATCTAACGTAAAGTATTATCATCTTAATATACCATCTCTGATATAAGTTTCATATGATTCACATATTATTATTTATATTTTCTGTATACTAAAACACAGTCATTTTTATCATAGTTATATTTTTATTGTTGATATTTAAAATTCCATTTCATGTTATATATTTTAATATATTTTGATTGAAGTGATAAAAAAATACATAAGGGTTCTTGATAACAAAAATTCATTTAATAGAGTTATAAATAGTTTTTTAGAATATTAACCATGTTCTAATTTTTCCATCATCCATGACATCCTTCTTTTTTAATTAATCCACTATATATTCTCATACATTCCCATTTTAATTAATATATTCAATGTTTCATAAATTATTCATTTAAATATATCTTTTTCCCTCAATTTTATTTTTTCACTCATACTCATTCATCATTAACAAAATTATTCTATTATTATTATATTATAACTTTTCAATATTCAACTTGTTAATAGTTCTCTCACCTTTTAATATTAAATTTACATCCCATAATATTCTATTTTTTTTAAAATTTATCTCTTAATATTACTATTAGATTTTGATGTCTAATTCTGATCATCTATATTAGTTATTTCTCCATAGTTTCCATTTTATTTATTTATATAAAAATATTCTTTAATATGTTTTAACAAAATTTGTATTATATTCTTTAGTATTTTTGTTTCTCCTATGATATTTTCAAAATGAATTTTTATTAAAATTTTATCTGTTGTGGCTTTCCTTATAACAACTTAATAAATATAAGTACACATTTCCTATAACATATATATATTTATTTAATATAGTCCACATTTTTTTCATTACCATTATTTATTTCAAGGATACATTATTAGGGTATTCTTTCAAAATAATTACATAGAAATTATTCTTGTTATCTTTTGAAAAATGAATCTTGAAAGTGACCTATAATATTATTTTGTAACAATACTATCAACAATTTATTTTGAAAAATTATTTATATATTTATCATCAATTTTTAAATGTATATAGAATTAATCTATACATATAGAGATACAATATATTAATGACCCACTTAATATTATTTTTAAATGCATAATTGAATGATTAGATATTTGGAATCCTCCAAACTAATTCATGATTATACCTTATGTGGTAACATTTCAAAATATCATGTGAAGACACTTAATTATATGGTTGTTATATTATGATATAATATATTCAATATTTTGAGAGTCAAAAATATTTAGTGGAAATCATTATGTTATGGGTGGTATTGATATAGAAAATTGATTCAGTAGGTAATGTTTTATATCTCATGTGATAATGATGTTGTTCATAAACATGATTTTGGTAATATACGTTAACAACACTACATGTGGATATGATTATGGTTATCTACATTTATACAACTATTCATGGAAATTGATTACAGTAATATATGTTCATAAAACTTTGTGTTCTCATGGTTATGTTTAGATATGTTCTCCATTATGTTCATGTCCATCATTTCAGCTTGATATACTCACAAATATGGGTGTTGGAATTATTTTGTATGCTGAGGATTGAAGTTTTTTTCATTGACCTGATTGTGGGTAGCGTTGATCAAAATATTATGTTTTCTAATAATTATAATTATACCATATTTCTATTTTATTCCACATTCATATCTTAGCACCACGGATAAGGATTATCTTTAAATATTTGTAGATTGTTATTACATGGTCTATGTAAGACATATTGAGATTTTATGACGTTATACCATGCCTTATAGAAAAATCTGATGAATTCATGTTCTTATTAATAAATTATTTATCACATGTTCATGATATTTAACATTAATATGGTATAAACCCTCAATAATCCTTGATAATACTTTCCATAAAGATACATTGAGATAATACTTTCTTAATTATCTATTCATTATAAAAATCATTTAGTATATTGTTTCTAGATGGATTCAATATAGGCATGTTATTAAATGTAGATATTGGAAAAAATATTTTTAATAGTTTATTTGAAAAATATAATCTCTAAATAAATTAATACATTGTGTTATAAGAGTTTACATTTAGTTGTGAGTGGAATTTAAAATATTATTTAATAGATGAAAAATATGTGCCTCTTTTTATTGGGTTATCTCAGTTGGAATTTAATAATATGTTTTTATCACATGTTTAAGGAGTGTGGAGTTAAATAATTTTTGACACATCATGGGTTATAACCTAGTTGTTCATTGTATTTATCCAACCAATAAAATAAGTGTTGTATATCATGATACATCTTTTCGAATACATGTCACTCAATACATCATGGGGAATGTGAATCATATAGAGCATCATCACTCATAATCATCTTCACTACATTCCTTATTTGAATTTATATCATATAGTATTTACTATGACTCATGATTTTAATGTGATATTTACCTCATGACCTCTCTCTTATAATTAATCTATTAGAGGTAAACTCATAGAAATTCAACACTATGTCAAATAGATCAGTTGTGATGCTCAAAATATCCAATAAAACCCAATGATTTTAGTCTATCATATACAAATGAAAGGTTAAAAATAGACACACTGATTTATACTATTTCTCTAAATCAAGATCTATATATTCATAAGTTTTCTAAATACACATATCAACCACTAAATTAGCCATTCCAGGTTATGCACATTTTCGATGAGCATAGAATAAATATTACTGAACAACCTCTATTATCTATGATTCTTGTATTGTTAGTATAATATATTAATTTTGATCTTCTGATCAATATAAAAAATAAATTTATATCCAAAGAGACGGTGCAGTAAAAAATTATGATCATGTACTATAGAAAAAATCACATAACCATAATTTTGGAAATGTTGTACCTATAACAACATTTACTATAAACAAAAATCTATTTCATGGTCATTATTTATAAAAATTACTAATAATTAATTACTAAATGATATAACATATTATATATAATAATTAATTTTATTGAGTACTTTCAAAATCTATATACGCTGGAGTGTATATATTAACACTTGGGAATGTGATTAACATTATTCGTCCAAAAATAATTTTACTCATTTATCATATAGTTCCATAAATTGGATATCTAACATGGTGAAATAATTAAATAATAGTGTTAACATAGCCAAAATATTTATAGAAGCTTTAATATTCAACATGTTCATGATATTTCACAATAAAAACAATACATTAATCTCTTTAGGAATAATGAATTTAAAAACATCGACTAAATGTATGTAAATAATATCTGTACCTTGAAAAATAAAATAACACTTTGAAATTAATGTATTGATGCCTCTTAAAAAGTGTACCTAACAGAACCTCTATATTACATTTCTTATACTCTTAAATCAATGACAATTACAAAATGAAATTAAAAAACACCATAGAAATGAGTTAATATATAGACTAAAAATGCAATTCATTTTCTTTATTAAATAATTTTTTATTTTAATTATAAAAAAAACATCACCAATAATTAGTATAATTTATATGATCTCATGAAACATGTCTATATAAGATATGAAACAATCAATATGAATTAATGTTATCTTAGGCACAATTATATATAAAATAACCATATAGTAATCCTCAGCTGATTACAGATATCATCTATACATATATGTCAATTCTTGTTTTTAATAATCACATGAATTTTCTGTTAACATACACTAACAACCTCAATCAATCATAAAACATGTTTCCAGAAAAAACTGAAATAACATAAAGATAGATTCTCTGTCTAAGGAACATTTCACCTCTAGATGCTAATGTTAGATAATTATTTTCATTAATATCTTGGTTTATATGATATGATTCCATCAATATGGGATCAATTGAGAAAACCTATTTGATATTTTACACAACCACACAATAATATTTAATTCCTAAAAACCTTTATAAATGAACCCAAAAATCAATAAACCATTAATGGAAATATAGATTTGTTTTTTCTCCACATCATCCTTTTTATTATCATTGGATACCTATGAAGATGAAAACCCTAGTTTCAAAGTTCATGTCTTATATCTATCACATATGAATTCCACAATCCCTTTAATGTATAAAAATCAACTTGAAATGGTGTGAATTCTACTTCCCCCTTGTAAAATTATATGTGATATTGGATGTTATTACACCAATATATCAAAACTAATATCAATTATACTCATATCTAGAATGATAAAATCATGAATATGTGAATAGATTCTCATCACGACATCGCATCATTGGATCATTTTAATTTACATCAATATGATTCCCTTGTGGATGTTGATGGTAAACATATCCATATGAAACACATTAATCATCCTTAGATCATACACCATATATTTTTAATGGAAACTGTAATTCACTATTGTATTGAATTATTCATTACAAAATTGTGTACTCACACTATCAATGATACCTTACTATCATTGATTGGTGTATGTATAATTCGTAATAGACCCCCTTTACCATTACAATAACATTCCATTAAAAAAATTTCCATCTATTTGAACCTAACCCTAAAAAAAATGTTTGTCTCTATAGACACATCCACATTCATGCCCCTATTAACTAGATTATATACCTTAACAACATTGGGATGTATTTATAGTATATAAATATCATTCCTATGTTTACCCATAGTATCAACCACTATTGTGACAAATTATATTTCTACGAAAAGATCATAAATAATCTTTTAAATCGCATTAGAGACCCACATTTTCCACATTATCACTCATATCAATAACTCATATTCCATCCAAAATAATAACACACCCATTCTTCCTTATATTAATGCTTAGAGAAAAGATATTATCTAATAGATACACTATTAATAACCATTATAATTCACATTAATAGCCAACATATGTCATCATTTAGGTGGCATACTCCCAGATCTTTAATAGGGAGAAAAAATCATGGATCTTATCATTTCAATTATTACATTAATGATAATAGTATAATGTTTTCGATAATAAAAATAATCGTTATGGATAGAAAGTATTAACTAGATCTGAATGGCTTGTGGAGAGATAATATCATAACATCAGTCTTTTTTAACCTTGTATGCATTCATTGAAAATTAAAAATACGTTGTTCAACAAATTAGATGCACAATACATAATAAAAATAAACTCCATGATATAGCTCCATGAGTTCTCGATCAAAATCTCTCACTATTATCATTCAAAAACATTCCTTGATGATTTTGGTCTGAAATCGCTACTAAGATTTCCCATACAATTTCAGGTAAAGGACCCTGATATTAGACCATCAACTCATAGGAGGAAGTAATATAATTATATAAATAGTCACATTTGTTTTATTTTAATTATTAATAAACTTGAATATATATTAGATCCTCCAAAACTCATCCTCTAAACCATACATTATACTATACAAAAATTATTTTGGTGGATTCTGAATATAAATGTTTATGGTGATATTCAACATCAAGGCCATTCCATTAGTCACTCCACATCTACTTTCAATGTATCCTTTGGAAATTGCACAATGATATTCTCATCAACATGGTAACTTTTATAAAACAATACTATATATTCTAAAATGGACTCCTAAAACTCAATTAGGAATATTTTTGGTGGGATAAATTTATAATTCCTTTTTCACTAATGATGAAAATTATTGAAAAATTCGTAATATTAATTGAATTGATATACAATAACGATCAATCTCCCATATTACCCTTCTCTAAAACTAATGTAATGGCTCCATGAATCATTTATCAATATCACATGGAATATATTATTAACATAATAAAACATACATTAATTGTGTGTAAACCTCATCTCATGAATAAAATGTTTATGCAACCATCATGATACACTATGAAGGCATCCAAATTCCTAAACAAACAACTCTATTGTTTTCATCCTTTCCATAAGAAATATTACTATATAAATTCCATATTAAATGAAATAAGAACCATGAAAATAATATTCATTAGTTTATTCTTATTAATTATACACTAATAATTTTTTAGGGAAATATTGAATAAATTATTATTGATTTTTTTTAATGTAAACAAAATTTCTATAAGGATTCCCAATCAAACGTATATGTTCGGGTCAAGTCAGCATATGTTATATATTTATTCCATGTTCACATGACATATTACCTATCATTACTTTGATAAATAATCTAAAGATAATTCAGAAACACTAAATCCATCACAATTAGTGAATGATCATAGACAAATTAAAAAAATTCAATCAAGTACTTCTGTTT
This sequence comes from Viscum album, assembly GCA_963277665.1. Lineage (NCBI taxonomy): Eukaryota > Viridiplantae > Streptophyta > Magnoliopsida > Santalales > Viscaceae > Viscum > Viscum album. Next base: position 2,009,206 of record CAUJRU010000074.1, read on the forward strand.
AAATATGAATACATCCAGAAAAGTTTTAATAACTTGAGTAAGTATTTTATCTAAAATTTAGACTATGAATCATACATTTAACATTATTTAAATAAATATATCAAATGATAATGTATTTTATTCAATTTTTTGATGTATCATAGCTCTTGACCAAATTGAATTCTTAGGCGAGGACCAATAGATCACCTCATACATGTATTTTTAGTTATTAGAGTCTATCGACCTAAAATAATTGCCTATTATGATTAAAGGGGATACAATTTAATTATTAGAAAAATAATATAATTAAATGTGGTTCTATAATTTCTATACATCAGTGTAAACATATGACATCATAGTATAAAGGTAAACATGTATAATATTATTTGAACTTTTAACATAAAATTCATCCAACATCATTTCTAGAATAAAATATTAATAATGATCCCCAAAAAAGAGTACGTTTTAGAAAGTTTTTTTTTAAGATTATTAAAATTAAAAAATAATTAGTCAGATTTGATAGTGGTAATTGGTATTATTTAGAAGTTAATCAATCACCCTATCAAGATATTCCAAATGAAAAAATAGTTATCATGACAATTAAATTGTATATATCACTATCAATGTTGTCTTCGTGTGCACATTGGTGTGCATGTGGGGAGTGTGACATTAAATATTTTTTAAAAAACCATAAAACCCTAAATAACATAATATATATATATATATTGATGAATAGAAATACCAATATGAAATGTTTTAGTACTCATAAAATTATTTAAAAGATAAAAATAAAATTTGTATTCTATAGTTAGTGAACTAAATTATTCACAACCTAATCAATCATAACCATACTATGAGGTACAATGAATTGTCAGTCTAACCCATAGACATACTAAAAATCCACATATTGGGGTTCTATGTCAAATAGTAAACCCCTAAACTAACTAATAATACACATAGTGGGATGATATGACATATAGTTAACAACAATATGCATTAAAAAGTTTCCATATGAGGTTACATAACATATACTATAACATTTATTATTTAACAATGAAAATATCTCTGTTCTATAACCAATATCTAACCACTTAGTCTCATTAAAAATCCATAGAAAAACATATCACAAGTCAAGACAGAAGATATCAATGTTAAGAAATTGAAAGGCATAATACCCATGTCCTCAATTATATCCCATCACATTTCAGGTTTCACAGATAAGAATATACTTATTAACATAATGAATACCCTAGGAACAACATATCTTGTGTAAAATAACTCCTTATATGATCACATTTCATAAAGACCACTATGGGTCATTCTAAATGAATAATACCCCACACTCAATTTATTATTGAAACATTAAATACCTTCCTTTTATTGACATGTATTGTATCATGACCACAAGTTACAAAATTGAATCTCTGAAATTATATATTACATACCAAATATAATTCACCTAATATGTGAAAAAATAGGGGTTGAAAACATAATACATTACAAATTATATTCAATAGGCTTCCATGTAGTGGGAGGAGTATATCTATAACATGTTTGGATACTATAACATTTAGTATATATATCCATAAAATCACTATATGAGAAATATCAAGAAGTTACCACAAAATTGATAGAATCTAATGTAGATTAATATAGCAAGACTTCTTACACTACTATATTTTATCAATATTATGTATTGAGATAAACTAAATTATATGTCATATATTTAAAAAAATGATCTCTAAAGAAAATATAATATATTAATATATCCAAAATTAATGCATATTTTTTATGGTATCCACCAAACTGGTTATGATTTACATCCCACTTTTATCTCCCATCTCTAAAAAATATCTCATACCATAGACATTAGATGTATCAGGGACCTTTATATGGAATTACATAAATATAAATTGATGGTTACATCAAAACAAATTTTTTATAATTATTATTATAATAAAATATCATAAACATAAGAAGGTTATACCATACACCCCAAATATAAAAGGCAAATGTGTATATAATTTCATATTACTCTAAGATCATTCACTCGTATCTTCCATATATATGAGGATATTAGAAAATTCTAAAATACACATACATATTTTATTCCTTCTATATATGGATCTTGAATCCAAATTTAAAAAAATGATTATTAATATGAAATCATTCATGTTGTCAACCCGTGCTGATGAACTATCTTTTGAACATTCATCATATCCACTTTATCAATGAAATGGGTCTCTAGGATTGGATTAAAATGTAAGATCCTGGTTATCATGTCTATGATTAACAATATAAAAACACATAAATTATTATAATATGGAAATATAATTCTATAATATATGTTCACATTATCAAACATCCATATAGGAATAGGATGTTACTAAATAAGGAATATGGAATGGTGAAACCCAGCAATTAACTTCTTATTTGTAAACTATCATGAAAGAGACCTTGTTAATTATTTCTTCAACCTAATACATTAATATTTCCATAAAATATCACTATATTTTATGTATATCAAATTAAAATATATCTTATCATGGAATTTTAATCATCTATCATCGACTTACATATACTCATAATGAATTATAAATGACCACATATACAAACAAACCACCTAAAGACACAGAAATAATCATTTGGTAGATCCCCATATTATATGTTGTATATAATCATGAACAATTTATCATCAAATAATATACACTTTTATATTATATCATAGTGTCAATATGTATTACTTAGAGTTGTTAGGGTCATTCAGCCCCGATACCCATAAAGGATGACATTTTACACAATTATGAGGCTCATTTTATTCCCCTTATTATTATAATCCTATAAAATAGTTTCATTATTCATATGACTCGATATCCTAAAAATAATTTCCCTTAAAATAAGTATATTCAGGGGTGAATTATTTATATATGGGATCACATACCATAGAATTTCATAGAAAATTATCATTGTCCCATAGTTCCAAAAGAAATGTAAGGGGTTTAATATATTGGGTTTTACAACACTAGGAATATATATGAGTTATGAATTATTTTTAATTAATATTAAATTATTTTATCTATGTGTTTTTATTTTTTTAGTTGTTAGTGGGGGAATGTGAGTTAGTTTTGGTGTGTTTTCATTCAGATCAATATATATTTGTACTATAGGTGAATTACAATTTCATTACCCATTGATATTATTCCATTCTAAGTTGTTACGTAGGATTAAATTTTTTTATAGTTGTTTAAAGCATACACAATAGTGGAGGATGATTTTTTGTGATGACTAATGTGTATGATTTACCCAAGGGATTTTTATGGTTGACTACATTTGATGGCGGATGGCCATTTCGTAACACATATAGTGCATCATAAATTCCAACTCTCGGTGAATGAATCATTAAATAATAAATAGGTAATATTATGAGGTATTTGGTAAATGGATAATCACTGCACTTTCATGGGGTAAGGTTTTACAAAAAAATCATGGCCTTAGCTCTTTGGTTTTCTGTAAGAATAGTGCCTCACCATGACTAAAGAGGTTGTGTATCATGAGTAAACCTAATGGTTCATTATAACAGGAATATTATGATCCCGACCAAATAAATATAAATTGATTTTTTCCTTCTTTTTGATTATTAATTTGACAAATAATAATAATCCATTGTCCCATATTTCTTTATCAGTACACTCATAACCCTCCATTATCCTAGGAATTGTTCTCGTTGGATGTTGTTTTCTCTTTCTGTAAGGATATAATTATTACTCATCCATTATTGATGTTCTACTAAATAAAATATTAAAAAATTGATATTTCTTCCCTTTAAAATATTTTTCCATGTATCATCAGTTTTACCATTATTAAGGCTCATAGGATATTATTATTTACACAATGAGGACGAATTAATCAGTATATTCAATTGAGAAAGACATATATAGACCCAACAGGAGGACTTTTTATAGTTTTAAATTTATTTTAATGATTCATGTTATATATGATAAATGATTCTTCATTTTTTATGAATATAAAATAAATAAATGTTTTTTCCATAATTCCTAATAGTGTGATTGGAATGCAATATGTCAACAATATACCAATTGTGGGGAGTATTAAAACCAGTAGTCAGGAATAAAAAATTTATTTGAGTAATTTTTCTTGAAACAAAATCTACTAAACCATAATTTTTTCATAAGTATAATAACCAAGGATAAAAACCTACTGTAGATCTATAGTGTATTTCATAATAAGGAATCATCATTAATTCACTTGGCGATAGTGTAGATATGGATAAGGAATAGAATTATGAAATTGGATGATGAATTAATTTCATGATCATTAATATGATTGATAATTACGAATGGTTTTTAATTAATTTAAATTAAATTTGATTTACTATAATGGTTATTTTGAATTTTTAGTATCATGTGGATTTCTCTATATTATAAATTATTTAAATTACATATTATTAATGTTTTCAATGAGTTGCGACTAAAATATAAATTTTCTATTTTTACATATGTTATTTATATGGTCTTTAATAAGAATATTAATTTTATATAGAAATAGGGAAGAAAAGTATAATATGAAAATAAATAAGCCAACACAGTTAACTCAAAATACAAGTCTACCAACCACTATGTGGATAACATATAGAAGAGATTGTGCTTCCTAGAAATTGTAGTAGAGATGTTTTGCGATCACTTATGTGGTGACAGTAGAAAAAAATAAAGAGAAACCAATATTGGGGTGGTAATAGAGGATCTTTAATATATGGGGTCATAATTTGGTGGGGTAACAGTGGGGTTTGGAGTGGTTTGATTAGAATAGTGAAGGATTACAATGTAAAATATTTAACATGGGATAACATGAAAATATGATACTAATTAAGATAAGTGATATATTAGTGTATTCTACTCCTAATGATGCATTGAATTTATTATTCTCTACTACTATCTTTTCACCATATGGTCAGTTGGTCTGTTCCATGCTTGTTGATCAAAGAAAACCCATTTTTTCTCACGTAGGCTTGGATCTAAATCTATGATAATAGAAATAACATATATATCTATGAAGATATTGATCTACCCAAAAATAATAATTCCTGATTCAATTTTTATTTTATGAACATGGAAATATCCCTAAGTGAATTATAATTCCATGAGAGAGATCTCTACATCCATGGTTACATCATGGGAGTTAGATATAGAAAGGTGATATTATTGCTATTTCATTCCACATGTCTCATATATTCATTGAGCATAAGAATACATGTATTGATGAAGGAAACACATTATAATAGAACACAACATTCTTAATCTCATCACATTGTGGAACTATAAAGGTTTCAAGTATAGATATAAACATTTATGGATATAGCACATTGTGAGTAAGAGGTTCACACCACATATATAAGGTTACTAAATTAATAATTAAAGGGGAGCTCATAGTGGACCATTTAAATGTTTATATTAATGGATTAAAAATATTATAAAATTTAAAATTTTATTTCATAGTATAAATATGAATCATGTTCCTGATACTTGATCAGGTAGGGATAGTTCATAGAATGTCAGTATGTTATGATTTGCGGTTTTTGGATAATTCTATATAGAAATAGATAAATGGGATAAAGAAAATTTTATTTTAATTTGAAAAAAATTAATAAATCGACATGAAACAACCATATATTTGGATGGAACATAGTTTCATATAAAGATACCATTACATCAACTATATTATTTCTCATTGTGATGTCTTGAAATCATAATTTGTAAAATATATTGTTCATGGATAATTTAGGAGTAGTTTAAGAATGTTTTAACAAGGCATGTATTGTTAATAATAATGTTTTAAATTTAGAACCCAACATCTAAATAATATATAGTTCATCCGCATATAAAATAATAATAGGGTTTTTAATTGTGAAATTCCATAGCTCATTGGGGTTTTATTAATTGTTTTTTATACATTTGTTTCATTTCTATAGTTCTCTCATTATGGAATTTAAAAATGGTCTATAATTTAAATAAAATATTACTATGTTATTTTTAATTTATTATATCTTCAATTTGGTTTAGTATGTTAATTATCAAACACCACTGGATAATGATGGGATAAATCCCATAGAGTGAGTGATGCCTATAGAAGATGGTGCATGTTATGTTTTTTGATCTAGTAATATATCGTAGAATAATTATATTTTAATAGTGTTATTTTATGAAATAATATCTATTATATGTTTGATTTAATCATTGATTAATTGATTTTAACAATAAATTAAATACAATGCTATAGAGGTGGTTATATCATAAACAACAAATGAGATTATCCTCATACAATAGTAATCAAAACATTATGAAATCTTAATTTTATTCTTTTATACCACAACGATTTGGATGATAGTGTATTATAGATGATAATTTTCCATAATAATATAAATTTCCAGTAATGGACACAAATATTTTGATTTTGATAAATTTTTTAGTAATTTTGTGTTATACATGTCATAGAATATACTCATGGAACAGTTAAACCCCCATCACAATTTATATGTGATTTTAAATTTAAATTATATCTTTTTCATTTTTATTTAATTTAGTTAAATTATCTATGAGAGTCTAGGTAATTTAATAATTATCAAATAATATTTTATGGGGAATACCATCGATTCACAATTCATTATTGGATTTACACAATATTTACCCTATTATAAATATCTATAGAAATATTTAATTGTGTTTTATAAATTTATAAATAGTAATTAATTATTGTAAATGTAATTGAATCATAAGTCTAACCATATTTTATTAACTGTTATTGGGGAATAATCAAATCTAGAAAAATAATTAAGCATAATTGATCATGTCTATTATTTTATCATCTCATTTATATTAATTATTATAGTGTATAGATTAATTATTATTTTGTTTTCAATTATTAATAGATGAAATTATTTTTTTTGGTGGTGAGTAGAAAGGAAATATTTGATAAAAAATGTTATATTGAACAATCAAGTTAAGACGACTAAATAGATAGGTCATGACCAATGAGAAGTGTCAAAAATATGTATGAAAGTGTGAAAATTATCATTCATATAGATTTGATGAATTTGTAAATCAATAGTTAAATGTGATTTACTATTATCTATGTGGATGAGATCTCATCCATCGAAAATATAAATTTTCATATTTAACTATATAGTTCAAATAATGAGGGGGAAATTTTTAAAAACCTGTAGATCTAAAATAATAATTCAACTCAAACGAATTCATCATAATATTTAATAATAAAAATAATAAGGTAATATTGGAATAATAGGCATAACATAATAAATAATAAGTTTTTAATGGACAAACTAAGAATAATATTGACTTCCTTCATAAATAACTAACTTTTATTAGTCGATGTTTGTAATGAGGGGAAACAATGGAATATTAAAAAATGTAAATCCTTGTAATAACAGGAGGGTGAGGAAATGGAATAGATATTTCTTGAACATATATTACTTATTGAATGGGAATACCCTTTTAAGAGGGATGAATATGAAGAACATCAATCCCTTCTTTATTTAGAAAAGGAATAATGGAAGAAAAAGATGAATTTTATCAGTTGGATTTTCGTATAAGAAAGGGTCCCAACTAGTGTGTAATACAGAACCATAAATGAAGAGCTTATAATAAGTGATTTGGATAATTATATTGACATAATTGAACTACATGAATTATTAATAGTGGTTTTTCATACATCACTTAAAACATAAGGGACTTATGTGGAATTTTAATGATCCACCACATCAAATAGAGTATCATAGAATAATATTGTAGAGAAATAATATCCAAATAACATAATAAAAATACCAACAAATAAGAAAAAACAACACTAGTAGATGAGGATTCAACAATTTCAATTCAACTAGTCATCACATAATATGTATAAAAAATGAATAAATAAGTGATATTGAAAATTGAACATGTGGATTCTATTGAAATTTCAATGAATGAAAATCATATAACACTATAAAGAGATAATAATGGTGCTAATGTTCATATGTTTATTCTTGAAATTAATGAGATTTTAGGGAAGATATAATGAAATAATATTATCATTAAATCTAGAGATATTTCAATTTATTTTCCATGATAATAATTTTTCCCAGATTTGTATCCCACCTAATATAATTGTATCGAAACAAACATAATGGTAAAGATGATATCATTTACACTGGGTAAGTGGTTTTTAAACTCTATTTGAACAATGGAAATGGTAATACTGTTTAATCCTTTAATTAATTAAAATTAAGTTAAAGGTATATATTAGAGTCCCCCAATAATGTTCTTCTAAGAGGAATCTATATTTTTATATCATTTTCCAAATTTATTTTTCAATTAATATTATTTTTAGAACTCTACCAATGGTCGAATATATATACCCAAATTTTATTATTTTTATTCCTTTGAAACAAGATTTACATTTAAATTTTTGAATATATTGTTTTCAAAATAAGATGATAATGCTAAAAGGAAATAATTTATATAATGGAAATGATATAGGTGTATCATTTTAAATAGAATTTATTTTTACTAATCCATTTTTCAATCACATGAATTTTAAAAAGAATAAATGTTTTTGATGAATATTAATTAATTGAATTAAACAATTTTGTCCTGATGTTTTTTCATGAACTTACTCAACATGGATATATCAACAAGTAGTAAAATAATTACTCCATTTGGATTCTTTATATTCATCATAGACACAATTTCTATATATATAGGTGTAATATTTTGATTTTTAATTCTTATTTGGGTTTTGATTTTTTAGAAAACTATTAATTACATTATTTATGTTTTTAACATTGATTCCTAAATAGTAACATAATGTATTCCAATTATCAGGTTTTACTATATGATATGATTTCCAAATATTCCATATCTAAAAATATTGGGGGTCTATGACTTTTTAAAATATTTTTGATCATATAATATTTAATGAATGAAAATATTATTACTATAAATATGATGACTTTCATTCCATTATTTGTTGTGTATCATGATTTTATACTATATAGAAATTATTGATGTAATAAATTAATTAATTTTAATTCGATTAATTCTTGAGACCAACCATATATCTGATCTCCTTTGAAACCTATATACCCCACAAAAAATCTTGATATAAAGATACATTGAAATCAACAAAATACTTTTAACCCTTGTTATTTGAGTATCATTTCTTAAGTATTTATTTGACAATTAAAAATATTGTTAGTTTTTTTTTTAAAATTAAATGAGAAATAACTAAATTAGTGTGGGGACAATGTATTTATTATTTGAGAAATGGGTTCAAAATACTTCATTCATTTTACATACATTAGTGTTTCGTAATTTTAAAAATTAAAACATATAAAAAATTAATTTAAATAGAAAATAGCCCTACATTTTTTTCATAGAGGGTAAAAATTATTTATTCATTTCAATGTTGTTTTAATAATGTAAACCAATTATTAATTTTGTGGATATTATTTCATTATGAATTATGTGTTAAAGTAGGATACATTTTTAGTGATATTCATACTGCATATCATACTTCAATTGATTTAAATATCAAATATTTGACATTATATGATAAATAAAAGGCAGTAGAAATTTTTTTTTTATAGAATTAAAATGAAGGATTATGAGGGAAGACCATCACACTATGTCAATGCATTCTAAAGAGAGAGAAATGAAAAATAAATATATAGTCAAACATTCTTGGTGATTTTTGTTGGTGGAAAAAATGTTGGCTATAATATTTACCTCCCCTTATGAGTGAATACTTAAAATATTATTGTGTACCAATTATGTTATTAACAAAGATGTTTTGTGGTGTTACATGAATAGGTTGAGTGGTCCAAAAGAAAAATATTCATTATAATTGAGTCGGATTCATCTCAATAAATAAAGATGTTATTTAACTTATAAGATTTTTATAAAAATAAATAATCATTTTCATCAATCATAATATGAATCACCCACAAGATAAATGAATTGAAAGTATAATTATAAGTCATTTTGTGTATCAGGAATTAAGTGTTTGTACATATAACCTTAACTACAAGACATATTTGTGTTCAACATCAAACCATCAACAAACATCATCCATCTTCCCCAAATTCCTAAACTCCTCATGTGGAAACCAGTAAATTTATTAAGAGTTTACATTTTATATCCTTATAATTTATATAGAATTTATGGTTCCTTATACTATGATTCAATATCATAAGTATAGTGAAATAATATTAATTTAATTTTAATTGAAAATTTTCCCTTGGTGGTTATAAGTCCCCAGCCTTAAACCTTACTTAATCTTGAGTTATTACAAGATTACACATTGAGGATCTTTTCAGGTTTAGAGTTTTAGAGAATTAGATCATGAAACTTGCATTACATTCCACATTTAAACAAAGTGGTTACATAAAAGACAGTATTCATTCTTCCCATCAATGGAAACATATTTAAAATATAACACAGATTCTTTCTTGACACATCCTTGACACTATCATCACATCATGTACCTTTCCCTTAACCTGTGAAAAACATTTCAAAAACTTGGTATGAGCATAAAAAGATCAGTAAGGGTTATAAAAACATGGAAAGGAAACATGAGCTCATATATACATAAGAATGAAATCATACTTTACCCATAAAACATAGGCATATCAAATCATGAATAAATCATAGAAAACATAAGACATAAAGGTAACTTGAGGCATTCATAACATTCTTACGTAGGGAGTAACCCTCTTGGTTACGTTTGGAATACCCATCACAGTATCTTCCCTAAATCTCTTCGGAGAAACCTTAACGTTTCACTCCTTCGCGTTACCCAATGCATTAGAGAGCTATATCGGGCTCACCCGCCCTTAGTTTATCACGGAACCACCAGTTTACATAACAATGCCCAAGAACCATAACATAAATGTATCACATAAAACATGCATAAAGGAAACATAACATCTCCACATTTCAATCACAATATAACATTTTAGTATATTGAAATAATGAATCCATTCAAAAAGAAACCATTTCCAAAACCATTTAAAACATTTAATAATGAGATTTTTGAATCAAAGTGTCCCATTCCACATTGAAGCTTAAAATTTTAAACCATTAATATCCATATAAATAAATCCTTAAAACCATTTTGAAAACATGGATATTAATAAGAACAAATAATTAAAACACTTAAAACGATATTTTGGTTAAAGGGGTTTTACCAAAATTAGAGACACTTGAATACAATAATTGAGGAATTACATTTAGTCAGAACTTTATATTATCATGAGAATAAATGGATTCATGATATAATACTCCAAAGGACAGTATATACACCATATAAGAGTGAATTGGTGCATAACAACAATGAACCCTCAATAAAAATGTCAAATGTGATGAAATCCCTTATAGAGAAGGTATCCTTAAATTAAGGACAAATCAATCTCAGAAATATGTGTGAAAAATATAAGTACACCCAATATAAGTGTATATTAAGTGTAAAACAATAAAAGTTCATTCACACATATTCAATGGATGACATATTCAAGGACTACATGTTGAACCCAAAGAAATCGAAATTGGGTTAAAAAGTTCCCTTACAGCCTAACGGCATCACATCAAAATGAGTTGATGAGAGATAAAAAGTGTATCTCATCACTTGGACATAAAATTTACATCAATAAGTATATATGAGAACATATCCCAACATAACAATATGTAAATTAAACGACCCAACAAAAGAAGTCTTTTAAAAAAGAGGAGGGTGAAAGGTTCCCTTACCGACTTGGGTATCTTTCAAAACATACACCCCATGAAAGAAGGACAATAGATCATTGATGTAAATACTCATAAACGAAAGTATATTACACAAAGAGTATAATAATGGGAAGTACATACACCACTCAATGGAATTTGTGGAAAATGTATCATAAATCTCACGGGAATAAAAGTGAGATGAAAAATCCCTTACGAAAACTCGACAGCCTAACAGCGCCACATAAAACATCCGAATATGGATTTATGAGATCAAATAGGGTATCTCATCACATTAAAATAAAATTTACAGCAAGAGGAATATAAAAGAACATCCCCCAACATTACAAAGAGGATCTTAAAATAAGTGACATAAAAGAGAGTACTTAAGAAAGAGAGAGGTTAGATCTCTTACGAAAGTTCGGCAGCCTAACGGCGCCACTCAAAACTTCCAAAATAGATTGATGAGAGAGAATAGGGTCTCTCATTACATGAACACAAAAATTACAGTACGTGTAATATAAAATATCATCCCAATAACAAGAAAGATGAGCTTTAAAAGGAATGACATAAAAGTGTGTACTTAAAAAGAAAGAGAGGAGTAGGATCCCTTACATCGGGTCCGACTTGACTCGATAGTTCTTTAATCTCCTGAATAATAAACATGAGTTAATTTCTACTTCCTTAAGATCTTTTTTCAAATTCATTATTTCTTTTATATCACTTATTACCATGTCATAAACATTATGTAATCATTTATGTTAATAATATTTGTTTTGCCGATATATGGTTCTTAAGTCGAAAGTGGACTTCTTACAATTACATGTTGTTCGTGTAGCCAAATGTTTATTATATCCAGAATTTTATTAATTATGTAGATATCATATATGTTATATATATCCAGTACATTAATTCATTTATAACATTACATAACCATTTAGAGGTATGAAATGAAATGTACCGTTCATGGAGACGGTAAGCCGTACATACGCATAAACGCTACTTTCATTTCAATTTCATATTTTATAGAATGGAATCATAATGATATAAATTAATATTATAATTCCATTATAATATCATATATAATATCATAGTTCCATACTTTATACGTCCCACATATGGTATTTAACGAATCAAATCACTTTGAGGGGGCGGTAGTCCGCACTTCCTTAAATGAAGATATCGCGTTTACCCATAATGGAAACCATAAAGGTATGCCCAAAATGAAAAAAAAAGATTAAGGAAAACATAAACATATTATATATCATATATAAAAATATTGAAATCATAATGGCCACCTTTGAAGGTGTTAAATGAGTATTGAACAATCATCGTTTTGGGAGGCAGAATTTCGCCATCCACGGAAAACGTATGTTCTTTAACCATTTGATGTAATTGTGTGAGAGTGTAGCTCGAATAAATCTTATAACAACATCCTAGTATATTTAAGATACTGTTGTTGTTACAAAATAAGTAAATAAAAAGAGTTTAGGGGGTTGGAGAAGCAAAATGAAACAAATGAACAAGAGAGAATGAATTACCTTTAAAAGTGTAACTCCTTTTGATTTGAACCTAAAGGCTTCCTTTGAAAGGATTATGCCCAAAGGGAATCCTCTAGGATGAGGAGAGGGATGTGGAGAGAGTAAATGGGCAGGTTTTGGACGATCCAAAGGCTTGAGAAGTGTGTGAAATGAGGTAGAGGTGGGGGCCTTTTATAAGAGGAGAGGAGGGGCACTTTTCGAAAGTAAGAAATATTACATTATTTGAAAATGTTTTTCGGTTTTAAAAGGTCTCACATTGATATAATTAGTTTATAAGGTGATAGGGGTTCGAAATCCACCCATACAATAAGTTTTGGACATGTGTAGGTCATAGATTTTACATTATCTTTTCATTTTATTTAAATCGTCAGATAATGATGTCATCGCTGCATCATTATGATGTCATAAATAATTTAATTTATTTAATGTCTAAAAATTATAAAAAAATTACAATGATATAGGAAATCGTTTTAGATTTCCAATGACTATTTATAATAAAATATCTGACTTGTATAACCCCACTTAAAAATTGTTTTAGTAAAACATATCATGTTTGTGTCATTTTTACTTTTACATTAAATAAAAAGTTATTTATGTCATTTCCCAACCAAAGTGGCTCCATGGGGTCCCCAAGTTGACCCATGGCTTTTCTTTGTCGGCCATTACAAATCCAATGAGATTAGGACATGTTTCAAGTTCATTTCATATTATTAAAGCATTATTTTTACCTTAAACTACACTAATTACCTCTAATCGCGATTAAAAACATAATAAGTTACTATTCACAAAAAAAATTATTTTTACCCCATTGAACCAAATTTTACTTCTTAATGAAAAACATGTATGTCGGATTTTTGATATTCAAAACACAAAGATGGAAAAATTTCATTTAAACTGAAAAATCATTTTTTATAAGTACCACTTAGTGGTGTCACTATTCATCAAAAATTGATGTTTTTCAGAAAAATCCCAAAAATTCACCCTAAGATATATTTGATATTATGAATTCAAAAATGAAGTCTATTTTACAAAATTCAAAACATATAAGTCACATTAATTAATTTAATAATTAATTCCCGTTGTCAAAGCAAATAACGTGTTTTTAGGAAACAATAAGTATCAAAAGATTGACAGTAGTTTAAGTCTGATTTCAAAGTGAAATTAATTCCAATGACCACTATTGGACTTAATGGTAAAAATATATTCTAATTTCACTTTAAAACCAATTCAAAATATAATCTAATCATATAAATAAATTAGATTAAAAAGAGGTTTTGAATTAAAATATAACATTTTACACTATTCATTAAAAAAATGAACTTTATCGGAAAGGTACCAAAAATTTACACAGTGTAAATTTTGATGTCCCGATTCTTAATAAGAGTTTTATTTGGTCCAAAAGAATGTTTAAGAGAGAACAAAACTATATTAAATTATGGTTCAACATAAAAAGTTATAAGTGAACCTTTAGTGAAAACTAGGGCATATACGCCTAAAATTGAATTCATTCCGTATTTTAAGCCTTTAGCTTTTAGTAGATAAATGTAAAAACATTAAAAAACATATATAATCATATTTTAGTTATTTCTATCCATTCCCGCCAATACAACGGCTACTTGTTAACTACCATTTGAAATAATATTATTTTATTATTAGAGTGCAATGTAAGATTCCCAAGAAACTCGTTTTTGCGTGTTGGGTACGCCATCGAGCATAGCATCCCCTTTAAAGTCATATCAATATTTTTTTCACAAATATGGATAAATATGAAAATGGAATATTCTTTATTTACCTGGGGTGTTACATCCTTCCCTCCTTTTGGGAATTGCGTCCTCGCAATTTTTAAAATTGAGCTTGGAAACATCCTTGAAAGTCCCACATCGGAACAAGAGTCGGTAAAACAATCACATTAAAATAATGAAAGATAAGTAAAAAGGTCACTCGAGTTAACCCATACTAGGATTCCATGTAGAAAAATATGGACATGGAGGAGAAAACATAGGGTCATGTTCTGATGGAGAGTAATAGAAAACATGTTTAGGAGAAAGTTAACAATAAGAAAATCACAAACCTGTGATGCGTTAAACGGTATTAGATTCCCCAGTAGTAAAACTTAATAGACAAAATTTTTGTTTTAAGATACTTTTTATTGAGGAATTTATTCATAAGGAAACATAATCACTTATCATGTTGAATTTCAACTTTTACTAGATTCCTTAATCAAACTCATATTTTTTTTCCAAAAGACGAGTATTTAGGGAGACTTGTTTACATTAAGAGTACTATAATCAACTTATAGAGAATCACCTAATCCAAAAAATAGAACTATATACTTCCCATGTCTTTAGACCTTAACCAAAACCAAAAAGGTTATTACAAGACCAGATAATCTAGAAAAGGATAACCCTTTATAAAAATAAAATCTATTCTTAACCTCCAAAATTTGTCCAACAAAACCCAAAGATCAACGAGGACCATTCTATAATCAATTTGTCAATAAAATTCTTCAAATTAAACCAAACTAAGATTGAAACCCAAATATTTGAAAGATTTAGTCACATATTCTTCTAAGTTAAATCGTAACATTTATCTCCAAACAGCATCAGTTGCTATTAAAGTCTCGTATTGAAAAGTAATTAACCTAATCACATATCCTCCATGATAGGTTAATAATTTTCATAAATAACCCAAAATCAACATACTCTTAATTCATAAAATCATATAACTAGAAATAATCAGTCAAAATAACCAGGGACTTCACGTAGTCCAGTGGTAGGCGATAAATACTAGTCGCACTTTGGTTGTGGGTTCGATTCCCGCAGCTTTGTCCGACGCGACGGGATGTCACACGGTCTGCGTGTTGTCCTTTTTCCAAAACTATATAATTCATAAATCATTCCCCAAAAAGAGATAAAATCATCAAAAATGATCATAACATATTTTAACCTCAAGTTTATCTCATGCTTTTCATTTTCCATCATATCATATAATAACCCATAATTACCTCAAAAGTAAGGATCATATAAACTCTAATGGTTACCCTTATTATTATTACCTGAACTTCCACATGGATTGGTCATATCGTACATGATGCATTAAAGATCATACCAAGGTTCAAGTTGTTGATCATGACTCCTTGATATTTGGTTTAGAACAACCACGAGTTTCCTCATTGAATCCTCCATTTTATCTAGTATCTTAATCAGAGAACCACCACGGTTTCCTTCAAACCTATTGTCACTTTGGTGCCTGCTAGAACCATCGATTCACTAAAAATAGAAATGTCAGTGTGCGTATATCAACAAAACCATCATGTACTAATGAGGAAGGTAAACACTAAGATACACTTACTCATTCACTTTATCTAAAACTTGGACTCTTTCTAAAATCCTAACCATTATGGTAATGTCACTTGTGCTTAGAGAATACCCTAACCTCTAAAGTTATCTAAACCGACCTTTGATACCAACTATAAGGCCTCAGCCTTAAACCTTAATTAATCTTGAGTTATTAAAAGATTACACATTGAGGATCTTTTCAGGTTTAGAGTTTTAGAGAATTAGATCATGAAACTTGCATTACATTCCACATTTAAACAAAGTGGTTACATAAAAGACAGTATTTATTCTTCCCATTAATGGAAACATATTTAAAATATAACACGGATTCTTTCTTGACACATCCATGACAATATCATCACATCATGTACCTTTCCCTTGACCTGTGAAAAACATTTCAAAAACTTGGGATGAGCATAAAAATCTCAGTAAGGGTTATAAAAACATGTAAAGGAAACATGAGCTCATATATACAAAAGAATGAAATCATACTTTACCCATAAAACATAGGCATATCAAATCATGAATAAATCATAGAAAACATAAGACATAAAGGTAACTTGAGGCATTCATAACATTCTTACGTTGGGAGTAACCCTCTTGGTTACGTTTGGAATACCCATCACAGTATATTCCCTAAATCTCTTCAGAGAAACCTTAACGTTTCACTCCTTCGCGTTACCCAATGCATTGGAGAGCTATATCGGGCTCACCCGCCCTTAGTTTATCACGGAACCACCCATTATCATAACAATGCCCAAGAACCATAACATAAATGTATCACATAAAACATGCATAAAGGAAACACAACATTTCCACATTTCAATCACAATATAACATTTTAGTATATTGAAATAATGAATCCATTCAAAAAGAAACCATTTCCAAAACCATTTAAAACATTTAATAAGGAGATTTTTGAATCAAAGTGTCCCATACCACCTTGACGCGTAAAATTTTAAACCATTAATATCCATATAAATAACTCCTTAAATCCATTTTGAAAACATGGATATTAATAAGAACAAATAATTAAAACATTTAAAACGATATTTTGGTTAAAGGGGTTTTACCAAAATTAGAGACACTTGAATACAATAATTGAGGAATAACATTTAGTAAAAACTTTATATTATCATGAGAATAAATGGATTCATGATATAATACTCCAAAGGACAGTATATACACCATATAAGAGTGAATTGGTGCATAACAACAATGAACCCTCAATAGAAATGTCAAATTTGATGAAATCCCTTATAGAGAAGGTATCCTTAAATTAAGGACAAATCAATATCAAAAATATGTGTGACAAATATAAGTACACCCAATATAAGTGGATATTAAGTGTAAAACAATAAAAGGTCATTCACACATATTCAATGGATGACATATTCAATGACTACATGTTGAACCCAAAGAAATCGAAATTGGGTTAAAAAGTTCCCTTGACAGCCTAACGGCATCACATCAAAATGAGTTTATGAGAGATAAAAAGTGTATCTCATCACTTGGACATAAAATTTATATCAATAATTATATATGAGAACATATCCCGACATAACAATATGTAAATTAAAAGACCCAACAAAAGAAGTTTTTTAAAAAAGAGGAGGGTGAAAGGTTCCCTTACCGACTTGGGTATCTTTCAAAACATACACCCCATGAAAGAAGGACAATAGATCATTGATGTAAATACTCATAAACGAAATTATATTACACAAATAGTATAATAATGGTCAGTACATACACCACTCAATGGAATTTGTGGCAAATGTAGCATAAATATCACGGGAATAAAAGTGAGATGAAAAATCTCTTACGAAAACTCGGCAGCCTAACGGCGCCACATAAAACTTCTGAATATGGATTGATGAGATAAAATAGGGTATCTCATCACATTAAAATAAAATTTAAAGAAAGATTAATATAAAATAACATCCCCCAAAATTACAAAGAGGATCTTAAAAGACGTGACATAAAGGAGAGTACTTAAGAAAGAGACAGGTTAGATCTCTTACGAAAGTTCGGCAGCCTAACGGCGCCACTCAAAACTTCCAAAATGGATTGATGAGAGAGAATAGGGTCTCTCATCACATGAAAATAAAAATTACAGTACGTGTAATATAAAATATCATCCCAATAACAAGAAAGATGAGCATTAAAAGGAATGACATAAAAGTGTGTACTTAAAAAGAAAGAGAGGAGTAGGATCCCTTACCTCGGGTCCGACTTGGCTCGATCATTATTTAATCTCCTGAATAATAAACTTGAGTTAATTTATACTTCCTTAAGAACCTTTTTAAAGTTCATTATTCCTTTTATATCACTTATTACCATGTCATAAACATTATTTAATCATTTAAGTTAATAATATTTGTTTTGTTGAAATTTGGTTCTTAAGTCGAATGTGGACTTCTTACAATTACATGTTGTTTGTGTGGCCAAATTTTTATTATATCCAGAATTGTATTCATGATGTAGATATCATATATGTCATATATATCCAGTACATTCATGCATTTATAACATTACATAATCATTTAGAGGTAAGAAATGAAATGCACCGTTCATGGAGACGGTAAGCCATACGTACGCATAAACGCTACTTTCATTTCTATTTCGTATTTTATAGAATGGAATAATAATGATATAAAGGTATATTATAATTCCAGTATAATATCATATATAATATCATAGTTCCATCCTTTATACGTCCCATATATGGTATTTAACGAATCAAATCACTTTGAGGGGGCGGTAGTCCGCACTTCCTTAAATGAAGATATCGTGTTTACCCATAATGGAAACCATAAAGGTATGCCCAAAATTAAATAAAACAGAAGATTAAGGAAACCATAAACATATTATATATCATATATAAAAATAGTGAAATCATAATGTCCACCTTTGAAGGTGTTAAATGAGTTTTGAACAATCATCGTTTCGGGAGGCAGAATTTCGCCATCCACGGAAACCATATGTTCTTTAACCATTTGATGTAATTGTGTGAGAGTGTAGCTAGAATAAATCATATAACAACATCCTATTATATTTAAGATACTGGTTTTGTTACAAAATAAGTAAATAAAAAGAGTTTAGCGGGTTGGAGAAGCAAAATGAAACAAATGAACAAGAGAGAATGAATTACCTTTAAAAGTGTAACTCCTTTTGATTTGAGCCTAAAGGATTCCATTGAAAGGATTCTTCCCAAATAAAATCCACTAGGATGAGGGGAGGGATGTGGAGAGGGTAAATGGGAATGGTTGGCTGAGCCAAAGGCTTGAGGAGTGTGTGAAATGAGGTAGAGGTGGGGGCCTTTTATAAGAGGAGAGGAGGGGCACTTTTGGAAAGTAAGAAATATTACATTATTTGAAAATGTGTTTCGGTTTTAAAAGGTCTAACATTGATATAATTCGTGGATAAGGTGATAAGGGTTCGAAATCCACCCATCCAATAAGTTTTGGACATGTGTAGGTCATATAGTTTACATTATCTTCTCATCTTATTTAAATCGTCAGATAATGATGTCATCGCTGCATCATTATGATGTCATAAATAATTTAATTTATTTAATGTCTAAAAATTATAAAACAATTACTATGATATAGGAAATCGTTTTAGATTTCCAATGACTATTTATAATAAAATATCTGACTTGTATAACCCCACTTAAATGTTTTTTTAGTAAAACATATCATGTTTGTTTCATTTTTACTTTTACATTAAATAAAACGTTATTTATGTCATTTCCCAACCAAAGTGGCTCCATGGGGTCCCCAAGTTGACCCATGGCTTGTCTTGGTCGGCCATTACACATCCAATGATGTTAGGACATGTGTCATGTTCATTTCATATTGTTAAAACATTATTTTTACCTTAAACTACACTAATTACCTCTAATCGCGATTAAAAACTTAATAAGTTACTATTCACCAAAAAATTATTTTTACCTCATTGATACAAATTTTAATTCTTAATGAAAACCATGTATGGCGGATTTTTTATATTCAAAACACAAAGATGGCAAAATTTCATTTAAACGGAAAAATCAGTTTTTATAAGTACCACTTAGTGGTGTCACTATTCATCAAAAATTGATGTTTTTCAGAAAAATCCCAAAAATTCACCCTAAGCTATATTTGATATTCTGTATTCAAAAATGAAGTCTATTTTAAAATATTCAATACATATAAGTCACATTAATTAATTTAATAATTAATTCCCGCTGTCAAAGCAAATAGCGTGTTTTTATGAAACAATAAGTATCAAAAGATTGACACTAGTTTAAGTCTGATTACAAAGTGAAATTAATTCCAACGACCACTATTGGATTTAATGGTAAAAATATATTCTAATTTCACTTTAAAACCAATTAAAATGATAATATAATCATATAAATAAATTAGATTAAAAAGAGGTTTTGAATTAAAATACAACATTTTACACTATTCATTAAAAAAATGAACTTTATCGGAAAGATACCAAAAATTTACACAAAGTAAATTTTGATGTACCAATTCTTAATAAGAGTTTTATTTGGTCCAAAAGAATGTTTAAGAGTGAACAAAACTATATTTAATGATGGTTCAATATCAAAAGTTATAAGTGAACCTTTAGTGAAAACTAGGGCATATACGCCTAAAATTGAATTCTTTCCATATTTTAAGCCTTTAGCTTTTATTGGATAAATGTAAAAACATTAAAAAACATATATAATCATATTTTAGTTATTTCTATCCATTCCCGCCAATACAATGGCTACATGTTAACTACCATTTGAAATAATATTATTTTATTATTAGAGTGGAACGTAAGATTCCCATGAAACTCGTTGTTGCGTGTTGGGTACGCCACCGAGCATAGCGTCCCATTTAAAGTCATATCAATATTTTATTCAAAAATATGGATAAATATGAAAATGTCATATTCTTTATTTACCTGGGGTGTTACAGTGGTAAAGATCATTACCCGATTCATAAAAAATATTACTACCTTATATAAATGGCATACATTTTAAATTGATTACATCTATTGAAATCGTTTTGAACCCAAATCCTTTTTGATGAAAATAATCTAATAGAGTATAAAATATATTGGTCCAATTTATATATCAGAGAGATAATAAAAATGGTTTTATGAGTTATATTATTTTAATAAATTGATAAAAGATTCATCATTTCAATTAATATTTTACATGTATTTTTATGTGATTTGGATTAAATTATTTTTGAATATAAACCTATATAGGAATGGAATGGTGTCATATTATCAAAATAAAAAAAATTGAACTCAGGAGGCCTTTCCTTTTACTAAGTATTTTTTCTAAAAGATAATAAGTATGATGAAAGAGTATAGATTTATGGGAGAATATGTGGGAGTAAAAGCATGAAAGAGATTCTATGAAGAGAATGTGTTCAATATTATCTCCACAATAAATTCCTTATAATTTATTTCTCTATTTATAATTATAAACTAAATTAATAAATGTTTTATGGTATGTTTTTTATTTGAATCTAATGTTAGGGACATAATTCCCTATATAGTATTGTGAATATCACACCTTCATTTCAATACATAATGTAATGTCACCCATGTTTGTGTTAAATGATTAGTTTTTGAAGATGACATGAGTATTATCATAAAGTATTACAGAAATATTAAAATATAAGGTTTTTAACTAACTAGTAGGATTAGTAATATATTTCCTTATAATGAATCGGTACACATGTTATATTCCATAAAATCATCTCCTAAATTAGTTGTTCATACATACTCTTCATGCATTCATAAAAATTAACAAAATTATTTTCCCCCATATTCAATTGGTTTTTTTATTCTATTCAAGATAGAAATGTGGTTTAATTTTTCTAATGGAGGTTTGTAGTACTTGAAATAGTATTGGTAGATTCTAAATACATAAGATCATACATATCATCATTTAACTTATCTTGACTGATCGATTAAACACATTTTATATTTTGAAAATACAAAGAGAATGATCAGCTGTATTATCCCATGTTTTGGTAAGAACCCTAAATTCATGTGGTTTTAATATTTTCATTAAGGATGTGAAATGGTTTTAGTGTTAGGATCTTTAATATGACCATTATATATATATATAGTTTAATTATACGTTTTTATTGTTTCACTATGTTTTATTATAAATTTAATATTTTATTGTTATTTATATAATTTATAGACGTCCTTACATGAATATTAATTATAAATAGAATGTGTAAATTTTATAAAAAAGTATCTAAAATAGGTTACACTTGGCCTAACAAAATATGATCTGGGTAACTATCATATTGAAGCCAATCAAGCACTATAGAGACACATAGAAAGGTATGTAGATTATTTTTTGATCCATTATCAGGTAGAAATTGTTGGATGAACTTGAAGTACATTCACGGTTACAAAGAGTGGCACATTGGGGAAACAATAACATCAAAAGTAGCATAGTTGAAATAAATGATCCACTTAAATATATAATTTATGTGGAATCAATTACAACATAGGTAATTGAAAAATTCTTGTAATGGCATGTGAATATTGTATATTTTCTAAGTTTAAATTATGTATAATGGATAGTCTATGTTGTCTCCAGATAGTATCCCACAATAATCATGTTTGTCAATTGATATTTGGAAATTAAGTGGAGGTTGTTTATCAAATAGAATAATTTTAAAAATAATAAATGAAATTAAAAATTATTTTTGAAAAAAAACATTGTTAATAGATTTATGTAAAAAGAGTAGGATCAATTTTTTCAGTAACATCATGATGAAAAAAATTATCCCATATCTTTGATATTTATGATAAATTAAAGACTCCACAATCTTGTTGTCAATCACCATTCGTTGAAGGATGTAATTGAAATCACTCCTCTAGGCATGGAATTTCACAATCTATTAACAAAATAACTATTGAATGTCCTTATATAAAATTTTTTAACCATTGAAATCAAAAAACAATACACTTATTTCATACACATGCCACCGATCAGCAGACACTAGCCACCTATCACAATCAGCTCGATCTAGAAAAATAGCACTAGGATGAGGGATTTTAACGATACTCAACCAAAGATATAAATAATGAATGACATCAAAAAAATTATAGAATTAAGTTAATTATGAACCACTGAATATAGAAATAATGTAATAAAAAAATATAGTAATAAATAAAATCACAAGACTCAGACATTACAAAAGGAAAAAACATCCTTCCTTGATCAGTCAAAAGTTTTACCCTTCCATCTGAAGTGTATGATAGTAAAATGGGGAAGAATATATAATTATAATATCCAGAAAAGATAACAGATAAAATCAAAATTTCTTAAATATTAAAATCTTCTAGAACAACCCCTCATTTACAATCTTTAATCATTTGAATGTATGTGAACACTCATATTTACTAGGTTGAGGGGTAGACAAATTTCCCTCTATATTCATTTGTTTGAATTTTTTAGTTTATTTAAATACATAAATTTCTAAATCTAAGTAATGTATATTAATAAAGGTCCTTAATCTATATCATGATAATTATCCCAAAAAATCCCATTTTATTTTGACATTTTTCATAAATGTTATGATGTAATTACTATGGGAGACATTCATTTCATGAAGAGACTCCTCAACTACCAATATTTTGTCAAATTAAATTGATTTTTTAATGAATTAAATTCTCCAAAAAAACTAATTTTAAAATGATGTTCTATGTAATATAAATAATACAACCTAAATCACTTCATCTAGGTGTCTATTTTCCATTATATTCATCAATTACTACTTTGGGGTCAATCATATTGTCTATATATTTTTTCCGATGTGATTGAATTTCCTAAGATAGTTTGATTCAAATTATATTAGTGTCAATAAGACAATTTTGAAGCTAAAAAAGTAATATTAGAAATATTAATCACTTCATATGGATACAGATTGTAAATTTTATACTAAAATTACATATGATACACAAAAACTTTAGGCTTACAGTATTAATCAATTTCCACAATTAAGGAAATAATTCATAAAATGGTAAAATGAAGAAAATAATATCTAATTTATTTATTTTATGTAATAAAATCATTTTCAAACTTATGTTAATTTATTGATTTATATATAATTATATAATTCTAAATATTATAATGTTCTAGGAACTAGGAGAAACTATGCTAATGAACCATGATACAAATGATGAAATGATTTTAGGAATGAAATTTACAATATAATGGGTTTTTGTGTTTATGACATCATAATGGTACTTAACATTTATGAGGTTGTTAATAATAATGTTATACATATAAAATTTACCACTTCACCAAACAATGATTAAGTATCCCTTGATTCCTTCATGTTCAAATGAACCATGAATTTTTTTTGATCATCTGATAAAATTGATGGAGAGAATTGGTGAAATTCTATGGGAAAATATATTCTCAAATATTTATTGTTCACATAATGATAATTTTACTCTAATTGAAAACTATTTGAGGAATAATTTTAAAATTAGTAGATGTCAAATAATAATATAGAGATAGAGTATAATTTTATATCAATGATGCTGGGATCCATTAAAAAATGTATCTAATAACATATAGTTCTTAGAACTATTTCTCTAATTTTAGAGATATAATTTATGTTGTATAACCCAATGGAGAGTAAATATTGATATCATAGAAAGAAAATTTAATAAATAATTCTATATAAACCTCATTATTTTTTGTCAGTAATGATAAAAAATATAGATATATACTATAGTGTTTTAAGAAGACATATCTAAAACGATTCATATATTTGAGACATTAGGAGTCTTTAAGTAGTTGTTTATTTTTTTCTCATAGAATAGATAGATTGTGGAGAGTTATTTCATGGAAATAATGATACAAATTGATTGATGTATTCCCAATAATATGGTTCAATTATTAAATATTCAATGATGGTATAAAATCCCATATTTTAAAGATATATCATGAAACACAATAGGAATTAACTCAAAAAAACTATGATATTATTTTATTCCATAAGAGATGGAAGTCAAGATCATCCATGTCAAATATAAATTAAGAATATTATTAGTATTATGAAGTAAATGGATGAACATTCCAATGAACCACTTGTGATATAATGACTAAACATTAAAGATCATTAAAACCATGCATGATCTTATACCACATAAGAGGTCTTCAATGAAAATCCATGTGAGAAACCTCTTATGATGGGGCATAAAGGAAAACATACACCTTCATGAATAATAGGGTGGAGAAAATAATGAATTAATTCATTGTAAACATACTATTCCTGTTAGAAATGAGAATGCATTATTTCATTCAGGTTCAACATATTCATCTGTTACATAAATTTTTCTATGAATTATTGGATCACATACCAGATTCATTGACGTTCAATATCAATGAAAACACTAAGTGGAACAATCACTATAATCTATGTGATGGAATCTACCCCAGTTTATATCTTATAGGGAATTCTCTAGATAATCTATTTAACCTTAATTTGGTATAATATGATACAGTAATGGGTATGAAATCCACCATGATATATATATTTGATATATACAATATTGTGGATCTACATGCTTCAATTGTCAATCATATTGTTAAATAAAACATTTTCAAGCATATGTTCTATTTATAGGGTTAGAATTGAAATTATATATGTTGATCTCCAAGGTATCCTCACTTCATAGCCCCATAACATTTCTATACCAATCTCTTGACTCCCGTTTTATTCTTAAAAACATAAATTATCAGTAATTAATGATAACTACACAGAAATTTAATTTTATTTACATTTCATGAAATATCATATAATCATAAAATATTTAAAAATTATTTTGAACAACAATATTAAAATTCTTTAATTATATCTGTACTGATACCCAATAAATAATATTATCTATATAAAATACTTTATGTAATGTAATTAATTTGTAAACACGAAATTGTTATTATAAGGTAATATTATAATGAATTTCATGATCAGTTTTTTAGATTTAAAACAATTGTGAGATAGATTCATCAACAAAACTCATACCAATACTACCCCTAATATCCATGAGGCCCCATATGATATCGAAAATTTAATTATTATAGTTAAACATGAAAAAATAATATAATTTTTATAGAAGAATCCACCTTATTTAATCAACATAGTTTTCTATGGGGTTATTTATCCTGGGAAATGAAGGATTAAATTGATATTTCATCAATTACTAAGATACCAATAAAATCAATACAACAAAAATGTATCCAATATTAATTATTGAAAATTGAAAATAAACATTTAAAATCTCATTACATCAAAAAAAAATATCTTTATTATATAAATCATCACGTAAATGAATTAATATAACATATCCAATTAAATAATATCTATCATATATGTAAAATATGAGTTTTTATTGATTATGATTTTTCTTTGAAATTCCCATAAATTATTAATGGACATGATGTATAGAGTATTTAGAGAATACCTTACAATATTTATTACGGTCTTTGTTGATTATACTCATTTATACTCTATAGAAAAAGAGGAACATGATTTTCATCACAGGAAATTGTTAATTAATATATCAATGGAGATGTTATGAATTAACTTTAGAATGTATGGATTTTTTTGAAGAAATGCACATTAGAAGGGAATGTGATCAAATCTAAGAGATTCAATGAATATACTTTAATAAAAAAGTAATTTGTGCAAATTAATTTACTATTAAGTGTCATGGGGATATGTAGTTTTCTTTTATTAGTAGGGTGACGACCAAGGATGTTTTAGAAATTTATCACCTATGTATAGACTACTAAATATTTTAGCACTGTATAGGGATGGGTAATTTTCAATATAATAATGAGAGTAAGGATTTGTGGTGGTAAGTTAGATGCTAATCGCATAACCATTACAGACACTCCCATCATGAGGAGAAGAGTATATGATAAAGAATGATACTTTTGAATATTTTTTGGGTTTATTTATCTTGAAAAATTATAAATTCACATTCTACGACAATCATTATTTGATGAAGTAGGTCAATAATAACTCGTTGAATGATCTAGAGATAACAGAAGAAATATTTCCACAAAATATTAATAGCCACTACTATTATATAGATAAGTGATAATTTTTTACTCACCATGTTGGTTTAAGGAATATAATCTCATAGAATATGTTTAATAAGTGTTAATGAACATAATATGAATTAATCACATTCTATGATTATAAGTCCCCACCCTTAAAAATTACATAATCATGAGTTAAGTAAATATTTCACATTTACTATCTTTTCAAGTTTATATATTTAAAGAATTATTCCATTAATATTACAAAATATAACTAAAGAAATATAATGTGGACACTTACAAAAGTATCCATTTTTATCATAATGTGAAAAACCATAAAAATAAACATGATTTTTTTTATTTTTAATAATCATAACTTTTTATTGATTACATCATTAAATAATTCTTCCTTAAATCCTATAATAACATTTAAAAACATGGGATGAGAACAAAAAGATTAAATGACATAAAATTTAAGAAGTCCCTTAATCCAGTTTAATAATTGTAATCCATTTACTGTTCTTTGACCGAATGAAAAAAAAAACATTTTTACATGAATAAAAATAATACCATTATATTAAAAAATAGAAAAATAAAACAGAGAACAATTAAATCTCTTTTAGGTGACTAAGATCATAATATATATAAAACCATTTTAAAGATGTTTCAATTGGAATAACCATATTGATGAATTCCAATATTATTATTATCCAATTAATTAGGGATTTATAATGTGTATCACCATTCATGTAAGCTATATTGGGATCACTCATGGTCTATATTGGTGTTTACCCCTTCATTTAATCTATAATGGGCTCAACCATGAACTAAAATTGGGATCAAACCTTTATATATGATATATCCGGCTCACGCATTAGATATAATGGGGCCCATACATTAGTACAATCTATATCATCCTCACACGTTTCATATAATTCTCATGTATAATTTAATGAATAAAATACATTCCTCACAAAACACTTTTGAAAATGTCTTCAAATCACATATGAAAAATATTTCAATATAAAAATACCATTTTCATTTAAGAACCCATTTTTCAATACAATGTTACTAAAAAATAAATAAGGGATTTGTTTTCCATTTATACATAATAAGGATTATAGAGTACTATATGCATAAAATAATTGTTTCAGCAATAGAGATTTTGTCGTCACCACATATGTTAAAAAAATATTTCTTTTATCATTTTGAAATGAAAGTAAAGTGGTTCATATAGCATGAATACTATTCAGAACCTTTAAAATGATGCCATAAAATGCCATGTATAATCCATTTATATAAATATAAATCAATATGTGATTTAATATCAAGATGAAAAGATTTGATACATAAATCATTAAATGTTTATGGTGTCCCAGACCACATTGAACAATTATATCCTAATCACTGTGAATTAATAAAATTAAAATAACATTAATTAACATTATTATAAATTATATATGGACATTAAATATAATATTGGCTGTATATACACCTAATAAATGAATACTAGAGAATATTATCCATATTTTCCTTAATGAAAGAAGATAGAGATGAAGTCCCTTACATCAATTGTGAAATTTCTCGTACATTAATTATCATCCTAAATAATAGGATTAGGTTAATTAATAATTTCTTGGTAACATTTTTCATGTTAATTATTCATTTTATAGCACTTATTAAAATTTTATAACAAATAAATAATTATTTAATTTCATATTGGATGTTTTATCTATATTCAGTTCTTAAGTTGGAGATGAACTTGTTTATGATATAAATTTTCCATGAGGTCATAAGTACAACAACTCTAGAGTATAAAACATGAATTAAAAATCTTATATATTCTTATATATTTATTTATAATAATATTTGATGAAAAACTAAAAACCCCATTCATGGAGATGATAAGATGTACATACACATGAACAATATTTTATTTTTTCCTCTCACACTGAAAGTGTGAAATTAATTGAAATTTATTTAAATATATATATAGATAATATATTATTAAAGTAGAATTAATATTTAATTTATATAATATATGGTTACTAAAATATTCCTTAATACATTCAAGGAGATGTGTGAATGAATCACATCATTTTGAGGTGGTGGTAGTCCACACGTCCCCAAATGAAGTTATCATATGACAAAAATATTGAATGAATGAAGGTATGATTAATATATAAAATATAGAATTTGAAATAGGTTTTAATATATATATATATTAAAATATATTTTGATCTGAATAATGGTTTTATAAAAATCCATGTGGGTGGTAATGTAAAAAATAGTAGAGACGTTTTTCATGCAGGTGACTAACCAACATAACAAGGACAAGAATTTTGATTATCTAAATAAGAGGAGGTGATAAACTAAATTGATATGATATATTTAATTATAAACCAACACAATGCTGAGTTTACAATATTATACACTAATCATGAATTTATTTGTTGATGGAGGTGAGGATAATGTATTAAATGAAATTAAGAGAGGTGCTTTGAGAAAATTACATCTTGAATATCCCATCCTATAAATACCCTTTAGGACCATATAATTAGACTTTTGGTGATAGATGTAGTACTCAAATGTGGGGAAAATGAAGATGAGAGGTTTGGTGAGAGATTTTAATAGTTATATGGCTTTTGGGTATTAATAAAGAGTTGGAGAGGTTTTATTTACATTCGATGAGAGGTGTGTTCAACTGATTAATTTTAAGATTATTTTATATTAAATTCCATCCATATAATTGTGTAATTAAATTCTCAGAACTTTTCTTGTAATTAATGTTGTATATTTTAGATAGGGTTGATCAAAAAGTCAAAAAATCATTAAATGTTTCAGTTTTTAGGTATGTTTATCTATTATCATTTAAAATTAACCCCTATAAAAAATTAACTTTTACTACGTTAAATATTATTTTTACCATTGGAAATTATCTATACCTAAAATTGAAATTGAACAGACAACCAAACATAGACCTTGGGAATAAAAAATGGAATTTATTTTATTTAATCCAATTCAAAGAATTGAGAAATTTTTATTTAAATCAAACTCCAAAATCCAAATCAAAGATGCATGTTCCTAATGAGAAATGTTCAATTTTATGAATTGTTTAAATATCTAATATAAATTTAAAATTTATGAAAATGACCTAAATTTAATTAAATGATTAAAAAATAATCTATTTAACCATGAAAGCCAACTAACAAGTTAATCTCAAAATATAAATAAATTTGACGATAATGAAGTTTGAATTTAGAATGCATAATTTCTAACTATTCAATAAAATATGAATTTAATTAGAAATAATCAAAAAATTAATGAAAAATAAATTTTGATTAACCACCTATAAAGAATAAATTTATTTTTTCAAATAGATCTCGTAAATTTGACAAAATACATATTAAAAGGGAATCTCCATCAAATGGTGGAAAATTTGTTTTTTAAAAAATACAACTTATATTAGAAAAATTGAAATTGTGTTCATATAATTTCTAGAAAACATATATGATTAATTAAAAAAATTAAATTTAAAAAAATTAAAACTACATTTCAAAAACAAAATCCATCCGGAATTACATGACTATTTTATGAACTAACTTATTTTCATTTGAAATGATTTTTTAGAAAAACACATCCTTTATATTAAAATTGTTTTTATTTTCATTTGAAATTACTTTTCAATCCAAAAAATACTTATATTCATGTGTCTGAACCCTATATTCATAATTAATTTAATATCATTTGTTCCCTTGATTTTAAATACAATGTTATAACTAAAACATAAAATAATAATATTAATAATATATTAGCTCTTGTTATAACTCAATATTGGGTGTAATTTAAGGCTTCAAAGAAACCCATTGGTGTGTGTCGAGTACGTTATCAAACATAGATACTGTTTAAGGTAATATCTAATTCATAAATATTCATAAAGATTAAAAATTCTAAATCTATAATTAAATGGGATATTACATCCATCCCCCCATTTAGAAATTATGTTCTCATAATTTTAAATTTCCTTTCAGTAACTAAGGTTATATTATTCCAATTTACTTCATTGAAATCCCACATATGAAAATGTTTTAATAAAAACTATACCCTAAAATGATGAAAGATAAGTAAAACATTTCCCCTATGATATCATATACAAGGGAAATATATATGAATAAATGTATATGGATGATAAAACTAATTCTAAAATACTAATAGAGGTTGATGGAGGACACAGTAATTGAAAAGATATCCATAAAAAAAACATAAATATATGAATGGTAAAAAGACCCTTCAAAAAGTGAATGAATATCATTTTTGTTTTAATATCCTTTTGATTGATTTTAGGAATTCATTTTCTTCTTTAATTAGGAACAAAATGAAACATTCTAATATGATGCTTTTATATTTGATAAGAATAATTTTATTCTCATAATATTTCCTAAATTGTGACGTATATCCCTATGAATAACCATAATCATACAAGATCATAAATACCTAAAATGATATCAATATTATAAAACTATGGTCCAAAATTAAATTCATACTTCAACGTCAAATAAAATAATTACATAAACATATCCACATAAAGCTTATTCTATAATGTTCTTTAATATCTTATTATCACATAAAATAATCCTCACAAGGTTTGTCAAAAACCATGATTTTATTCTTATCCTTTAAAGCATACCGAGCTCTAAATAGATTTCATCACTTCACCAGATGTCATAACATGAAATGTAGTAGTAACCATATATTTTTTTGAATAATTTTTTTCAATCATTATGATTTCTCCCTATGTAATTAAATTTGAACACTTATTTTCATAACGACCCAACTCATTGCTGTTAATGAATCTTTCAATATATTGGTAATCTGTTTTGTAATTGTTGTACTATTTAGGACCCCTTCCCTTGTAGTCACAAAATGTGTGACCAAACATACAACATAGATAAAACATTCTAGATACTGGCATATTTTCCATAAAATGTATTTTACTACATAAGGAATATGTTTTAGGATTACCTCCAAAATTATTTATGGTTTCTTATCTATTTACTTCCACCTTGGACATTTCTTACTCTTATCATCTCATGGAACATAAGGGTCTGAAAACCCCATTTCAACATTATCAACACAATGAACCAATTTTTCATATCATTAAAATATCATGAGTTCATCACTATTAATTTCCATGGTTTCAACCGTATGTAAAATATATTAATTTCACTTTCAATGCCTCAAATAAAGTCTGGGACATTCTTCACCGATCTAGTGAATTTTGCATCATATGCGACAACAGGATCATCAACCTTTTGATTTAATTTGAAAAATTAATTCACCGTCTGACACAGAAAAAATATAAGGAAATATTTATCAAAAAAATATAGATAAATACTTCCCATTCAATGTAATTAAGCTCTTTTTTCTTTATAGTATTCGTAACCAATGACAACCATTGATCGGATTCAACGTCAAAAAAATTGATGGAAAGAGTTAAATTTAGAGGTTATTAACATCCCATGACTTCAAATATATTATCACGTGTATTGATTCATCAATCAAATACAACTAGGTCAGATGATACATTGAATGATAGGGGATGTTTCCCCATAAAATGTCCCACTACTAAAATATTCCTCTATTGTTTATTTGGATGATATCATGAATGGATACCACCACCATTTATAGCATGAGTCATCTATAACATCACTCCAATAAACAGTTTAGTTCAAATTCCGACTAACTCATGATGTTTGTTTAAATGATGTTTTCTCTTGATGCCTTCCCATTACAGTTTTCTTATTCCCTCTATAGAAAACCATTCTGAATAGACATAGTTTTGATAAAGCAACATTGAAATTATAGAATTGTACATCATTTCAAATAAATCATAAAGTAACATCCATTTAAGGAAATAATTTATCCTCATCCAAAAAACTAATTTTTTCTAAACTGATCTTTGGTATAAACTATAATCCCCCGACATTATACATTATATAATCTAGAGTTATGTCAAGAATTCTCATTGAGGATATTTTAATGATTAGAGCAATAGAAAATTAGATCATAACTATTAAATAAAAAAACCATATAAATACAAAGTATAATCATCAAATTATATAAATTTCTTCATTAACAAAAATAATTTTAAATAGAATCATGGTTTCCTTTCATGTTTAATCATCATAACAATTCATTTATTCCATTGTTGACTATATTTTACCTAAATTCCTTTGAGAAGATTTAAAAGCGTGGTATGAGCATAATAAGATAAGATAGATACAAAAAAATAAATAAAACCCTTAGTCTAATAAAAATATGGTAACCTAGTAAATGTTCTTTGATCAGATGAAAAACATCATTTTCACATGAATAAAAATAATTCTTTTTCCTCATCAAAAATCACTAAAACCAAAAAGCTAGAAATGTAAACTCTATTAGCTAACTTATATGATGGTCTATGTAAAATCATTTTAAACACCTTTCAATTGGAATAACCATATGAAAAAATTACAATATTATTATTACCCAATGAATTGGAGATCAATAATTTGTATCACCATTTATATAATTTGTATTGGGCTCATCCATGTGCTATAATGTGGATCATCACTTCTTATAAGCTATAACAGGCCCACCCATGATCTACAATGGGGTTAAACCCATCATATAAGCTATGTCTATATCAAAAGTGAGATATAATGGGTCTCAAACCTTCATTTAATTTATACCAGGCTGAGTCATTTAATATATTTCCGAAGTGTAATTTTATGAGTAAAATATGATCCTCAAAAAACCCTTTTGAAAAATTTATCTAATATCATATGAAAAAAATTCCATATACAAATAAAATTTCAATTTAAGAAACTATCATCATTTAAAAGAAAACCATGAAAATAAACAATGTATTTCATTTTTATTTAATAGCATTATGGATAATAGAGGAAACAAATAATTAAATAACGGTTATAGTGACCGAGAACTCCCTGTCACCACATTTGTTAATAAAACATTCCTTTTGACATATTATAAAAAAATAAAAAAGTTTCATATAAAATTTATCCTTTAAAAACATTTTTAATATATAATGAATTTTCAAAAATAATATTTTTATATTTATATATATTATTTTTTGAATTAATATCCTTATGAAAAGTTTTGATAATTAAATATTTATATGTTCAAGGTGTCACATTCCACACTGAATAAATAAATCATACCCTCCATGAATTAATACATTTAAAATAACATTAATTATCATTATTATAGATAAATTATTGAAACTAAATTACATGGTGACAATATATACACCTAGTAAAATAATAATGGTTCATACTATCAAGAAATGCCGCAATGAAATATGACTGGGATGAATTCCCTTAACTAAAATCTAAAACATCTCCTACATTATTTATCTTCCATAATAATAATCATAGGTTAATTTATACATTATTGAGAAATTTATTCATGTTCATTATACATTTTATATCTCTTATTATAATTTTATAATAATTCATAATTATTTATGATTATATTGGAATTTTTCATCGATTTTCAGTATGCGAATTCGAGAATGAACTTGTTTATGATGCAAAATTGTCCATGTTGGCATAAGTACAACATATACATAATATAAAACAAGACATAAAATTTATTATATCATAATTATATATTAATTTATAATAATATGTTTAAAAAAATCTAAAAACATTGTTCCTGGAGATGATAGGCAATACGTATGCATGAATACTATATTAGTTTTTCCTGTCATATTGAAATAGTGAAATTAAATAAAAAGTTTATAAATATATATAAATAATATCATTAAATTATTAATAACATTTAATTTATATAATATATTTTTATTAAACAAATACATAATATATTCTGTGTGATATATCAATGAATCAAATCATTTTGAGGTACCAGTAGTCCACACGCCCCCAAAAAAAGTTATCGTAGAACAAAAAATTGCAAATAATTAAAATGTGTTTAATATAAAATATCCAGAATATGAAATAAGATATAATATACATATTAAATAATTATTTCACTAGAATAATGGTTTTAATACGGGCCATGATGGGGGTAATTGAAAATGATCAAAAACATTATCTATAGAGGTTATTAACCTACATAACTTGGATAACAATTTCATTTATTTGAATAAGATTAGTAGAGAAATGAAATGGATTTATGAAATTCAATTATAAAAATAAAACTAAATCATGTATATGATTTTGGAGTTATCATGTGTTACTAGATTAAGGATGTGAGTAGAAAGTAGGAAATGAAATGTAATTAACAGAGGTACTTTGAGAAAATTACCTCTTGAATATCCCCTTCCAGAAAGATCCATGTGGATCATGGATTTAGGCTTTTGATGAGACATGAATCACATAGACATGTTTACAATCATAATGGGAGGTTTGGGTAGTGATTTGATGATATATATTCCTTTTGGGCCGATGTAGAGTTGTGAGGAGGTGGTATTTATACATGAGGAGAGGTGAGTGAAAGTGATTAATTTATTGATTATTTTATAGTAAAAGAAAACCCCATAAAGGTGGAATTAAATTTCATGAATTTGGATTGTATTTAATGATGTATTGGATTGTTAGGATAAATCCACAACTCATCCAACCATTAAATGTTTTAGTTTTTTGGAATGTTTTGATTTTTACTTTTATCTT
Source organism: Viscum album (assembly GCA_963277665.1). Lineage (NCBI taxonomy): Eukaryota > Viridiplantae > Streptophyta > Magnoliopsida > Santalales > Viscaceae > Viscum > Viscum album. The sequence goes on from CAUJRU010000074.1 coordinate 2,045,623, forward strand.
CAACAGCTATCAAACATTCACATTTACTATGGTAAATAATTTGTTTACCATTCTACATTTTCTATAGAAATAAAATTAAATTGACCTTACATCCTAATAATGAAATTGTAATTCCAATTATGGAATCCATTTTCTGTAATTCAATTTAAAAAATAGGGAATCATTTATTTAAAATCAATTCTTCAAATAAAACTAAAATGTATGTATTTAAAGTGAAAATTTCAAAGCTCTAAAATGTTTTTATATCATTAATCAGTTTGAAATTGGTTCCAAAGACTATCAATAGAATAATTGATAAAAATATTATATTATATTACATTAAAATCAATAGAAAATATAAAATAATAGTAAAAATAAATTATAGGAAATCGATGTTGGAATTTTAAATGAAATAATTTTAACAATTCATTAAAATATGAATTTAATCTGAAAAATAGAAAAAAATTAAATATAATAAATTTTGATGTCTTTATTTTAACTTGGAATTTTATTATGTCAAATAGAACATATAAATGTGAAAAAACTAGAATTAAATGTTGTTTTCAATCAAAAAATTGTAAAAGTTCATTTTTAAAAAATCAATTATTTTATCCCAAAAAATTGACTTTATTCTTATATCTTTTCTAGAAAAATATAAGATTAATTATAAATATAAAATTTATTATATTAAATATATATTCTTTTAAGAAAATCCATAACCAATGATTTTAGTTTCTTATAATCTCACTTATTTTCATTGTGATAGTTTTTTCATAAAAACACATCCTTTATATTCAATTGGCTTCTATTCTCACATCTAATTAATTATATAAGTAATGAATATTTATATAAACATGAGTAAATCCTATTTTTATGAGTTATTTAATATCATTCATTATCTTCGTTGTAAAATCTATGCAATAACTACAACATAAAACAATAATATTAGTAATATATTATTTTTTGGATATATCTCAGCCTTGTTTACAACATAGGATCTCAAAGAAACTCATTTTCATGTTTCGGGTATGATATTGAACATAAAGTATATTTAAGGTAAAATATAATTCATAAATTCTAATGCAAATAAAATTTATTATTCTATAATTACTGGGTGTGATACAATCATTTCAGAATACATTACCAACGTAAGTAAGAAAAATTGTAGAGTAAGAACATTGCCTAAAGGAAATATCTACATTATCCCCAATAATGATGAAGAGGCACTACGACAAAATAACCATTGGGCGGCGGTTTATTTTACCATTTCGCGGCGGTTTGAACCACCACTAAATCGATTGGCGGTGGTTTTGAAAAATTGCCGCTAAATTGTGCATCGGGAAACTATTCGTGGCGTTTTTCAAAACCTTCAGAGAATGTTTATTTTTCCATTTTGCGGCGGTTTATTTTATGTATTTTATGTATTTTTTTTATTTCGTTTATTTCATATTTATTTTATTTACATTAATTATTTCTTATTTATTATTATTTATTTCTTATTAATTATTTAGTATTTATTTATTATTTATTATTTATTATTTATTATTTATTATTTATTATTTATTAATTATTATTTATTATTTATTATTTATTATTTATTATTTATTATTTATTATTTATTATTTATTGTTTATTATTTATTATTTATTATTTATTATTTATTATTTATTATTTATTATTTATTATTTATTATTTATTATTTATTATTTATTAATTATTATTTATTATTTATTATTTCATATTTATTATTTATTATTTATTATTTATTATTTATTATTTATTATTTATTATTTATTTTATTGAACTTATTATTTATTTATTATTTATTTATTTCTTTTATTGAATTTATTATTTTTTTTTGTTATTTTTTTATTTTATTTATTTATTAGTTATTTTATTTATTAATTATTTCTATGTATTTATTATTTATTTTCTTTTTATTTATTTTATTTCGTTTTTATTTATTTTATTTCATTTTTGTTTATTTTATTTCGTTTTTATTTATTTTATTTCGTATTTATTTTATTTATTTCGTATTTATTTTTTTTATTTTCTTTACATTATCCATGCAAGCCCATGCCCATGCTGATGCATATACCCATGCAATATAAAGAAATCTTGCGTTTGGTGAGATTTGAACCACTAACCTGTTGTATATTTTCCAAAGACTTTACCACTCCAGCAAGCTCGCCATGTAGATAATAAACAGAATTTATCATACTTATATATATTAATTGAAAAAACAAATAATAATAACTAATAGATATAAACTGAAGAATAATTAATCATTAATTAATAATTAATAATTAATAATCAATAATCAATAATTAATAGTTATTGATTTATTAGTTATTTATTGAGTTATTTATTTATTTATTATTATTTAATGTTTATTATAATAAATAACAAATAAAAAATAAATTATAATAATATTTACTTATATTATAAAATTATGAAAATAATATAATAATATAATAAAATTACGAAATTAAAATAACAATACAATAATATAAGAATATAATAAATAATAAATAAATTATAAAAATTAAAAATTAAAAAAAAAATTAAACAACAAATAATAAATAATAAATAATAATAAATAATAAAAAAAATTTAATAAATATTAAATATTAAATATTAACTAATAAATAATAAATAATAAACAATAAACAATAAACAATAAATAACAAAAAATAAATAATAATAAACAAATAATAAATAATAAATAAATTATAATATATAATAAATAAGAAATAAGAAATAATAATAAATAATAAACCAAAAACAATAATAAATAAAAAATAAAAAATAACAATAGATAAAAAACAAAACATAATAAATCATAAATAAATCAAAAATCATTAATAAATACTAATTAAAAAGTATTAAATATTAAATTATAAATAATAAATAATAAATAATAAATAATAAATAATAAATAATAAATAATAAATAATAAATAATAAACAATAAATAATAAATACTAAATACTAAATAATAAATAATAAATAATACACAATACATAATAAATAATATATAATAAATAATAAATAATAAATAACAAACAAGACTAAATAAATAATAAACAAACAATATTTCATAATACTTAATACACAATATATAATACATAATACATAATACATAATATATAATATATAATATATAATATATAACATATAGTAAAAAATATTATTATTATTATTAATAAAAAATAAAAAATAAATAAATAATAATAAATAATAAACAATAAACAATAGAAAATAAATAATAAATATTAATAAATAAATAATAATATATAATATATAATATATGATATATGATATATAATAAATAAAATATTATTATTAATAATAATAAATAATATATAAGAAATAATATATAAGAAATAATATATAATAAATAATAAATAACCAGTAAAAATATCATGATTAATAATAATGAATAATATATAATAAATAATATATAATATATAATATATAATAAATAAATATAAATAAATATAAATAATAAAAAAGAAATAACCAGTATCAAATAATATATAATAAATAAATTAAAGTATATTATATATAATGAATAATGAATAATAAATAATAAATATGTTATATTATATTATAAATAATAAATAATAAATAATAATTGAAACGCATGAAAAAGTATAAAAAGGCGTGATAAGGGATGAAAAATTATGAAAACACATGAAAACAGATGGAGAAGCATGAAGAAGGAAGCATTAGAAAGCATGAGAACGCATGAAAACTCATGAAAAATCTGGAAAACCCCTTAAGAATGCAACATAATCATCATAATAACCCACAAAAAACCATTGATAAAGATAAAAAGTCATGGAAACTCAAATAAACAGTAATAAATGGAGCAACCATTAAAACCCATCAAAACGGTCATAAAGTGACAAAGACATTAGACTCACATTAACAGAGATAACTTATGATCCGAGAGTTCGTTCTAGATCCACGACCTGTGAAATCAATGATCTTGAAATGATCTTTGAGCTGATAGGTGAAAGAGACTGAATGGACTGGTGGATCAGAAGATACGACCATTTTAAAAAAATGATGGGGAACGAGTGCTAGAAACGATGCATCAAAAAACATAACAAACCTGATACCCATTAAAAAGGATGGAACATATGATCCATGAGTCCATGTGGGTACCGTGACTAGTCAAACTGAAGTTCATGGAACGATCTACAGTCTGGCAGGTGGAGGAGTCTGAACTGACATGCGGATCAAAAGTTAGGTTTGTTTGAAGACAAGTTCAACGGGACACTGGTGAAGGAAACAGGGTTTCGGAGTCCTTTAGAGGGGTTTTTGGTGTCAAGAAAGACGACAGAAGCATTATTGTGTTGAAATTTTTTATATCTCTCTTCACTGGCTTCGATTTGATATGTGGTAGATCCCAAACGGACACCTGAAGCGAATGCTATGGTCGTTTCAAGTTGAATATATTTTTTCAACTATGTTATAACTCTCATATCTTTTTCACCTTAAACCACCTCAAGGTTTTGGTTATACGTTCCTCTAGATCTCTACATGAGCTTCGATTTGACTAGTCGTGGTGCTCCAACGGACGCCCAGATCAAATGTTATGGTCGTTTTAGTGATTTCGGGGATTCTCATGTTTTTTTATTTTTTTCCATTCATTTTTCGGCGGTTTCGCGTTTAGAAGCAGTTCTTAAAACTGCCACAAAAAAACTGCTGTGAAATGACAGTTTTCCTATAGTAATGGGAAATATTTTCATGAGTATGTAAAATAATATTCAATATTAAAAAATGATTAGAATATATTAAACATTTACAAGATAATTTTCAATTCAATAATTTTGGAGAAGATAAATTATGTATTGTGAGTTCATTTAGATATTCAAGTTAATGTCTAAGTAACCAAGTAATTGAATATTTGTGACTAAAATATTCAAAAAATGGATTTAATTATTACAAAAAAAACTATATTTGGAATCATCACCAAATATAATGAGTCATTTATTTTATTAATAAATATTTCATCAATCTCTATCCACCCTTGATGTATAATGATGTACTATGATCAATTATATCACTTTTGGAGGCAAGACATGGAGAATAAGATTATTGAGTGCCCCATAAATGTGGATGTATTTTATGAAAGTGAATTCAATTTGTTACATGTCAATAGAATGAAACCACCAGGACATATACCTATAGGGAAATGTTATGAGTTAATCATGGATTTTTTAAACTATATTTTAAATAAATAATTATGTATATATATATATATATGAAAACAATGAAATATAGATTTTGGTTATTAAATCACGAATACAAACCGAATAATTTCTATTTTGGATGACTTCTCACTGTATAAAAATTCAATTACATATATTAGTGATATAGTGAATCCACTATAGGATGCATTTTCTGTCATATCATTTCAATACCATTATTATCCTCTATGTTTTAAACGTGTCTTCACTTTGACATGAATTTGATGCTGAAATATACAATTACATATAACTCACGAATTATTGCAATATGGATAGGATCATTTCAACACAAAAAATCATTTAGAGAGATTTCATGATGAACAAAACAATATATTGGCATTAAAATATATCATCAGGACACTTATAATAAATTTTTTCCAATTTATGATATCTATAGTCACATATTAATCATTTTTAAGGAATCGATATAGAACTCATAAATGTTGTGGTGAAGTTGGTTGTTGAAAGCTAGATGGAACCCAAAATTTATAAGAGAGTAAATGAAGGTTTAATCTATTAGGTAACACATCCAATCATCATATATTTAATAAATGATATATTGAAAATATTTTAACACTTGTGTAGTTTTTAGTAATCTTAGAATACATCCTTGGAATTTTACCCACAAATTATCTTATGATATTTTGATAAAAGGGAATCTCCATTGTCACACCATATCATTATATTCAGTTTTATATTCATTAATCTTTTTTATGGTGTCTCTCAATTTCTTGATGTTCTAGATTTCAATTTTGATATTTTGTCGATGTTTCATAACTTTTATTGTTTATGTGCATGATATAGAAAAAACTATGCAACCTCTAGATGTAGAGTATTTTTTACTTCATTTTCATCCTCTATGGATTGATATGACCAACATGATCATAAATTTATCCAACCAATTTGGATCTAATTGGATTTGAGTGAGACCTGGGAGGTCTTTGTTCATGGGAGCATGACCCAAGAATGGATAGACAAACGGTGGGGAAGTTGTGTGCATGGTTCATCCAATGTTGGAAGAACTATATCACATTATTGATGCATGTTTTCTAAAATATTTCATCTAAAATATATGGGTTCCTAGTTTACGTAGTATTGGAAGCACAGTTGGCACATGATTTTGGAAATCATGCAGCTTAACCATAAAATGTTCTCAAGTCATTGAATGTGAAAAATTCAAATTCTAACCCATTTTATTGTTAATTCCAAAACACACATTTTCCCCATCTCCTAGTGTGCATGGGAATAGGGGTGTTCCTCACTTCTTCTCAATATTCATATCTGATATTCATTATTATATCAAGTGATTTCTTTATGGTTTTATGGGGATTTTCAAAGGTAATATTCATCAATCTTCTTCCTCTAACTTCCTCTTACATCTTCATGGTGGCTCGTATTTCCCTTTGTAGGGGGGATCTTACATTCATGTATATTTTTGATTATATTAGGGGTTTTTTGTTGTTATGTTTTCATTTGTATGTTCATTATCCTTTTAGCCTTTGTGGTGTTGATTTAGGTTGGCATTAATGAAGAACTTATGGTTTGAGGTTGGTTTCCCATTAAACGTTTCCGTTAAATTTATGAATTATAGATTTATTTACAAATAAAATGGATATTTATTAGTTATTTATTATTTGTGGAATAATTTGAAGATGTCAAAATTGCGAATTTATATCCTGTTTTTATCTATATGTTATTATTTGTTCTAATATTTTCACACGAATTATTTGATAAAATACCTCGTTAGATTTTAAAGGTGCTTTGTGATTTCTAAGGAACGGTATTGTATTGCTAAATTTATTTGGATTCTAAAATTATGGTTTGGGTTTATTAAATTGGTTTATAGGTTGTTTTGTATTTGAAAATAATATGTTGGACCACCATTTCATAATGAGAAATGTTTCGGATTCAAGAAAAAATGGTTGTACATTTAAATGTTATGTAAGGCCCATTTAGAACATGTGAAAAAAAATTCATTAAAAAACTATAAATGGATGATAATTTTTCCTTGGTTATGTTTAATGGTATATGAGTTCGTCAAATTTGACTTCATGATGATTCGTTTGGTTGAAATTAATGATATTTCTCCTTGGTGGGGTTTGGGGTAATGATTGTGTGTGATTCTCATGTGTGTGATATATGTATATATGGATAGTTTCTTGTTTGGAATCATTTTTTCACCCCAAATTTATTTTAAAATGAGAAATTTTAATAGCTTGTGAATTTTGTATGTATAGTACATCTACATGTTTTGGATTCTTCTCTAGCTAGTGGTCCATAGTATGGAAAATTCCCTTCTTTGGGATAATGCCCATCTACTAAATGAGGTAGGCTAAGAACTGATCTTGTGGGTGAGAATGAAATCATCGGGTGAGGAACAACATTGGGATTATTCAGACATATAGTATGTTCTAGATTATTCACTAAGGTCTTATAATCTCCCACTTTGTTCGATACATAGTTTTCTATGGCATATTATTGAGACACATTATTTGATGGGTTAAGCATATGGGTTATACTCCATTTTGGTATTCCCTAAAGGTGTTATTTGTACTCTTTTAATCCCAAAGAGAGGATTCATGGATTAAAGGACAGATGTTGGGAGATTATTTTATCAAAATTTTGAAAAGAAAAATCCATAAGATATGTTAATAAGTGGGAGAAGTGAGAGCCTTTTATACTGGAGTAATGGAATTCCGGAAATTTTTTTAAAATGGAAATCCTTCCTTGTTTTTCGCTGGAATAGTGGATCCAATAATGGCCCAAAATGAATAAAAGGCTGCTTATGGTAGAAATATAAAACTAAAATTTCTTTTTGAAATGTTTCTATGTCATTTTGGTCATCCTGTTTGATCATTAGTCTTTGTTATGATAAATTTTCTATTTATCGTTTAAATTAGTTTTAATCACATTCAATTATAGTTTTCATAAAAAAATTGATGTTGTTATAATTTATAAATTATTATGATTCCATATATGGAATACATTATTTAAAATAAAAATAACATATTTTTGGGAATTTAATTTAAAAGTAATTCAGATGATGGGATGGAAAAGCTAGTTTTAGAAGAAAAATGCTCAAATGTTTTCTAGGTATTTTTATCCAATTTCTATTTAAAATTTATTACAATTACCTATATAATAAAAAATCATATATATTTGATGTAATTAAATTTTTTTAAAAAAAAATTATCCTTATAAATAATTTATACTAAAAATATGTTTTGAATTAAATTTATGTGTTTTCACCATTCATTATAAAATGAAATTTCATAGAAAAATAAAAAAAATTATCCCAAAGTAAATTTTGATATATATATTCAACAAATGGATTTTTTTTATTTCACATAAATTTTTATAATGTTTTGAAATTAATATTTAAAATGGGTTCATCATTAAAAGGACGTGAAATTACTATTTATGGAAAAACATCATTTAATTCATAAATATGGGCCTATTCTTATCTTTTACATATCAAATATGTTGGTTGAGTGTTAAAAATATTGATTGAATATATAATAAATAAATATAAATAAAATAATAAATAAAATTTTTTTTTTGAATTTAGTGAGATGAAATTAATTTTTTATATAAAATAATAGTTTCTTTTAGATATGTAATTTCATAAATTTCAAATAGTTTTAATATTCACATATAAAAATTGATAACCATATGATTAAATTTATATACATCTTTAAATAATATTATACAAATTTATTTAATTTATTTGTAAATTACATTATAAAATTTAGCTGCTAGATATACTATTTTTTATATAATAATTTTAAAATTATATTTTAGTTCAGTATAACTCAGCCATGAGTGTAAAAAACGTTTTTTAAGGGACTCAATATTGTGTGGAATACATAAAAACATTGTTTTTTGTGTAATAAAAGATAACATATGTGTTTAAGGTGGAAATAAATATTTACTTCGTGTTGTGTAAAACACATTCACATATACTTCTTTTATTAAAAAATAATATTTAGTGTTGTGTGATGTGATAAATATGAAAATATTAAATTCATTTGAAATCAAATTCAAAAAATATCAAGCTGTTTAACTAAATATTATGAATATGGAATGAATTATTGATATTATAAATAAATAAAAAATATGTTAATAATAATTTTAGATGGATTTGGGTTGATGTATAAAATTTTAAATTTAAATATAATGATGAAATACTAATCATATAAAAAAATTGAATCTTAAAATAAATAGAATGTTTTTTCATTATTAAATAATCATAAAAATCAATAACTTCCCCGATTTTATCATTAGTTACCATCATCACCAGAAAACACATCACATGTCATGTGAATGATTCTTTGCATCACATATACTTGTCAACCATTCCCCCCTCAAAACCATCAACTCTCATATAATATCCTATCACTACCCAAACCACTCTACAAAATTGTGACACAAACCATATATTGATCACTAATATGACCACATTTATTTTCACATTGTTCTATCATTGTTAAATCAATATCTATTATGTAGTCTATTTGTGAATGTCCATTATCGGTGAGAAGAACAAGGGTGATAATGAGGAAATGGGTGACAAAAAAATATATCATCCAGAAAAAATTATTTGTACGATCATAACTGATGAATAATGTCCATGAATAATATTTTTTAAAAGACATTATATTATGTTTGATAAAATCATATTTTTCATATATCATGATTGAATCTAGGGAGTGTAAAAATATTGATAAGGTATCAAATTAAAATTTATTTTATGATATTATTGAATAATTCAGATACATATATTCCATTTAATCTTGATATTTTTATAATAAATCATATAAAATAAATAATATGATTAATAAGTTGGGTAAAATAGATTTTAGTGACTTACCTTCGGGAGATTATTTTGAAGCTTCTAAATCTAGAATTGGTCTTATGAATCCACTAGATCCAAAATGATACAAAGCACAATAATAGTTATAAAAATAAAATATAAATATAAATTTTTCATTTAACCATAATAATGAAATTTGTAAAGAAGAACAAGAACATTGTCCCCCCTCATAGTTTATTCTTCAATGATTCTAATACTTGTCTTCTTCCATGATTCAATTTCATTTCCAGCACAAATAATATTCTGTCATTCATATCCTCTATAAAACACTTTTTATATTGTCCTAAATAATATCTATCTATTGAAGAAAAGGTAAAATATTTAGTTTACATCCACATAATAATTTTTACATATAATTTTCATGGAAACCCTCAATGTCATATTATAAGGACTCAAACCCAATTATATAATGTATACAACTATTAGATAAATCTATTGGTTCTAGATAGAACCCCAATGTTAAATTCCCCATCATGGGGTCTATTTATTATATCTAAATATCCATATTTTTGGGAGAACTCTATTTTATTTAATATATATTAAATATTTCATAATACATGATTGAATCAGAATATTACCAAAACTCGACTGGAGTACAAGAACCTTTCCCCCATACATAAAAAAAATTATAAAACTTTTCTATGGTAATTTATGATATTTTAATGCTATTATAAAAATTAAAATATTTGGTACATTGAATAAATTTTTTTATCTTAGTGTTATAAAAATAAAAACAAGGGTCTATACCAGAATTGAATTAATATTTCCCCTTTGTTATATTTTTTAGTGAATTTATTCTTCATCTCTATTTTTGACCTTATTAAAATATAGTAGAATGGGGTATATTTTAGTGGAGTATTCATTAACCCTATATTGTTTAAATAATTAACATATTTAATTGAAACATTTTATTATAACAAATACTTTGTTATCATGGATGACTATATACATTAATCTACACATCAATTTCCCCATTATTCATTGATATATATATATATGTTTGTGTGTGTGTGTCAGAATGTGTGTCTAACATCCTTACATTATTACTTTAATAAAATTTTACATAAATTTATTTTATATTTATAAACTATCTCATCCCCCAATGTATTAATATATAGTTGTTACATTTATTATTATTTTAATCATTATCACTTAATAAGCCTTTTATCAACATAGTTCCACAAGAACCTCTAGGATAATCATATGGATGACATAAAATGCTTATGTACCATAAAAAATTAATTCAAACTATATGATAAAGTGAAATAAAAATTATGTTTAATTTCACATTTATGGATATTATCATACATTCATGATTTTAAATTTGAATATTAACAACTATTTAAAATTGCATTACTTATTGAGAATAATAAGAGGGTTTTAAAGTAATATGTTAATGATGAATTTGATTTTCTTCAATGAATAACTATTATGTTAATTGGACACAAATTTGATAATCCATGAGAAATAGTTAGGAACGATGATATAGAATTTACAATATACAAATTAGTTTTAAAATATAAAAGTTTCATGATGATAAGTACTATGAAAAAGAGTTCATAAATAAAATAACAGACTGCCAAATAGATTTCTCTAACATTATTTTATGGGTAATTTTTTTTATAAATATAGATTTAAAACCAAATCATTAAAATATAATTATTTTTATTGAATATTGAAAAATAATAAATATGATATATATAAAAATTATGAGTACAAAAAACAAAAATCTAGTGATCAATTAAAATCGATGTGATATTTTCATTTTTAATTATTCTATTAATAAAAACACCCCTATATATAATTTTATATAAAAACAGAAATATTTTTTATCATCACAAATTGAAGAAAGGGTCACCATAAATTTACGAATTAGTTTCCTTTATTCTATAAAATATTAATTGAAATTTTAGCCCATGATTTTTTTATTTATCATATTAATAATGCATGAGTGATTTTTTTCGAACTTATATATTCCCAATTATTTAATATTATACTAGATTTTATCTTTTCATTTTTTATTGGTTTACTGTTTTACAATGTGGGATGGAATATTAATTCAATTTAGATTATTTGATTACATTTTAATTTTGATAATTAAAACCATATTAAAGCCAGAAAATATATTTTCTATAGAAGAAAATATTTATTTTCAAATTACTTTTGTCTTATTAAAAAAGAAAAATTAATTCTTATTAAAATAGTTTTGTTATTTTTTCAATGGTCTAAATATCATTTTTTTAATTTTTATAGGGAGTATATATTTAAAATTTTATTACATTTACTGTATATTATGATTATTGTATGTCTTACCAAATAGAGAATATAGATTATATCCTTCTGTTTTAAATACAATAATAATTTAGAATGAAACTCTATGAATCCTTCTTCATTTATTTTTTCCATACTGTTTCATGCTTTGTAATCATTAATAATAGACCTATAGTTAGGTCATCCATAGGAAAACTAATTATTATACCCATATGTACTTTTTTAATTATTTATATATTTATATATTTTTGTTTAATATAATTTTTAGTGTTATATATAAATATAATCTTTATATAAAAAGAGTAATAAAAAAGATAGTTTTCTATAAAGTAATTAAATGATTAGATATATAAATATCATGATAAATAAATTAGTAATACAAAGGTATGATGATTAATAATATATATATATATATCATGAAGAGTACAAACATATAATTTTAATATTATAATTACAACATAGTAGTAGTTAAACCTAGCTAACAATATTCTATGATCCCTTGTTCTTTAACTTGGTTATATATATAAGAATTCATAAGTGTTTATTGGGAGAGGAAGTCGAAAAAACCCATAAAGGACATTGAATTGAAAATCAAAAAATCCATACGGAATAAAAGTAATAATATCAAACATAAAGAATACAATAAAAATAAAAAAATTAGATAATAAATAAAATATAAAACTACAATAGTAGAGAAAAATATAATTAACATTGCATTATATTACTTAATTTTAGGGATTTTTTAAGATTTAAACATTATCTATTGATAATTAATGCCAAATAATTTGTATAAAGTATTTAAAATTTTATATTTCGAAGAAAACATATCACCTTGAACTATAAATAAATTAAAATAAAATATTGTAAAATAATAATCAAATTTATTCATGAGTCATAAAATTATAAAAATTAATAATTACTAAATGACCATTATATAATAAGTCAAAGGTATTTATTTGAACATGTAAAGAATTAATTCTACTAAATAGTATATAATAATTTTTTCATACCTAATATATTATATGAATAAATCTAAGATTATAATATCATAAAATAAAATGAATGTTAGTATATGTGTAATAATACTATTAATAAAATCTATAAAGAAACATTGGGAATTTAAAGATAAAATATGATTAATTTATTTTAATATTAATATAATAATTATAATAATAATTGAATTTATGGGTGAAAAATAAAATATCTAAATAATTTTAAGATTAGAAATATATATATAAAGTTAGTTAATGAGTTTTTTAAATTGTAATGTTCATTATATCTAAATTGAAATATCTATTCCTTTACATCTTAATAAAATTTCTAGCCATTGAATTTAATTATTTTACAGAACTTAATAAACTTTCATATATATTTGATTTAGATAATTTTAATATTGATAAAATAAATTTCATTTCTAAAAATTAAATGAAAAATCACTATTTATGTCTATATTTATAACAATATTAATTATATATAAAAATTAATTCTGTTTTGATAATATTTCAAATGATAATATAAAAGTATTTTTCAATACTGTATGGTTGAACTTTCAGAAAGAACTACATGGTATATTAAAAACTATTATCAAAATTTTGATGCATTATGAAATATACCCATTATGTTTTTTAAATATATTCCCAATTGAAGTTCCATTATCTGTTGATATCATTAAGACCATTATGTGTGAATCAATAATTTGTTTTCCATTATTAGTATATATTTTTGGACTATATCATTATGAATAATTAACGTCTAAATCTACGCTCAAATAATTAATAAGTAGCAATGCCTCAAGTGAAGTTATAATTAAAAGAATAAAAATAAATAGTATTTGAAAGGATATTACATAAATAAAAAATTGTTGGTGCTATTGGTAATAAAACATAGTTATAAATATTATCCTCAATTTATCTAATTGGATTTAAAACTGTGAACCATCACTGTCCAATCATCATACTTTCAAATGGTGTTCAGGATCTTGAGTCACATAGATGATTTTGTATCCTTATATAAATATATTATAATGAAATTATCTAAAAGAAGAATGAAATCATTCTACTACTAGATGATTCCTAAACAATTTATATTTTATTTCTCTAGGAAAATAATCCATCACCTGCTCAACCCATGTATATAACCTTCATTAACTCAAGCATTATAAAATCGTTATTCGCACTATTGGTCTAAAAAAAGACAATATTTCTTCAATAATCATATTAATTTTCCATCATCAGAATATATTATTGTAGTTATTATACTTCATTAAATTATCTTAAATCATTTTCCTTTTATTATCTACATGAAAAATAGATGTATGGAGATATTTGTTATCAAAAGTCTTCCAATTAATTTTTTTAGTTCTTTCAATCATGTCATTTATATTTCATTCATCAATTAATATATGTGTATAGTCATAAAATATTTTCTTGAATACTATATTAGATGTTTAAAATATATATGAACTCGATAATATTATAATGCCTTTTATTTTCTCATTTGAATAATTTGGTAATTTTTTTTGATAAATTTCATCATACAGAAACATTTTAATTCACTATATTGTTTTATTCATATATATCCAAAGCACATGGTCTTGATTCAATCTATATAATATTTAAAATATCCAATAATTATATCTATGAAATCCATGTAATAAAATGTAGATTTAATCTATGTGTGTATGTAACAAGGAAAGTATTACATGGATGTTTGTTTTACTACATGAAACTCGTCTAATTAGTTAGCTTCTTCCTCAGCTAAACATTCAGAAGTTTCAACATGCATTTTTATCATTCGATTGATCTTAATAATTAAATCTGATAAAAATTTATTACTAATGTTGACATTATTAATTAAAACATAAAAATTTAAATTCTATAATTTTTTTAAATTTAAAAAGAATTTAAATTCATACATTTATTACTCTATTCATTTAGTAAAGATTTAAGTCCATTCAATATTAACATTTAGATGCCCTTAAATTCTTAATAATTATTAAGCTTGAAAATCCCAATAATTTTTTATTAGATAAAAATAAAACATAATCATAGTATAACATAGGAACATAAATACATACAACTCTACAATGTTATAGGTTATATTTAAATTGATACACCGAATGAAAAATCATATTTTCATCGAACAAAAATATTAATATGATTGAAGTCTCAAGAAATAATAACCATAAAAACATAATTATAATTCATAGGAAATTTCATAAAGCATTATAAAGAAACCAGATGAAAATTTTTATTAGATACACTATTTAATAATACATAATAAATAATAGGATCTATTTAGACACTAGAATTTGAGAATATTTAATATTAAATTAGGGATACATAAAAAAAATATAATACATTATTTTACTAAAAATATTCTCAAAAGGAATATATGTCCTTGGTCTCCATATATAATAGATTATATTTTAGGGGATTTATAGGTGAATTATCATATTCATATTCTAGAATTAAATAAAATGGAGCCTCTTTAATTAAAATTCTACAAAATAATTATAGTTATTTTTTAGAAAATACTTTAAACACCATTACCCATCATTTATTCCCATGAATATCATTAAATTAATCTATATATGTATATTTTTTAAATGTCATAATTATTATTTATTATATATATGTTTTGTTATTTCTTCCAAGCTATTCCCTAAGGTGGTTAGCCCCAATAACATTCTTTATATAATTTATAATATTTTTAATCACATATTGACATCTTCTTAAAAACAAATATTAATTTTTAATTTTAATTTCAATCCAGTCTAAGTGTCATAAAAATAACACCCATTGGTTTTATATTACAACCACATATTTTTTGTATCAATGCCCCTGAATTCATTTCTCATTAAAAAAATCAATTATTTTTATTCATTCTATAATAAATGCAAATGACCCAAACAAAAAAATCACTTAAAAAACCAAAAAACCGAATGTAAAAAAATAACCAAAGGAGTCAATCATATAATGAAAAATAAAATACTCCCATCAATGAATGGGTTTGAAAAAATCATTTTACCATCCATGTGTTAGGATTTCCATGTCATTTTCAAAAACTATAAAAAATGGAATCATTTAACTATATAGAGATATAATGCCAAAATTTACAAAAACCTTGATCAGGTACCCAAAATAATCCTTTATAATGGTGTTTTATGCCACCATACAGTATCATAATCCTCAATAAAAATACCAAAAAAGGAATAAATGTAAATACCCATATAACACATGAATTAAATATAATTAAGTTGATCTAAATTTGCACCCCAAGACCATCAAATCTTTATTTTTTGTGAAACTATTTGAGATTTATCACTCATCTAAAACAACAATAGTGTAAAAAAACATCAACACAACATATAAAAAACACCACTATAAATCTAAATGGTGTTGTCTTATAACACTCACCTTCGAGAGTATATTTTATTGATTATAATTCCCAATTAAAAACTATAGTCACCAACTCCTGTTATTTCTTCTGGAATCATAAATTCATGAGGAAGAAAAAATAAACATTCCATATCCAAATTTATATATAATAAATTTTTTTTTCCAAAACACCATTTTCAATGATCATACAAAAAATGAATGTACATACTATTTGAAATGATATGAAACTAGAATTTTATCCACATGACTTTTATTTATATTTGAAATTAATTAAAATTAATATTTAATTGAATCCCCTTATTGACCCTATATTGTTGAATCATACATGAACATGAGGATAAAAACTATATTCCATAAAAATATATAAGAATGAGAATGGACTTTATAAAGACAATCCAATTCCATCATGTAGATAAAATAACTAAAATCCATGAGAAAAACCAATAACACCAAAAATAGATCAAGAGGAAGGAAGATAAATATAATGAAAATGTAATGATGATATTTTTCATCACAAAAATCTTCTCTCAAAAACATTTTATTAACCATTTATTAGATATGTATAATAATATATTTCTAATTATATGGTGTTATATAACATGAATATACTAAACAAATATTGTTTAGTAATGAAACTATAATTCTAAATGAGATTAATCATAGTAGAAAATAGTAGTCTATAACTAATCAAGTAAATGTTGTATATAAAAAACATAATTGGGACAAAATTATCATATTTTAATTTTTTTGGACACTAAATATAGTCCAATAATGTGATTATTATCCTATAAAAATATCATTAAAAACATAATATTGTTCTTTTATAAGGAATGAGAACCCCCCCCCCCCATTTTCTATTATTTTATTAACATATACTCTCGAATTATAAATATGTTTGATATAAACAACATTAAAGATTAAAAGTGTGGTTATAATATCATTTTCTGAAGTTCATTCTATGAATCTTAATATTTTCAAGATTCATTACATGAAAAATATTTCTTATTCTCACTCATCTTGAGGGGTGAACTCGATACCTCAACTATTGGGGGATCAAAAAAAAACAAGAAAAATTACATTTTTGTATAGTATGTACAAAACTAAATCATATATTGTAATTTTCCTAATGTTATAATAAAAAAATTTTTAGTCAATACGAATGGTCTATTTGGTAACTCGGATGTAGTATAAAGGGTGTGGGTGTTATATCAACCTATAAAACTACTTACCTCAAATATCATCATGTGATGTTATATAATAATTGTAAAGACATCACGCTAAATTTTTTTATTTTTCACCATTGAATAATATATTCATGTAGTGTTATCTTAGATATTATAATTATAAAATAAAATTTATTTACTTGTTCAATCATTGATTTAATTTTTTATTTTGTTAAATTTATTTAAAAAAACATTCATTGCATTCCTATAATCTCTTCATTATCCATTGATATTTTCTGATATCATCTTGTCATTTTCAATAGAAATCATCTCAATTTTTAGTAATTTCACTTCCTTTATCTTTTTCCTTTAAAAATTAATTCATACCCTTAGTGCATGTTTATATTTTTACAATCATCGATTTCATTATGATTTCAATTTTTTTGTAAAATTATTAAAAATTCCATTTGTAAATGATTAGAATATTTGGGCATGTCATATATTTTAATGAATGACAAAACATTCCTTAAAATAACCTCAATAGAAATTTAATTTTTTTCATTCAATATAAAACATATCAGGATATCCTTGTAAGTATTACCTCATCCTTGGGAACCTCTAGTTTATATCTTCCACCAACATCTCAATAACATTCTATAATATTTTGGGTAAATGTAATTTTTTTAAATTATATTATCATGTTAATTAAATTGATGACCTATCCTTACTTTACAAAAAAATATCTATATTTATACATTTTCCACTGAAATTACATGTTATATGAGTAATAGTATGATTCGTGTATGTGACTTCCACGACATATTAAGAATCTTCAGATAATTGATCATCCATATTTTTTATAATTATTTCTAAAAAACTATAACATATCTTTTACATTATAAGGAATATATTTTATAACTCACTAGGCCTTATTTGAATATTGTTTAACGAATTTTAATGTAGATTATTAATAAAACAAAATATCATTACTCTTTAAATTTATAGTTTAATTATTTTGAAATTTAATATTAGAAATATTATAACTTTTATACATATTAGGATAATGTTTCCATGTATGTTCGACTTAATTATCTCACCATACAAATAATATTAAACTCTAACTTCATTATACATTAGGAACCCTTATCTACTCTACATTAACTCATTTTTTCTGTAACTGATATTGATTATTTCCTTGATATCTCTTTTTATTTTTGAGCTAGTTTTTCCTAAATATAACCTACCATATTTCAATGTCATACTGCTTAAATATATTCTTTTTATTATAATTTTCTGCTTTTCTATTTTATTTCCTAAGTAGTATGTTATTTCATAGAAAATACTATCACATTCCATTCATATTAAACTCCAAATATATTCTACTTTCCACATCATTAATGAATGAGATGTAAAAAAATTTCATATAGGGAAAAAGTTGTTGACTTCATTATCAAATTCATTGTGTGAGAATTATGTTCCATACTTCACCGGTTTTTAAATCAATATTTATCTTTATTCTGGTAACAATATTATTTTTCAATCCCCAATTCTATGTTATGGGATTATTATTATCCACATATATCTTAATATCATCATCCCTATTTTATGTACATTCATAGGTAAATTTTACAATTCCATAACAAATATAACACTATAAATAGTTTTAATAATTTTCATTACACAGTTTTTTGAATTTATATAAAATAAGATAAAATAAATTATTTAACTCTTCATTATTACTCTCCAAATGAAAATATGTTCATTTTTTCGACATTGTTTATCTCATAACCTCAAAAGACATATTATAAATGAGATTATTCTTGAATGTTTTTTTTTTGATTTTTTATTTAATATTCTAGGATAATATTAGAATTTTATCTATGGAAATATCATCCATTTGAACGAATGTATAAATATTCTCATTTAAAATTATTTTTAGATTTCTAAAATTTTATTTTGTAGTTTTATAAAAGTCTATATTCCACCAGAATACCTTATATTCATAAAAATATCAGTGAAAAAAATAAAATAGTCATTAACACTATCATCATCACCCATACTTATAAATTCAATTAGTTTCCTCTAGACTTATAACATATACCAATTGACTTGAATAATTATTTCATAACTACATTATAATTTACCCCAAATAACATTAGACATTTTAATGTTACATAATAATTATGTAAAGTCATTATAGTATAGAGATTAAATTTTCATTTTGAGACATATCCTAGTTATGGATTTTTCAATCATTATAATATACATATAATATTCATAAATTATTGGTATAAAACACACTATGAAAACATCTCTCAGATTTAGGTCATTTTATATTAAATTCATGAAAACATGTTCATATAGATATGATAATTCCTTTCATCCATAGTAGCTGCACTGCTTCTTCTAATGGATTTTTTAATCATATTCCAAAATATATTCATCAATATTTCAAAGGTTACCTCATCTATTATACCTATGGTGGATCCCATGTCTCCTTATATCATAGATAGATGGAGGGGTAAATGAGTGATCACAATTATCTTTAATGAGTTTCAATCTTTTAACCCATCATTTTGGCTTGGTTAGGATCTAATTCTATGAAAATATAATTATTTCATAGATTCCACTTTTTTGTAGTTGTACTAATGGAATTTATAAAATACATTATTTCTTAAGATTGAATTGAAAAACCTACTTTTGTTCAATACATTATAGATTTCCAAATTATTGAATCTCCAAAATTTATACAACTGGTTATAACTATAAGAAATATTATAGTCATATTGATATAGAGTCACACTATGTTATTGTTCTATTGTGACACAAAATATCAAGTATCCCTATAGTAATTTAATTTAAAGTAATGGTCCAAAATAAGAAATATATCTTACTAACATTGGTATACCCTGTATTACATCAAATTATCGTCCTCTGTGATAAAAATAGATCAATTATTTCCCCCACAGTCAACACTATCAATAAATTCATCAGTTGATAATGTACATCTACACTACTATCCTTGAAAATAACACCTGATCATAAATGGTCTAGGTCATTTTATACATAATTAATACTCTAGTGGTATTTCTTCTCTACTAGTAAAATATATTTTCTCATTAGAATGATTCATCTATCCTTAATAAAATACATTGTTGGTTTATCTATTCATCAGAATTATCAAACTCAAATTTTTCTATTTATCCCAATAAATTAATCAATATTAATTCAATTTTTTACGTTATAGATTCATTCACTTTTTTATATTGTGTGTCTAACCCAAATTATTGTTGAAATATATTTTATATATAATATAATCTTTTCTATTTTTTTTTCATTTCATGAAGCACTCAATATTTATTTCATTATTTTAAAGAAATATGATTGACTTGTGTTATACAGAATAACATTTTAATATTTAGAAAATTCAAGACATATATTAGTTTAAAATACATAAAACGCTATATTTAGTATGTGTTACACACAATACGTAGTCCCTCTTATTGATTGGGTTATACACAGGATCATGCATTACAAAACTATTACATACAATTCATAAAAAATATTTTTATAATTATAACATATCCTTTGGAATAGTATATATGGATGATATTAACTAAATTATGAAATTATGGTTTAAAAATTTATATTAATTCAAACTATTGGTTATCAATTATTTATCAATTATAGAATGAACTATTTGAAAATAATGGAATTCAGTTTCTAAGAAAAATATTATTCTTTGTCAAACCATGTTTTTCTCAATATATTAAACAACCCAATTTTGATAAATGTTGTAAATAAAAATTATATTAATTTTATTCAATCATATTTAATTTAAACTCATCCAATAGATTATATAGTTATAAGATAAGAATAAATCCAATTTTAGGAATAAAATATGTAGTTTTATTAAAGATAATTTTACCGCATTTTTGTGATTCATCAATTTGAAATATATATTTTAAATATTTCATGATTTCAATAATAAAAAATAATCATCATTTATTAAATATGAATTTAAAATTTTACTTATGGTAATTTTTTGTAACTTTTTTAGAAGTTTCATTTATTGATGCGTAATTAAAAATGAGTTTTAATGGGAAAATAATTTTTAGTCTAGTTTATTTACAATATTTAATTATACATTATATTTTATAAAATTATAATTAGATAAATAGTAAATATATTAATCCCACTTAGTTCATTTAATTAATGTTCTCATTGAAATTTGATAAAAAATAAATTCAATCTTTTGAAAATTGCCACATTTAAAACATGTTGTTTCATCACTTATGCTTGATTACAATTAAATTATCCTCTTCCAATTTTTCTTATAAATTTGACGAAATGGATTAAATATTTGGATTCATAATATGTTATTTATTTTAATATGGTCAGCTTAATTACTTACCTAAAATATAAGTGAAACAAAATTAAATTAATTATAGTGATTTATACATAAATGAGTTTACTTAGTGGATAATCATTGACTTAAGGGGCCCAATAACCTATATAAAATTTCAAAAAAAACATTTTCATATTTATACCATGTTATCCATTTTACTGAAAATGGAACATTATTGGATTCACATGACATAAGGGAGACCTCTCAATAGTGTCCACCATTTTATCTTTACAAGAATAACACTCCTCCACTATAATCAGATCATTCACACTCATCACTTCATCACATATCTAGAAATATCTGGTACATTCAAATCCTGAAAAAATAATCTCTCAAAATCATACCTCTCATCCTTGAAACATCACATTCGTTACAAATCGAAACATGGAATCCCTTTGGTGAAAACCCAAAAAAGTTACCCAACGAATATGTTTCATCTATAAATAAGAACTTTTATTATTTATTAATCAACCCATTAAATTAATCTTATTTTATGCATATATATTTACATAATATCATAAAAATAATTGAATTTTTTAAGTTATATTTAATAAATACACTCACACACACTTCCATTAAATGAGATAGGACATAATCATTCTTATGCATGGTAGAATATTTCCCCCTGAACTGATGTTATTCATTGTTCCATTAAAACAATTCAAGGATCATAATAAATATATATGTACTATTTTTTACTATATATATATTATATTATTTATTATTTCTTCATATATAATTATTATATTACACTTATCATCATGAATTCTATTTTCTAGGAATACTATAACATCGATTGTGGTTCTGTGGAATACAGCCTCCTCAAAGAGATGTGCAACATTCACACATTACATTGAAACTATTATGGATTTGATTATTAAATGTATATGATAAATATAATATAATAATTATATAATATTTATTATAAATTTTTATATACATATATATATTACATTCATTCATACAATATGAAAAGAATACATAAACATCATTAATGCGTATGTATCACATACCATTTCAATAAATGTTGTAATATATTTCATATATTTATATATATTTATTATTATAAAAAATTATATAATTAATTTACATGAAATTTATTTAATTTGTTACATTATATAAATTTTTAAATCATTATATTTTTTATCAATAATAACATGTTAGAACATATTCGAAAAATAAAGCGTTTATTACCAAAAATATAAATTTAACAAGAAATTATTAATAAAATTGTAATAAAATATAGAAAATAATATAATATATTGAATGATATATAATAATTGTGTTTCCTATTGATGAATAATAAAATTATTTTTATTATTCAAGCTTTTTTAATGTATACTAAGAAAGACATTATTTAAAGTAAGGGTTTTATTAACTCACATTGATTTCTGTGAGATATATTTTATATCCACCACTTATTCATATTGTGTTGATTATATAATTACCAATTAAATTTTATATAAGTATTTTATTTTATTTATTTATATTGAATTTTTTAATTGATTCTATTATTTCATGAATCTCATCATTCAAAAGTTATTCAAGTAGTTATTGGATTTATATTCTTACTGTTATTCTATGAGATAGATAACGTATTCACACATCCATTATTTTTTTGAGGGAAACAACCTACACATGATTCAATTATATGAATATTATAAATAAATATTTTTGTTTTTAAATATAAATTTTTTGATCTCTATTTCAGGGTTTTTATGGATAAAAAGTTACCAAATCAGTAAGTTAATTTTGTCTCAATAATTCTTCTTTAGAAAACATGTTTCATTATGCACATAAAATCTTTATTGAGGTATATAGACTGACCTTTTACATTTTAATTATTAAATATCCTTATTATTATTATATTTTATGGTTCATGTTATTATATTATCTCATGGGTATTATGATACAGTGTTACCAAAGTATAATAGTTTGTTTCAACAAAATCATCATATATTGGGATTCTTTATGATCAGACATCCATTGATAAATTATTATGATATTTATATCAATAATTCTCATGGGATTTCTTCCCCTGTGATTAATAATGATATATTCATGTAATGGTATCATTTTCCTTCGATTGGGTACATTATAGAATTAATAATTTTTTTAATAAAATCATACCGTATTTCTCCCATTGATCGAGATTATGTTTTTATAAAAAAACCATGTTTTCCAGAAACATTATGAAATGTTGTTAAGAGAAATTTTAATATATAATTTTATTAAAAATATTTTTGAAATATTTTTTATGTTTTATGAAAAAAATTATATTTTGTTTCATAGTTTCTATTATTTTTTTAATCATTATTTTCAAAGGAAGACGTTTTCAAAATGATCCTATTTTCTCAATATAGGAAAGGATATTTTCATCAAAAAATAATAAAAATAGTCTATAATAACACTTTTGAATGTTTAAATAACCTAGAAAAAAAATTTGAAAATTTATTTTGTTTTAAAAATTAGTTTATAATGAACGATTTTGTTCTTTTTGATAATTCAAAATCATTTTCTATCTAAGATGACATTAAACGAAATCATAACAATAATTCATTTGTGCCAAAATAGAAATTTAAATTTTAAAAAAACATGAAATTTATAATATAAAATGTTAAAGTAGTTTTATCAAAGTGAAATTAGAATTCTTTAGATCATTTTTATAATATAAGTGCACATAATTAATAAAAAATATTTTTAGAAAAAGCATGGATTTAATAATACAATGTATGTATAGTAAAAATATATAAGATTCCTTGAAATTCAGGAGATATATTTTCTTATTACATATTGATAATAACTTCATATATTTTATTGAAATCACAATTTATGTTTCAACCTTAAAATATTTAACTAAATAAAATAACATAATTTTTTTAAAATAGAATGAAATGTTACTTATATTATAAAATTTTGAACAGAGGCTTCTTATGATAAAAATAATATACAAAAATAAATATATTATTGCCACATAAATTTTAAAATCTATTATAAGCTTATATGTATTTCCCTTATATTCCTAAAGTACTAAAATTTATATATTTTTTAAATTATATTTTTTATTTTTTACCCAAAATGAGTTATTTAGGATAAATTAAATAACAACTACTAATATAATTATCATATCATTACATCAAAAATGTTGATCATTTTAAAAAATTATAATAAAATAAACTATATATTTGTTTGTTATATTTAATACAAAATAACAATAACAATTTATTGGAAATAACCGTTTTATCATTAAATGTTATTATTTGTTTACACACAAAGGGTAATATTTTTTAATTTTTTTTAATTTAATAATTGTTTTATTATAGTTATTAGTAATAATTTTAATATAATATATCATATATCATTTACATCTAGTGTTTTATGTGACAAAACGTATCTGACATACATATAATTTTAAATCATCAAAAATCATAGGTAATTACACTAACACATAATCAATGATCATCGTCTAGGACAACAACACTGAAGATAGTATAAATCATACTGGACAATTAATAATTGAGTAACAGTAATAATAAATTATAATTAATAAATTTTTAATAATAACATTTTATTGAATGGTATAAAGTACAGTAAATATAAATATATTATTATTTACTTGAAAAATAATCATATATTGATTATAATACTATTTTTTGAAAGTCTATGCAAGATATAATCTAATGTAAAGTATTATCATCTTAATATACCATCTCTGATAGATGATTCATATGATTCACATATTATTATTTATATTTTATGTATACTAAAACACAATCATTTTTATCATAGTTATATTTTTATTGTTGATATTTAAAATTACATTTCATGTTATATATTTTAATATATTTTCATTGAAATGATAAAAAAATACATAAGGGTTCTTGATAACAAAAATTCATTTAATTGAGTTATAAATAGTTTTTTTGAATATTAACCATGTTCTAATTTTTCCATCATCCATGACATCTTTCTTTTTTAATTAATCCACTATATATTCTCATACATTCCCGTTTTAATTAATATATTTAATGTTTCATAAATTATTCATTTAAATATATCTTTTTCCCTCAATTTTATTTTTTCAGTCATACTCATTCATCATTAACAAAATTATTCTATTATTATTATATTATAACTTTTCAATATTCAATTTGATAATAGTTCTCTCACCATTTAATATTAAATTTACATCCCATAATATTCTATTTTTTTTAAAATTCTTCTCTTAATATTACTATTAGATTTTGATGTATAATTCTGATCATGTATATTAGTTATTTCTCCATAGTTTCCATTTTATTTATTTATATAAAAATATTCTTTAATATGTTTTATCAAAATTTTTATTATATTCTTTAGTATTTTTTTTCTCCTGTGATATTTTCAAATTGATTTTTTATTAAAATTTTATCTGTTGTGGCTTTCCTTATAACAACTTAATAAATATAAATCCACATTTCCTATAACACATATATATATTTTTAATATAGTCCACAATTTTTTCACTACCATTATTTATTTCAAGGATACATTATTAGGGTATTATTTCAAAATAATTACATAGAAATTATTCTTTTTATCTTTTGAAAAATGAATCTTGAAATTGACCTATAATACTTTTTTGTAACAAAACTATCAACAATGTATTTTGAAAAATTATTTAAATATTTCTCATCAATTTTTAAATGTATATAGAATTAATCTATACATATAGAGATACAATGTATTAATGACCCACTTAATATTATTTTTAAATGCATAATTGAATGATTAGATATTTGGAATCCTCCAAACTAATTCATGATTATACCTTATGTGGTAACATTTCAAAATATCATGTGAAGACACTTAATTATATGGTTGTTATATTATGATATAATATATTCAATATTTTGGGAGTCAAAAATATTTACTGGAAATCATTATGTTATGGGTGGTATTGATATAGAAAGTTGATTCAGTAGGTAATTTTTTATATCTCATGTGATAATGATGTTGTTCATAAACATGATTTTGGTAATTTACGTTAACAACACTACATGTGGATATGATTATGGTTATCTACATTTATAAAACTATTCATGTAAATTGATTACAGTAATATATGTTCATAAAACTTTGTGTTTTCATGGTTATGTTTAGATATTTTCTCCACTATGTTCATGTCCATCATTTCAACTTGATATACTCACAAATATGGGTGTTGGAATTATTTTGTTTGATGAGGATTGAAGTTTTTTTCATTGACCAGATTGTGGGTAGCATTGATCAAAATATTATGTTTTCTAATAATTATGATTATACCATATTTCTATTTTATTCCACATTCATATATTAGCACCACGGATAAAGATTATCTTTAAATATTTTTAGATTGTTATTACATGGTCTAGTATGACATATTGAGACTGTATGACGTTCTACCATGCCTTATAGAAAAATCTGATGAATTCATGTTCTTATTAATAAATTATTTATCACATGTTCATGATATTTCACATTAATATGGTATAAACCCTCAAGTATCCTTGATAATACTTTCCATAAAGATACAATGAGATAATACATTCTTAATTATCTATTCATTAAAAAAATCATTTAGTATATTGTTTCTAGATGGATTCAATATAGGCATGTTATTAAATGTAGATATTGGAAAAAATATTTTTAATAGTTTATCTGAAAAATATAATCTCCAAATAAATTAATACATTGTGTTATAGGAGTTTACATTTAGTTGTTAGTGGAATTTAAAATATTATTTAATAGATGACAAATATGTGCCTTTTTTTATTGGGTTATCTCAGTTGGAATTTAAGAATTTGTTTTTATCACATGTTTAAGTAGTGTGGAGTTAAATAATTTTTGACACACCATGGATTATTGCCTAGTTGTTCATTGTATTTATCCAACCTATAAAATAAGTGTTGTATATCGTGATACATCTTTTCGAATACATGTCACTCAATACATCATGGGGAATGTGAATCATATAGAGCATCATCACTCATAATCATCATCACTACATTCCTCATTTGAATTTATATCATATAGTATTTACTATGACTCATGATTTTAATGTGATATTTACCACATGAACTCTCTCTTATAATTAATCTATTAGAGTTAAACTCATAGAAATTCAACACTATGTCAAATAGATCAGTTGTGAGGCTCAAAATATCCAATAAAACCCAATGATTTTAGTCTACCATATACAAATGAAAGGTTAAAAACAGACACACAGATTTATACTATTTCTCTAAATCAAGATCTATATATTCATAAGTTTTCTAAATACACATATCAACCACTAAATTAGCCATTCCAGGTTATGCACATTTTTGATGAGCATAGAATAAATATTACTGAATAACCTCTATTATGTATGATTCTTGTATTGTTTGTATAATATATTAATTTTGATCTTTTGATCAATATAAAAATTAAATTTCTAGCCAAAGCGATGGTGCAGTAAAAAATTATGATCATGTACTATAGAAAAAATCACATAACCATAATTTTGGAAATGTTGTACCTATAACAACATTTACTATAAACAAAAATCTATTTCATGGTCATTATTTATAAAAATTACTAATAATTAATTACTAAATTAAATAACATATTATATATAATAATTACTTTTATTGAGTACTTTCAAAATCTATATAGGATGGAGTGTATATATTAACACTTGGGAATGTGTTTAACATTATTCATCCAAAATTAATTTCACTCATTTATAATATAGTTCCATCAATTGGATATCTAACATGGTGAAATAATTAAATAATCGTGTTAACATAGCCAAAATATTTATAGAAGATTTATTATTCAACATGTTCATGATATTTCACAATAAAAACAATACATTAATCTCTTTCGGAATAATGAATTTAAAAACATCGACTAAATGTTTGTAAATAATATCTGTATCTTGAAAAATAAAATAACACTTTGAAATTAATGTATTGATGCCTCTTAGGAAGTGTACCTAACAGAACCTCTATATTACATTTCTTATACTCTTAAATCAATGACAATTACAAAATGAAATTAAAAAAACCATAGAAATGAGTTAATATATAGACTAAAAATGCAATTCATTATCTTTATTAAATTATTTTTTATATTAATTATAAAAAAACATCACCAATAATTAGTATAATTTATATTATCTCATGAAACATGTCTATATAAGATATGAAACAATCAATATGAATTAATGTTATCTTAGTCACAATTAAATATAAAATAACCATATAGTTATCCTCAGCTGATTACAGATATCATCTATACATATATGTCAATTCTTGTTTTTAATAATCACATGAATTTTCAGTTAACATACACTAACAACCTCAATCACTCATAAAACATGTTGCTAGATAAAACTTAAATAACATAAAGATAGAATCTCTATCTAATGAACATTTCACCTCTAGATTCTAATGTTAGATAATTATTTTCATTAATATCTTGGTTTATATGATATGATTCCATCAATATGGGATCAATTGCAAAAACCTATTTGATAGTTTACTCAACCACACAATAATATTTAATTCCTAAAAACATTTATAAATGAACCCAAAAATCAATAAACCATTAATGGAAATATAGATTTGTTTTTTCTCCACATCAACCTTTTTATTATCATTGGATACCTATGAAGATGAAAACCCTAGTATCAAAGTTCATGTCCTATATCTATCACATATGAATTCCATAATCCCTTTAATGTATAAAAATAAACTTGAAATGGTGTGAATTCTACTTCCCCCTTGTAAACTTATATGTGATATTGGATGTTATTACACCAATATATCAAAACTAATATCAATTATACTCATATCTAGAATGATAAAATCATGAATATGTGAATAGATTCTCAGCACGACATCGCATCATTGGATCATTTTAATTTACGTCAATATGATTCCCTTGTGGATGTTGATGGTAAACATATCCATATGAAACACATTAATCACCCTTAGATCATACACCATATATTTTTAATTGAAACTATAATTCACTATTGTATTGAATTATTCATTACAAAATTGTGTACTCACACTATCAATGATACCTTACTATCATTGATTGGTGTATGTATAATTCTTAATAGACCCCCTTTACCATTACAATAACATCCCATTAAAAAATTTTCCATCTATTTGAACCTAACCCTAATAACAATGTTTGTCTCTATAGACACATCCACATTCATGCCCATATTAACTAGATGATATACCTTAACAACATTGGGATGTATTTCTAGTATATAAATATCATTCCTATGTTTACTCATAGTATCAACCACTATTGTGACAAATTATATTTCTATGAAAAGATCATAAATAATCTTTTAAATCTCATTAGAGACCCACATTTTCCACATTATCACTCATATCAATAACTCATATTCCATCCAAAATAATAACACACCCATTATTCCTTATATTAATGCTTGGAGAAAAGATATTATTTAATAGATACACTATTAATAACCATTATAATTAACATTAATAACCAACATATGTCATCATTTAGGTGGCATACTCCCAGATCCTTAATAGGGAGAAAACATCATGGATCTTATCATCTCAATTATTACATTAATGATAATAGTATAATGTTTTTGATAATAAAAATAACCGTTATGGATAGAAAGTATTAACTATATCTGAATGTCTAGTGGAGAGATAATATCATAACAACAGTCTTTTTTAACCTTGTATGCATTCATTGAAAATTAAAAATACGTTGTTCAACAAATTAGATGCACAATACATAATAAAAATAAACTCCTTGATATAGCTCCATGAGTTCTCGATCAAAATATCTCACTATGATCATTCAAAAAAATTCCTTGATGATTTTGGTCTGAAATCGCTACTATGATTTCCCATAGAATTTCAGGTAAAGGACCCTGATATTAGACCATCAACTCATAGGCGGATGTAATATAATTATATAAAAATTCACATTTGTTTTATTTTAATTATTAATAAACTTTAATATATATTAGATCCTCAAAAACTCATCCTCTAAACCATACGTTATACTATACAAAAATTATTTTGGTGGATTCTGAATATAAATGTTTATGGTGATATTCAACATCAAGGCCATTCCATTGGTCACTCCACATCTACTTTCAAAGTATCCTTTGGAAATTGCACAATGATCTTCTCATCAACATGGTAACTTTTATCAAACAATCCTATATATTCTAAAATGGACTCCTAAAACTCAATTAGGAGTATTCTTGGTGGGATAAATTTATAATTCCTTTCTCACTAATGATGAAAATTATTGAAAAATTCGTAATATTAATTGAATTGATATACAATAACGATCAATCTCCCATATTACCCTTCTCTAAAACTCAAATAATGACTCCATGAATCATTTATCAATATCACATGGAATATATTATTAACATAATAAAACATACATCAATTGTGTGTAAACCTCATCTCATGAATAAAATGTTTATGCAACCATCCCGATACACTATGAAGGCTTCCAAATTCCTAAACAAACAACTCTATTGTTTTCATCCTTTACATAATCAAATTTACTATATAAATTCCATATTAAATGAAATAAGAACCATGAAAATAATATTCATTAGTTTATTCTTATTAATTATACACTAATAATTTTTTATGGAAATATTGAATAAATTATTATTGAATTTTTTTAATGTAAACAACATTTCTATAAGGATTCCCAATCAAATGTATATGTTCGGGTCTTGTGAGCATATGTTATATGTTTATTCCATGTTTACATGACATATTACCTATCATTACTTTGATAAATAATCTAAAGATAATTCAAAAACACTAAATCCATCACAATTAGTGAATGATCATAGACAAAATAAAGAATTTCAATCAAGTACTTCTGTTTAAATATGAATTCATCCAGAAAAGTTTTAATAACTTGAGTAAGTATTTTATCAAAAATTTAAACTATGCATCTTACATTTAACATTATCTAAATAATTATATCAAATGATAATGTATTTTATTCAATTTTTTGATGTATCATAGCTCTTGACCAAATTGAATTCTTAAGCGAGGACCAATAGATCACCTCATACATGTATTTTTAGTTATTAGAGTCTATCGACCTAAAATGATGGCCTATTATGATTAAAGGGGATATAATTTAATTATTAGAAAAATAATATAATTAAATTTGTTTCTATCATTTCTATACATCAGTGTAATCATATGACATCATAGTATAAAGGTAAACATGTATAATAATATTTGACCTTTTAACATCAAATTCATCCAACATCATGTCTAGAATAAAATATTAATAATGATCCCCAAAAAAGAGTACATTTTAGAAGATTTTTTTAAGATTATTAAAATTAAAAAAAAATAGTCAGATTTGATAGTGGTAATTGGTATTATTTAGAAGTTAATCAATCACCCTATCAAGATACGCCAAATGAAAAAATAGTTATCATGAAAATTAAATTGTATATATCACTATCAATGTTGTCTTTATGTGCACACTGGTGTGCATGTGGGAAGTGTGACATTAAATATTTTTAAAACAACCATAAAACCCTAAATAACATAATATATATATATATATATTAATGAATAAAAATACCAATATGAAATGTTTTAGTACTCATAAAATTATTTGGTAGATAAAAATAAAATTTGTATTCCATCGTTAGTGAACTAAATCATTCACAACCTAATCAATCATAACCATACTATGAGGTACAATGAATTGTCAGTCTAACCCATAGACATACTAATAATCCACATATTTGGGTTCTATGTCAAATAGTAAACCCCTAAACTTACAAATAATACACATAGTGGGATGATATGACATATAGTTAACAACAATATTCATTAAAAAGTTTCCATATGAGGTTACATAACATATACTATAAAATTTATTATTTAACAATGAAAATATCTCTGTTCTATAACCAATATCTAACCACTTAGTCTCATTAAAAATCCATAGAAAAAAATATCACAAGTCAAGACAGAAGATATCAATATTAAGAAACTGAAAGGCATAATACCCATGTCCTCAATTATATCCCATCACATTTCATGTTTCACAGAGAAGAATATACTTATTAACATAATGAATACCCTAGGAACAACATATCTTGAGTAAAATAACTCCTTATATGATCACATTTCATAAAGACCACTATGGGTCCTTCTAAATGAATAATACCCCACACTCAATTTATTAATTAAACTTTAAATACCTTCCTTTTATTGACATGTATTGTAACATGACCACAAGTTACGAAATTGAATCTCTAAAATTATATATTACATACCAAATATAATTCACCTAATATGTGAAAAAATAGGGGTTGAAATCATAATACATTACAAATTATATTCAATAGGCTTCCATATAGTGGGAGGAGTATATATATAACATGTTGTGATACTATAACATTTAGTATATATATCCATAAAATCACTATATGAGCAATATCAAGAAGTTACCATAAAAATGATAGAATCTAATGTAGATTAATATAGAAAGACTTCTTACACTACTATATTTTATCAATATTATATATTGAGATAAACTAAATTACATGTCATATATTTAAAAAAATGATCTCTAAATGAAATATAATATATTAATATATCCAAAATTATTGCACATTTTTTCTGGTATCCACCAAACTGGTTATGATTTACATCCCACTTTTATCTCCCATCTCTAAAAAATATCTCATACCATAGACATTAGATGTATCAGAGACCTTTATATGGAATTACATAAATATAAATTGATGGTTACATCAAAATAAATTTTTTATAATTATTATTATAATAAAATATCATAAACATAAGAAGGTTATACCATACACCCCAAATATAAAAGACAAATGTGTATATAATTTCATATTACTCTAAGATCATTCACTCGTATCTTCCATATATATGAGGATATTAGAAAATTCTTAAATAAACGTACATATTTTATTCCTTATATATATGGATATTGAATCCAAATTTAAAAAAATGATTATTAATATGAAATCATTCATGTTGTCAACCCGTGTTGATGAACTATCTACTGAACATTCATCGTATCCACTTTATCAATGAAATGGGTCTCTAGGATTAGATTAAAATGTGAGATCCTGGTTTTCATGTCTATGATTAACAAGATCAAAACACATCAATTATTATAATATGGAAATATAATTCTATAATATATGTTCACATTATCAAACATCCATATAGGAATAGGATGTTACTAAATAAGGAATATGGAATGGTGAAACCCGGAAATTAACTTCTTATTTGTAAACTATCATGAAACAGACCTTGTTAATTATTTCTTCAACCTAATATATTAATATTTCCCTAAAATATCACTATATTTTATTTATATCCAATTAAAATATATCTTATCATGGAATTTTAATCATCTATCATCGACTTACATATACTCATAATGAATTATAAATGACAACAT
The DNA here is from genome assembly GCA_963277665.1 of Viscum album. NCBI lineage: Eukaryota > Viridiplantae > Streptophyta > Magnoliopsida > Santalales > Viscaceae > Viscum > Viscum album. The sequence continues at coordinate 2,080,487 of CAUJRU010000074.1, forward strand.
ATACAAACAAACCACCTAAAGACACAGAAATAATCATTTGGTAGATCACCATAATATATGTTTTATATAATCATGAACAATTTTTCATCAAATAATATACACTTTTATATTATATCATAGTGTCAATATGTATTACTTAGAGTTGTTAGGGTCATTCAGCCTCGATACCCATAAAGGATGACATTTACACAATTATGAGGCTCATTTTATTCCCCTTATTATTATAATCCTATAAAATATTTTCATTATTCATATGACTCGATACCCTAAAAATAATTTCCCTTAAAATAAGTATATTCAGGGGTGAATTATTTATATATGGGCTCATATACCATAGCATTTCATAGAAAATTCTCATTTTCCTATAGTTCCAAAAGAAATATAAGGGGTTCTATATATTGGGTTTTACAACACTAGGAATATATATGAGTTACGAATTATTTTTAATTAATATTAAATTATTTTATGTATGTGTTTTTATTTTTTTAGTTGTTAGTGGGGGAATTTGAGTTATTTTTGGTGTGTTTTCATTCAGACCAATATATTATTTTACTATAGGTGAATTACAATTTCATTACCCATGGATATTATTCCATTCTAAGTTGTTACGTAGGATTAAATTTTTTATAGTTTTTTAAAGCATACACAATAGTGGAGGATGATGTTTTGGTGATGACTAATGTGTATGATTTACCCAATGGATTTTTATAGTTGACCACATTTGATGGCGGATGGCCATTTCGTAACACATATAGTGCATCATAAATTCCAACTCTCGGTGAATAAATCATTAAATAATAAATAGGTAATATTATGAGGTCTTTGGTAAATGGATAATCACTGCACTTTCATGGGGTAAGGATTTACAAAAAAATCATGGCCTTAGCTCTTTGGTTTTCTGTAAGAATAGTGCCACACCATGACTAAAGGGGCTGTGTAGCATGAGTAAACCTAATGGTTCATTATAATAGGAAGATTATGATCCCGACAAAATAAATATAAATGGATTTTTCCTTCTTTTTGATTATTAATTTGACAAATAATAATAATCCATTGTTCCATATTTCTTTATCAGTACACTCATAACCCTCCATTATCCTAGGAATTGTTCTCATTAGATGTTGTTTTCTTTTTCTGTAAGGATATAATTATTACTCATCCATTATTGATGTTCTACTAAATAAAATATAAAAAAATTGGTATTTCTTCCCTTTAAAATATTTTTCCATGTATCATCAGTTTTACCATTATTAAGGTTCATAGGATATTATTATTTACACAATGAGGACGAATCAATCAGTAGATTCAATTGAGAGAGACATATATAGACCCAATAGGAGGACTTTTTATATTTTTAAATTTATTTTAATGAGTCATGTTATATATGAAAAATGATTCTTCATTTTTTATGAATATAAAATAAATAATTTTTTTTCCATAATTCCAAATAGTGTGATTGGAATGCAATATGTCAACAATATACCAATTGTGGGGAGTATTAAAACCAGTAGTCTGGAATAACCAATTTATTTGAGGAATTTTTCTTGAAACAAAATCTACTAAACCATAATTTGTTCATAAGTATAATAACCAAGGATAAAAACCTACTGTAGATTTATAGTGTATTCCGTAATAAGGAATCATCATTAATTCACTTGGCGATAGTGTAGATATGGATAAGGAATAGAATTTGAAATTGAATGATGAATTAATTTCATGATCATTAATATGATTGATAATTATGAATGGTTTTTAATTATTTTAAATTAAATTTGATTTATTATAATGGTTATTTTGAATTTTTAGTATCATGTGGATTTCTCTATATTATAAATTATTTAAATTACATTTTATTAATGTTTTCAATTATTTGCGACTAAAATATAAATTTTCTATATTTACATATATTATTTATATGTTCATTAATAAGAATATTAATTTTATGTAGAAATAGGGAAGAAAATTATAATATGAAAATAAATAAGCCAACACAGTTCACTCAAAATACAAGTCTACCAACCACTATGTGGATAACATATAGAAGATATTGTGCTTCCTAGAAATTGTAGTAGAGATGTTTTGCGAGCACTTATGTGGTGATAGTAGAAAAAAATAAAGAGAAACCAAGATTGGGGTGGTAATAGAGGATCTTTAATATATGGGGTCATACTTTGGTGGGGTAACAGTGGGGTTTGGAGTGGTTTGATTAGAATAGTGAAGGATTACAATGTAAAATATTTAACATGGGATAACATGAAAATATGATACTAATTAAGATAAGTGAGATATTAGTGTATTCTACTCCTAATGATGCATTGAATTTATTATTCTCTACTACTATCTTTTCACCATATGGTAACTTGGTCTGTTCCATGCTTATTGATCAAAGAAAACCCATTTTTTCTCACGTAGGCTTGGAAATAAATCTATGATAATAGAAATAACATATATATCTATGAATATATTGATCTACCCAAAAATAATAATTCCTGATTCAATTTTTATTTTATGAACATGGAAATATCCCTAAGTGAATTATAATTCCATGAGAGAGATCTCCACATCCATGGTTACATCATGGGAGTTAGATATAGAAAGGTGATATTATTGTTATTTCATTCCACACATCTCATATATTCATTGTTCATAAGAATACATGTATTGATGAAGGGAACACATAATAATAGAACACAACATTCTTATTCTCATCACATTGTGGAACTATACAGGTTTCAAGTATAGATATAAACATTTATGGATATAGCACATTGTGAGTAAGAGGTTCACACCACATATATATGGTTATTAAATTAATAATTAAAGGGGAGCTCATAAGGGACCATTTCAATGTTTATATTAATGGATTAAAAATATTATAAAATGTAAAATTTGATTTCACAGTATAAATATGAATCAAGTTCCGGATACTTGATCAGGTAGGGATAGTTCATAGAATGTCAGTATGTTATGATTTGCGGTTTTTGGATAATTATATATAGAAATAGATAAACGGGATAAAGAAAAATTAATTTTAATTTGAAAAAAATTAATAAATCGACATGAAACAACCATATATTTGGATGGAACATAGTTTCATATAATGATACCATTACATCAACTATATTATTTCTCATTGTGATGTCTTGAAATCATAATTTGTAAAATATATTGTTCATGGATAATTTAGGAGTAGTTTAAGAATGTTTTAACAAGGCATGTATTTTTAATAATAATGTTTTAAATTTAGAACCCAACATCTAAATAATATATAGTTCATCCGCATATAAAATAATAATAGGGTTTTTAATTGTGAAATTCCATAGCTCATTGGGGTTTTATTAATTGTTTTTTATACATTTATTTCATTTCTATAGTTCTCTAATTATGGAATTTAAAAATGTTTTGTAATTTAAATAAAATATTATTATGTCATTTTTAATTTATTCTATCTTGAATTTGGTTTAGTATGTTAATTATCAAACACCACTGGATAATGATGGGATAAATCCCATAGAGTGAGTGATGTCTATAGAAGATGGTGCATGTTAAATTTTTTTATCTAGTAATATATCGTAGAATAATTATATTTTAAAAGTGTTTTTTTATGAAATAATATCTATTATATGTTTGATTTAATCATTGATTAATTGATTTTAACAATAAATTAAATACAATGCTATATAGGTGGTTATATCATAAACAACAAACGAGATTATCCTCATAAAATAGTAATCTAAACATTATGAAATCTTAATTTTATTCTTTTATACCATAATGATTTGGATGATAGTGTATTATAGATGATAATTTTCCATACTAATATAAATTTCCAGTAATGGACACAAATATTTTGATTCTGATCAATTTTTTTTGTAATTTTGTGTTATACATATCATAGAATATACTCATGGAAACATTTAAACCCCCATCACAATTTATATCTGATTTTAAATTTAAATTATATGTTTTTCATTTTTTTTAATCTAGTTAAATTATCTATGAGAGTCTAGGTAATATAATAATTATAAAATAATATTTTATGAGAAATACCATCGATTCACAATTCATTATTGGATTTACACAATATTTACACTATTATAAATATCTATAGTAATATTTAATTGTGTTTTATAATTTTATAAATAGTAATTAATTATAGTAAACGTAATTGAATCATAAGTCTAACCATATTTTATGAACTGTTGTTGGGGAATAATCAAATCTAGAAAAATAATTAAGCATAATTGATCATGTCTATTATTTTATCATCTCATTTATATTTATTATTATAGTGTATATATTAATTTTTATTTTGTTTTCAATTAGTAATAGATGAAAAAAAAATTTGGTGGTGAGTATAAAGGAAATATCTGATAAAAAATGTTATATTGAACAATTAAGTTAAGACGACTAAATAGATAGTTAATGACGAATGAGAAGTGTCAAAAATATGTATGAAAGTGGGAAAATTATCATTCATATAGATTTGATGAATTTGTAAATCAATAGTTAAGTGTGATTTACTATTATCTATGTCGATGAGATCTCAACCATCGAAAATATAAATTTTCATATTTAACTATATAGTTCAAATAATGAGGGGGAAATTTTAAAAAACCTGTAGACTTAAAATAATAATTCAACTCAAACGAATTGATCATAATATTTAATAATACAAATAATAAGGTAATATTGGAATAATAGGCATAACATAATAAATAATAAGTTTTGAATGGACAAACTAAGAATAATATTAACTTCCTTCATAAATAACTAACTTTTATTAGTCGATGTTGGTAAGGAGGAGAAACAATGGAATATTAAAAAATGTAAATCCTTGTGATAACAGGAGGGTGAGGAAATGGAATAGAGATTTCTTGAACATATATTACCTATTGAATGGGAATACCCTTTTAAGAGGGATGAATATGAAGAACATCAATCCCTTCTTTATTTAGAAAAGGAATAATGGAAGAACAAGATGGATTTTATCAGTTGTATTTTCGTATAAGAAAGGGTCCCAACTATTGTGTAATACAGAACCATAAATGAAGAGCTTATAATAAGTGATTTGGATAATTATATTAACATAATTTAACTAGATGAATTATTAATAGTGGGTTTTCATACATCACTTAAAACATAAGGGACTTATGTGGAATTTCAATGATCCACCACATCAAATAGAGTATCATAGAATAATATTGTAGAGAAATAATATTCAAATAACATAATAAAAATTCCAACAAATAAGAAAAAACAACACTAGTAGATGAGGATTCAATAATTTCAATTCAACTAGTCATCACATAATATGTATAAAAAATGAATAAATAAGTGATATTGAAAATTGAACATGTGGATTCTATTGAAATTTCAATGAATGAAAATCATATAACACTATAAAGAGAGAATAATGGTGTTAATGTTCATATTTTTATTCTTGAAATTAATGAGATTTTAGGGAAGATATAATGAAATAATATTATCATTAAATCTAGAGATATTTAAATTTATTTTCCATGATAATAATTTTTCCCATATTTGTATCCGACCTAATATAATTGTATCGAAACAAACATAATGGTAAAGATGATATCATTTACACTAGGTGAGTGGTTTTTAAACTCTATTTGAACAATGGACATGGTAATACTGTTTAATCCTCTAATTAATTAAAATTAAGTTAAAGGTATATATAAGAGTCCCCATATAATGTTCTTCTAAGAGGAATCTATATTTTTATATCATTTTCCAAATTTATTTTTCAATTAATATTATTTTTAGAACTCTACCAATGGTTGAATATATATACCCAAATTTTTTTATTTTTATTCCGTTGAAAAAAGATTTACATTTCAATTTTTGAATATATTGTTTTCAAAATAAGATGACAACGCTAAAAAGAAGTAATTTATATAATGGAAATGATATAGGTGTATCATTTTAAATAGAATTTATTTTTACTAATCCAATTTTCAATCACATGAATTTTAAAAAGAATAAATGTTTTTGATGAATATAAATTAATTTAATTAAACAGTTTTGTCCTGATATTTTTTCATGAACTTACTCAACATGGATATATCAACAAGTAGTAAAATAATTACTCCATTTGGATTGTTTATATTCATCATAGACACAATTTCTAGATATATAGGTGTAATATTTTGATTTTTCATTCATATTTGGGTTTTGATTTTTTAGAAAACTATTAATTACGTTATTTCTGTTTTTAACATTGATTCCTAAATAGTAACATAATGTATACCAATTATCAGGTTTTACTATATGACATGATTTCCAAGTATTCCATTTCTAAAAATCTTGGGGGTCTATGACTTTTTAAAATATTTTTGATCATATAATATTTAACGAATGAAAATATTATGACTATAAATATGATGACTTTCATTCCATTATTTGTTGTATATCATGATTTTATACTATATAGAAATTATTGATGTAAAAAATAAATTAATTTTAATTCGATTTAATCTTGAGACCAACCATATATCCGATCTCCTTTGAAACCTATATACCCCACATAAAATCTTGATATAAAGATACATTGAAATCAACAAAATACTTTTAACCCTTGTTATTCTAGTATCATTTCTTAAGTATTAGTTTGATAATTAAAAATATTGTTAGTTGTTTTTTAAAAAATTAAATGAGAAATAACTAAATTAGTGTGGGGACAATGTATTTATTATTCGAAAAATGGGTTCAAAATACTTAATTCATTTTACATACATTAGTGTTTCGTCATTTTAAAAATTAAAACATATAAAAAATTAATTTAAATAGAAAATAGCCCTACATTTTTTTCATAGAGGTTAAAAATTATTTATTCATTTCAATGTTGTTTTAATAATGTAAAACAATTATTAATTTTGTGGATATTCTTTCATTTTTAATTATGTGTTAAAGTAGGATACATTTTTAGTGATATTCATACTGCATATCATACTTCAATTGATTTAAATATCAAATATTTGACATTAAATGATAAATAAAAGGCAGTAGAAATAAAATTTTATAGAATTAAAATGAAGGATTATGAGGGAAGACCATTACACTATGTTAATGCATTCTAAAGAGAGAGAAATGAAAATTAAATATATAGTCAAACTTTCTTGGTGATTTTCGTTGGTGGAAAAAATGTTGGCTATAATATTTACCTCCCCTTATGAGTGAATACCTAAAATATTATTATGTACCAATTATGTTATTCCCAAATAAGTTTTGTGGTGTTACATGAATAGGTTGAGTGGTCCAAAAGAAAAATATTCATTATAATTGAGTCGGATTCATCTCAATAAATAAAGATGTTATTTAACTTATAAGATTTTTGTAAAAATAAATAAGCATTTTCATCAATCATAATATGAATCACCCACCAGATAAATGAATTGAAATTATAATTATAAGTCATTTAGTGTATCAGGAATTAGATGTTTGTACATATATCCTTAACTACAAGACATATTTGTGTTCAACATCAAACCATCAACAAACATCATCCATCTTCCCCAAATTCCTAAACTCCTCATGTGGACACCAGTAAATTTATTAATAATTTACATTTTATATCCTTATAATTTATATAGAATTTATGGTTCTTTACACTATGATTCAATATCATCAGTATGGTGAAATAATATTAATTTAATTTTAATTGAAAATTTTCCCTTGGTGGTAAACAACATTACCCGATTCATAAAGAATATTACTACCTTATATAAATGGCATACATTTTAAATTGATTACATCTATTGAAATGGTTTTTAACCCATATCCTTTTTGATGAAAATCATCTAATAGAGTATAAAATATATTGGTCCAAAATATATATCAGAGAGATAATAAAAATGGTTTTATGAGTTATATTATTTTAATAAATGGATAAAAGATTCATCATTTCAATTAATATTTTACATATAGTTTTATGTGATTTGGATTAAATTATTATTGAATATTAACCTCTATAGTAATGGAATGGTTTTATATTATCAAAATAAAAAAATTGAACTCAGGAGGCATTTCCTTGTACTAAATATTTTTTCTAAAAGATAATAACTATGGTGAAAGAGTATAGATTTATGGGAGAATGTGTGGGATTAAAATTTTGCAAGAGATTCTATGAAGAGAATGTGTTCAATATTATCTCTACAATAAATTCATTATAATTTATTTCTCTATTTAAAATTATAAACTACATTAATAAATGATTTATGGTATGTTTTTTATTTGAATCTAATGTTAGGGACATAATACCCTATATCGTATTGTTAATATCACACCTAGATTTCAATACATAATGTAATGTCACCCATGTTTGTGTTAAATGATTAGTTTTTGAAGATGACGTGAGTATTATATTAAAGGATTACAGAAATTTTAAAATATAATGTTTTTAACCAACTAGTAGGATTAGTAACATATTTCCTTGTAATGAATCGGTACAAAAGTTATATTAGATAAAATCATCTCCTAAATTAGTTGTTCATACATACTCCACATGCATTCATAAAAATTAAGAAAATTATGTTCCCCCATATTCAATTGGTTTTTTATTCTATTCAAGATAGAAATGTGGTTTAATTTTTCTAATGGAGGTTTGTAGTACTTGAAATCATATTGGTAGATCCTAAATACACAAGATCATACATATCATCATTTACTTTATCTTGACTGATCGATTAAACACATTTTATATTTTGAAAATACAAAGAGAATGATCAGTTGTATTATCCCATGTTTTGGTAAGAACCCTATTTTCATGTGGTTTTAATATTTTCATTAAGGTTGTGAAATGGTTTTAGTGTTAGGATCTTTAATATGACCATTATATATATATAGTTTAATTATAAGTTTTTATTGTTTCACTATGTTTTATTATAAATTTAATATTTTATTGTTCTTTATATAATTTATATACGTCCTTACATGAATATTAATTATAAATAGAATGTGTAAATTTAATAAAAAAGTATCAAAAATAGGTTACACTTGGCCTAACAAAATATGATCTCGGTAACTATCATATTGAAGCCAATCAAGCACTATAGAGACACATATAAAGGTATGGAGATTATTTTTTGATCCATTATCAGGTAGAAATTGTTGGATGATCTTGAAGTACATTCACGGTTACAAAGAGTGGCACATTGGGGAAACAATAACATCAAAAGTAGCATAGTTGGAATAAATGATCCACTTAAATATAAAATTTATGTGGAATCAATTACAACATAGGTAATTGAAAAATTCTTGTAATGGCATGTGAATATTGTATATTTCCTAACTTTAAATGATGTATAATGGCTATCCTATGTTGTCTCCAGATAGAATCCCACAATAATCATGTTTGTCAATTGATATTTGGAAAAGAAGTGGAGGTTGTTTATCAAATAGAATAATTTTAAAAATAATAAAAGAAATTAAAAATTATTTTTGAAAAAAACATTGTGAATAGATTTATGGAAAAAGTGTAGGATCACTTTTTTCAATAACATCATGATGAAAAAAATTATCCCCTATCTTTGATATTTATGATAAATTAAAGACTCCACAATCTTGTTGTCAATCACCATTATTTGAAGGATGTAATTGAAATCACTCCTCTAGGAATGGAATTTCATAATCTATTTACAAAATAACTATTGAATGTACTTATATAAAATTTTTTAACCATTGAAATAAAAAAACAATACACTTATTTCATACACATGCCACCGATCAGCAGACACTAGCCACCTATCACAATCAGCTCGATCTAGAAAAATAGCACTAGGATGAGGGATTTTAACGATACTTAACCAAAGATATAAATAATGAATGACATCAAAAAAATTATAGAATTAAGTTAATTATGAACCACTGAATATAGAAATAATGTAATAAAATAATATAGTAATAAATAAAATCACAAGACTCAGACATTACAAAAGGAAAAAACATCCTTCCTTGATCAGTCAAAAGTTTTACCCTTACATCTGAAGTGTACGATAGTAAAATGGGGAAGAATATAGAATTATAATATCCCGAAAAGATAACAGATAAAATTAAAATTTCTTAAATATTAAAATCTTCTAGAATAACCCCTCATTTACATTATTTAATTATTTGAATGTATGTGAACACTCATATTTACTAGGTTGAGGGGTAGACAAATTTCCCTCTATATTCATTTGTTTGAATTTTTGAGTTTATTTAAATACATAAATTTCTAAATCTATGTAATGTATATTAATAAAGGTCCTTAATCTATATCATGATAATTATCCCACAAAATACCATTTTATTTTGACATTTTTCATAAATGTTATGATGTAATTACTATGGGAGACATTTATTTCATGAAGAGACTCCTCAACTACTAATATTTTGTCAAATTAAATTGATTTGTTAATGAATTAAATTCTCCAAAAAAAACTAATTTTAAAATGAAGTTCTATGTAATATAAATAATACAACCTAAATCACTTCATCTAGGTTTCTATTTTCCATTATATGCATCAATTACTTCTTTGGGGTCAATCATATTGTCTATATATTTTTTCCGATGTGATTGAATTTCCTAAGATAGTTTGTTTCAAATTATATTAGTGTCAATAAGACAATTTTGAAGCTAAAAAAGTAGTATTAGAAAAATTAATCACTTCATATGGATTCAAATTTTAAATTTTATACTAAAATTACATATGATACATAAAAATTTTAGGCTTATAGTATTAATAAATTTCCAAAATTAAGGAAATAATTCATAAAAATGGTTAAATGAAGAAAATAATATCTAATTTATTTATTTTATGTAATAAAATCATTTTCAAACTTATGTTGATTTATTGATTTATATATAATTATATAATTCTAAATATTATAATGTTATAGGAACTAGGAGAAACTATGATAATGAACCATGATACAAATGATGAAATGATTTTAGGTATGAAATTTACAATGTAATGGGTTTGTGTGTTTATGACATCATAATGGTACTTAACATTTATGAGGTTGTTAATAATAAATTAATACATATAAAATTTACCAATTCACCTAACAATGATTAAGTATGCCTTGATTCCTTCATGTTCAAATGAACCATGAATTTTTTTTGATCATCTGAAAAAATTGATGGAGAGAATTGGGGAAATTCTATGGGAAACTATATTCTCAAATATTTATTGTTCACATAATGATAATTTTACTCTAATTGAAAACAATTTTGAGGAATAAGTTGAAAAACAGTGGATGTCAAATAATAATATAGAGATAGAGTATAATTTTATATCAATGATGCTGGGATCCATTAAAAAATGTATCGAATAACATATAGTTCGTAGAACTATTTCGCTAATTTTAGAGATATAATTTATGTTGTATACCCAATGGAGAGTGAATATTGATATCATAGAATAAAAATTTAATAAATAATTCCATATAAACCTTATTATGTTTTGTCAGTAATGATAAAAAATATAGATATATACTATAGTGTTTTAAGAAGACATATCTAAAACGATTCATATATTTGAGACATTAGGAGTCTTGAAGTAGTTGTTTATTTTTTTTCTCATAGAATAGATAGATTGTGGAGAGTTATTTCATGGAAATAAAGATACAAATTGATGGATGGATTCCCAATAATATGGTTCAATTATTAAATATTAAATGAAGGTATAAAATCCCATATTTTAAAGATATATCATGAAACACAATAGGAATTAACTCAAAAAAACTATGATATTATTTTATTCCATAAGAGATGGAAGTCAGGATCATCCATGTCAAATATAATTTAAGCATATTATTAGTATTATGAAGTAAATGGATGAACATTCCAATGCACCACTTGTGATATAATGACTAAACATTAAAGATCATTAAAACCATGCATGATCTTATACCACATAAGTGGTCTTCAATGAAAATCCATGTGAGAAACCTCTTATGAGGGGGCATAAAGGAAATCATACACCTTCATGAATAATAGGGCGGTGAAAATAATGAATTAATTCATTGTAAACATACTATTCCTGTTAGAAATGGGAATGCATTATTTCATTCAGGTTCAACATATTCTTCTATTACATAAATTTTTCTATGAATTATTGAATCACCTACCAGATTCATTGACATTCAATATCAATGAAAACACTAAGTGGAACAATCACTATAATCTATGTGATGGAATCTACCCCAGTTTATATCTTATAGGGAATTCTCTAGATAATATATTTAACCTTAATTTGGTATAATATGATACAATAATGGGTATGTAATCCACCATGATATATATATTTGATATATAAAACATTGTGGATCTACATGCTTCAATTGTCAATCATGTTGTTAAATAAAACATTTTCAAGTATATGTTCTATTTATAGGGTTAGAAATGACATTATATATGTTGATCTCTAAGGTATTCTAACTTCATAGCCCCATAACATTTCTATACCAATCCCTTGACTTCCGTTTTATTCCTAAAAACATAAATTATCAGTAAATAATGATAACTACAAGGAAATTTAATTTTATTTACATTTCATGAAATATCATATAATCAAAAAATATTTAAAAATTATTTTGAACAACATTATTAAAATTCTTTAATTATATCTGTGCTGATACCCAATGAATAATTTTATCTATATAAAATAATTTATGTAAAGTAAATAACTTGTAAACACGAAATTGTTATTATAATTTAATATTATAATGAATTTCATGATCAATTTTTTAGATTTAAAACAATTGTGAGATAGATTCATCAACAAAACTCATACCAAAACTACCCCTAATATCCATGAGGCCCCATATGATATCCACAATTAAATTATTAGAGTTAAACATGAACAAATAATATAATTTTTATAGAAGAATCCACCTTATTTAATCAACATAGTTTACTATGGGGTTAATTATCCTGGGAAATGAAGGATTAAATTGATATTTCATCAATTCCTAAGATACCAATAAAATCAATACAACAAAAATGTATCCAATATTAATTATTGAAAATCGAAAATAAACATTTAAAATCTCATTACATCGAAAAAAGTTTATCTTTATTATATAAATAATCATGTAAATGAATTAATATAAAATATCCAATGAAATAATATCTATTATATATGTAAAATATGAGTTTTTATAGATTATGATTTTTCTTTAAAATTCCCATAAATTATTCATGGACATGATGTATAGAGTATTTAGAGATTACCTTACAATATTTATTACGGTCTTTGTTGATTATACTCATTTATACTCTATAGAAAACGAGGAACATGATTTTCATCACAGTATATTGTTAATGAATATATCAATGGAGATGTTATGAATTAACTTTAGAATGTACGGATTTTTTTGAAGAAATGCACATTAGATGGGAATGTGATCAAATCTAAGAGAGTCAATGAATATACTTTAATGAAAAAGTAATTTGTGCAAATAAATTTACTATTAAGTGTCATAGGGATATGTAGTTTTCTTTTATTAGTAGGGTAACGACCAAGGATGTTTTAGAAATTTATCACCTAAGTATAGACTACTAAATATTTTAGCACTGTATAGGGATGGGTATTTTTCGATATAATAATGAGAGTAAGGATTTGTGGTGGTATGGTAGATGCTAATCGCATAACCATTACAGAAACTCCCATCATGAGGAGAAGAGTATATGATATAGAATGATACTTTTGAATATTTTTTGGGGTTAATTATCTTGAAAAATTATAAATTCACATTCTACGACAATCATTATTTGATGTAGTAGGTCAATAATAACTCATTGAATGATCTAGAGATAACAGAAGAAATATTTTCACAAAATAATAATAGCCACTACTATTATCTAGATAAGTGATAGTTTTTTACTCACCATGTTGGTTTAAGGAATAAAATCTCATAGAATATGTTTAATATGTGTTAATGAACATAATTTGAATTAATCACATTCTATGATTATAAGTCCCCACCCTTAAAAATTACATAATCATGAGTCAAGTAAATATTTTACATTGAGTATCTTTTCAAGTTTATATATTTAAAGAATTATTCCATTACTATTACAAAATATAACTAAAGAAATATAATGTGGACACTTCTAAAAGTATCAATTTTTATCATAATGTGAAAAACCATAAAAAGAAACATGATTTTTATTTTAATTTTTAATCATCATTACTTTTTATTGATTACATCATTAAATAATTCTTCCTTAATTCCTATAATAACATTTAAAAACATGTGATGAGAACAAAAAGATTAAATGACATAAAATGTAAGAAGTCCCTTATTCCAGTTTAATAATTGTAATCCATTTACTGTTCTTTGACCGAATGAAAAAAAACATTTCTATATGAATAACAATAATACCATTTTATTAAAAAATAGAAAAATAAAATAGAGAACAATTAAATCTCTTTTAGGTGACTAAGATCATAATATATATAAAACCATTTTAAATATGTTTTAATTGGAAGAACCATATTGATGAATTCCAATATTATTATTATCCAATTAATTAGGGATTTATAATGTGTATCACCATTCATGTAAGCTATATTGGGATCACTCATGATCTATATTGGTGTTTACCCCTTCATTTAATCTATAATGGGCTCAACCATGAACTAGAATTGGGATCAAACCTTCATATATGATATATCCGGCTCACGCATTAGATATAATGGGGCCCATACATTAGTATAATCTATATCATCCTCACACGTTTCATATAATTCTCATGTACAATTTAATGAATAAAATAAATTCCTCACAAAACACTTTTGAAAATGTCTTCTAATCACATATGAAAAATATTTCAATATAAGAATACCATTTTCATTTAAGAACCCATTTTTCAATACCATGTCACCAAAAAAATAAATAAGGGATTTGTTTTCCATTTATACATAATAAGGATTATAGAGTACTATATGCATAAAATAATTGTTTCAGCAATAGAGATTTTGTTGTCACCATATACGTTAAAAAAATATTTCTTTTATCATTTTGAAATGAAAGTAATGTGGTTCATATAGAATGAATACTATTCAGAACCTTTAAAATGATGCCATAAAATGCCATGTATAATCCGTTTATATAAATATAAATCAATATGTGATTTAATATGAAGATGAAAAGATTTGATACATAAATCATTAAATGTTTATGGTGTCCCAGACCACATTGAACAACTATATCCTAATCACTGTGAATTAATAAAATTAAAATAACATTAATTAACATTATTATAAATTATATATGGACATTAAATATAATATTGGCTGTATATACACCTAATAAATTAATACTAGAGAATATTATCCATAATTTCCTTAATGAATGAAGATTGAGATGAAGTCCCTTACCTCAATTGTGAAATGTCTCGTACGTTCTTTATCATCCTAAATAATAGGATTAGGTTAATTAATAATTTCTTGGTAACATTTTTCATGTTAATTATTCATTTTATAGCACTTATTAAAATTTTATAACAAATACATATTTATTTATTTTCATATTGGATGTTTTATCTATATTCAGTTCTTAAGTTGGAGATGAGCTTGTTTATGATATAAATTTTCCATGAGGTCATAAGTACAACAACTCTAGAGTATAAAACATGAATTAAAAATCTTATATATTCTTATATATTTATTTATAATAATATTTGATGAAAAACTAAAAACACCATTCATGGAGATGATAAGTTGTACATACACATAAACAATATTTTATTTTTTCCTCTCATACTGAAAGTGTGAAATTAATTGAAATTTATTTAAATATATATATTGATAATATATTATTAAATTAGAATTAATATTTAATTTATATAATATATGGTTACTAAAATATTACTTAATACATTCAAGGAGATGTGTGAATGAATCACATCATTTTGAGGTGGTGGTAGTCCACAGATCCCCAAATGAAGTTATCATATGAAAAAATATTGAATGAATGAAGGTATGTTTAATATATAAAATATAGAATTTGAAATAGGTTTTAATATGTATATATTAAAATATTTTTTGACCTGAATAATGGTTTTATAAAAATCCATGTGGGTGGTAATGTAAAAAATAGTAGAGACGTTTTTCATGTAGGTGATTAACCAACATAACAAGGACAAGAATTTTGATTATCTAAATAAGAGGAGGTGATAAACTAAATAGATATGATATATTTAATTATAAACCAACAAAATACTGAGTTTATAATATTATAGACTAATCATGAATTTATTTGTTGATGGAGGTGAGGATAATGTATTAAATGAAATTAAGAGATGTACTTTGAGAAAATTACATCTTGAATATCACATCCTATAAATACCCTTGAGGACCATATAATTAGAATTTTGGTGATAGATGTAGTACTCAAATGTGGGGAAAATGAAGATGAGAGGTTTGGTGAGAGATTTTAATAGTTATATGGCTTTTGGGTAATAAAAAAGAGTTGGAGAGGTTTTATTTACATTCTATGAGAGGTGTGTTCAAGTGATTAATTTTAAGATTATTTTATATTAAATTCCATCCATATAATTGTGTAATTAAATTCTCAGAACTTTTCTTGTAATTAATGTTGTATATTTTAGATAGGGTTGATCAAAACGTCAAAAAATCATTAAATGTTTCAGTTTTTAGGTATGTTTATCTATTATCATTTAAAATTAACCCCTATAAAAAATTAACTTTTACTGCGTTAAATATTATTTTTACCACTGTAAATTATCTATACCTAAAATTGAAATTGAACAGACAACCAAACATGGACCTTATGAATAAAAAAATGGAATTTAATTTATTTAATCCAATTCAAAGAATTGAGAAATTTTTATTTAAATCAAACTCCAAAATCCAAATCAAAGATGCATGTTCCTAATGAGAAGTTTTCAATTTAATGAATTGTTTAAATATATAATATAAATTTAAAATTTATAAAAATGGCCTAAATTTAATTAAATGATTAAAAAATAATCTATTTAACCATTAAATCCAATTAACACGTTAATCTCAAAATATAAATAAATTTGACGATAATGAAGTTTGAATTAAGAATGCATAATTTCTAACTATTCAATAAAATATGAATTTAATTAGAAATAATCAATAAATTAATGAAAAATAAATTTTGATTTACCACCTATAAAGAAGAAATTTATTTTTTCAAATAGATCTCGTAAATTTGACAAAATACATATTAAAATGGAATCTCCATCAAATGGTGGAAAATGTGGTTTTTGAAAAATACAACTTATATTCGAAAAATTGAAATTCCATTCATATAATTTCTAGAAAACATATATGATTAATTAAAAAAATTAAATTTAAAAAAATTAAAATTACGTTTCAAAAATAAAATCCATCCGGAATTACTTGACTATTTTATGAACTAACTTATTTTCATTTGAAATGTTTTTTTAGAAAAACACATCCTTTGTATTAAAATTGTTTTTATTTTCATTTGAAATTAATTTTCAATCCAAAAAATACTTATATTCATGTGTCTGAACCCTATTTTCGTAATTAATTTAATATCATTTGTTCCCTTGATTTTAAATACAATGTTATAACTAAAACATAAAATAATAATATTAATAATATATTAGCTTTTGTTATAACTCAATCTTGGGTGGAATTTAAGGCTTCAGAGAAACCCATTTGTGTGTGTCGAGTACATTATCAAACATAGATACCCTTTAAGGAAATATCTAATTCATAAATATTCAGAAAGATTAAAAATTATAATTCTATAATTAAATGGGATATTACATCCATCCCCCCATTTAAAAATTATGTTCTCATAATTTTAAATTTCTTTTCAGTAACTAAGGTTATATTATTCAAATTTACTTCATTGAAATCCCACATATGAAAATGTTTTAATACAAACTATACCCAAAAATGATGAAAGATAAGTAAAAAATGTCCCCTACGATATCATATACTAGGGAAATATATATGAATAAATGTATATGGATGATAAAACTAATTCTAAAATACTAATAGAGGATGATGGAGGACACAGTAATTGAAAAGATATCCATAAAAAAACATAAATATATGAATGGTAAAAAGACCCTTCAAAAAGTGAATGAATATCATTTTTGTTTTAATATCCTTTTGATTGATTTTAGGAATTCATTTTCTTCTTTAATTAGGAACAAAATGAAACATTCTAATGTGATTCTTTTATATTTGATAAGAATAATTTTATTTTCGTAATATTTCCTAAATTGTGACGTATATCCCTATGAATAACCATAATCATACAAGATCATAAATACCTAAAATGATATCAATATTATAAAACTATGGTCCAAAATTAAATTCATACTTCAACGTCAAACAAAATCATTACATAAACATATCCACATAAAGCTTATTCTATAATGTTCTTTAATATCTTATTATCACATAAAATAATCCTCACAAGGTTTGTCAAAAAAATGATTTTATTCTTATCCTTTAAAGAATACCGGGCTCTAAATAGATTTCATCACTTCACCAGATGTCATAACATGAAATTTAGTAGTAACCATACATTTTTTTGAATCATTTTTTTCAATCATTATGATTTCTCCCTATGTAATTAAATTTGAACACTTATTTTCATAATGACCCAACTCATTGTTGTTAATGAATCTTTCAATATATTAGTAATCTGTTTTTAAATTGTTGTACTATTCAGGACCCCTTCCCCTGTAGTCCCAAAATGTGTGACCAAACATACAACATAGATAAATCAATCTAGATACTGGCATATTTTCCATAAAATGTATTTCACCACATAAGGAATATGTTTTAGGATTACCTCCAAAATTATTTAGGGTTTCTTATCTATTTACTTCCACCTTGGACATTTCTTACTCTTATCATCTCATGGAACATAAGGGTCTGAAAACCCCATTTCAACATTATTAGCACAATGAACCAATTTTTCATATCAATAAAATATCATGAGTTCATCACTATTAATTTCCATGGTTTAAAACCTATGTAAAATATATTAATTTCACTTTCAATGCCTCAAATAAAGTCTGTGACATTCTTCACCGATCTAGTGATGTTTTCTTCATATGCGACAACTGGATCATCAAATTTTTGATTTAATTTGATAAATTAATTCACCGTCCGACACAGAACAAATATAAGGAAATATATACCAAAAAATATAGATAAATACTTCCCATGCAATGTAATTAAGCTCTTTTTTCTTTATAGTATTCGTAACCAATGACAACCATTGATCGAATTCAACGTCAAAACAATTGATGGAAAGAGTTAAATTTAGAGGTTCTGAACATCCCATGACTTCAAATATATTATCACGTGTATTGATTCATCAATCAAATACAACTAGGTAATATGATACATTGAATGATAGGGGATGTTTCCCCATAAAATGTCCCACTACTAAAATATTCCTCTATTGTTTATTTGGATGATATCATGAATGGATACCACCACCATTTATAGCATGAGTCATCTACAACATCACTCCAAAAAACAGTTTAGTTCCAATTCCGAATAACTCATGATGTTTGTTTAAATGATGTTTTCTCTTGATGCCTTCCCATTACAGGTTTCTTATTCCCTCTATAGAAAACCATTCTGAATAGAAATAGTTTTGATAAAGCAACATTGAAATTATAGAATTGTACATCATTTAAAATTAATCATTAATTAACAACCATTTAAGGAAATAAATTATCCTCATCCAAAAAACTAATTTTTTCTAAACTTATCTCTGGTATAAACTATAATCCCCCAACATTATACATTATATAATCTAGAGTTATGTCAAGAATTCTCATTGAGGATATTTTCATGATTAGAGCATTAGAAAATTAGATCATAAATATTACATAACAAAACCATATAAATAAAAAGTATAATCATCCAATTATATAAATTTCTTCATTAACATAAATAATTTTAAATATAATCATGGTTTCCTTTCATGTTTAATCATCATAACATTTCATTTATTCCATTTTTGACTCTATTTTACCTAAAGTCCTTTGAGAAGATTTAAATGTGTGGTATGAGCATAATAAGATAAGATTGATATAAAAAAAGAAAATAAAACCCTTAGTCTAGTAAAAATATGGTAACCTAGTAATTGTTCTTTGATCAGATGAAAAGCAACATTTTCACATGAATAAAAATCATTCTTTTTCCTGATCAAAAATCACTACAACAAAAAAGCTAGAAATGTAAACTCTATTAGCTAACTTATATGATGATCTATGTAAACTCATTTAAAACCCCTTTCAATTGGAATAACCATATGAAAAAATTACAATATTATTAATACCCAATGAATTGGAGATCAATAATTGGTATCACTATTTATATAATTTGTATTGGGCTCACCCATGTGCTATAATGTGGATCATCACTTCTTATAAGCTATAACTGGCCCACCCATGATCTACAATGGGGTTAAACCCATCATATAAGCTATGTATATATCACAAGTGAGATATAATGGGTCTCAAACCTTCATTTAATTTATACCAGGCTGATTCATTTAATATATTTCCCAAGTGCAATTTTATGAGTAAAATATGATCCTCAAAAAACCCTTTTGAAAAATTTATCTAATATCTTATGAAAAAAATTCCATATACAAATAACATTTCAATTTAAGAAACTATCATCATTTAAATGAAAACCATGAAAATAAACAATGTATTTCATTTATATTTAATAACATTATGGATAATAGAGGAAAAAAATAATTAAATACCAGTTATAGTGACCTAGAACTCCATGTCACCACATTTGTTAATAAAACATTCCTTTTGACATATTTTTAAAAAATAAAAATGATTCATATAAAATTTATCCTTTAAAATAATTTTTAATATATAATGAATTTTCAAAAATAATCCTTTTATATTTATATATATTATTTTGTGAATTAATATCCTGATGAAATGTTTTGATAATAAAATATTTAAATGTTAAAGGTGTCACATTCCACACTAAATAAATAAATCTTAACCTCCATGAATTAATACATTTAAAATAACATTAATTATCATTATTATTGATAAATTATTGAAACTAAATTACATGGTGACAATATATACACCTAGTATAATAATAATGGTTCATACTATCAAGAAATGCCGCAATGAAATATGACTGGGATGAATTCCCTTAACTAAAATCTAAAACATCTCCTACATTATTTATCTTCCATAATAATAATCATAGGTTAATTTATACTTTATTGAGAAATTTATTCCTGTTCATTAAACATTTTATATCTCTTTTTATAATTTTATAAAAATTCATAATTATTTATGATTATATTGGAATTTTTCATCGATATTCAGTATGCGATTCGAGAATGAACTTGTTTATGATGCAAATTATCCATGTTGGCATAAGTACAACATATACATAATATAAAACAAGACATAAAATTTCTTATATCATAATTATATATTAATTTATAATAATATGTTTAAAAAAATCTAAAAACATTGTTCCTGGAGATGATAGGCAATACGTATGCATGGATACTATATTAGTATTTCCTGTCATATTAAAAGAGTGAAATTAAATAAAAAGTTTATAAATATATATAAATAATATCATTAAATTATTAATAACATTTAATTTATATAATATATTTTTATTGAACAAATACATAATATATTCTGTGTGATCTGTCAATGAATCAAATTATTTTGAGGAACCAGTAGTCCACACGCCCCCAAAAAAAGTTATCGTAGAACAAAAAATTGAAAATAATTAAAATGTGTTTAATATAAAATATCCAGAATATGAAATAAGATATAACATACATATTAAATAATTATTTTACTAGAATAATGGTTTTAATAAGGGACATGATGGGGGTAATTGAAAATGATCAAAAACATTATCTATAGAGGTTATTAACCTACATAACATGGATAACAATTTCATTTATTTGAATAAGATTAGTAGAGAAATGAAATGGATTTATGAAATTAACTTATAAAAATAAAACTAAATCATGTATATGATTTTGGAGTTATCATGTGTTACTAGATTAAGGATGTGAGTAGAAAGTAGGAAATGAAATGTAATTAATAGAGGTACTTTGAGAAAATTACCTCTTGAATATCCCCTTCCAGAAAGATCCATGTGAATCATGGATTTGGGCTTTTGGTGAGACAAGAATCACATAAACATGTTTACAATCATAATGAGAGGTTTGGGTAGTGATTTGATGATATATATGCCTTTTGGGCCGATATAGAGTTGTGAGGAGGTGGTATTTATACATGAGGAGAGATGAGTGAAAGTGATTAATTTATTGATTATTTTATAGTAAAAGAAAACCCCATAAAGGAGGAATTAAATTTCATGAATTTGGATTGTATTTAATGATGTATTGGATTGTTATGATAAATCCACAACTCATCCAACCATTAAATGTTGTAGTTTTTTGGAATGTTTTGATTTTTACTTTTATCTTCAACAACTATCAAACTTTCACATTTACTATGGTAAATAATTTGTTTACCATTCTACATTTTCTATAGAAATAAAATTAAATTGACCTTACATCCTAATCTTGAAATTGTAATTACAATTATGGAATCCATTTTCTGTAATTCAATTTAAAAAATAGGGAATCATTGAATTAAAATCAATTCTTCAAATAAAACTAAAATGTCTGTATTTAAAGTGAAAATTTCAAAGCTCTAAAATGTGTTTATATCTTTAATCAGTTTGAAATTGGATACAAAGAATATCAATAGAATAATTGAGAAAAATATTATATTATAGTACATTAAAAGCAATAGAAAATATAATATAATAGTAAAAATAAATTATAGGAAATCGATGTTTGAATTTTAAATGAAATAATTTTAACAATTCATTAAAATGTGAATTTAATTTGAAAAATAGAAAAAAATTAAATAGAATAAATTTTGATGTCTTTATTTTAACAATGAATTTTATTATGTCAAATAGAACATATAAATGTGAAAAAACTAGAATTAAATGTTGTTTTCAATCCAAGAGTTGTAAAAGTTCATTTTTAAAAAATCAATTATTTTATCCCAAAAAATTAACTTTATTATTATATCTTTTCTAGAAAAAATATAAGATTAATTATAAATATAAAATTTATTATATTAAATATATATTCTTTTAAGAAAATCCATAACCAATGATTTTAGTTTCTTATAATCTCACTTATTTTCTTTGTAATGGTTTTTTCATAAAAACACATCCTTTATATTCAATTGGCTTCTATTCTCACATCTAATTAATTATATAAGTAATGAATATTTATATAAACATGAGTAAATCCTATTTTTATAAGTTATTTAATATCATTCATTATCTTCGTTGTAAAATCTATGCAATAACTACAACATAAAACAATAATATTAATAATATATTATTTTATTGATATATCTCAGCCTTGTTTACAACATAGGATCTCAAAGAGACTCATTTTCATGTTTCGTGTATGATATTGAACATAGAGTCTATTTAAGGTAAAATATAATTAATAAATTCTAATGCAAATAAAATTTATTATTCTATAATTACCGGGTGTGTTACAATCATTTCAGAATACATTACCAACGTAAGTAAGAAAAATTGTAGAGTAAGAACATTGCCTAAAGGAAATATCTACATTATCCCGCTAAATTGTGCTTCGGGAAACTATTCATGGCGTTTTTCAAAACCTTCAGAGAACGTTTATTTTTCCATTTCGCGGTGGTTTATTTTATGTATTTTCTTTATTTTTTTTATTTCGTTTATTTCATATTTATTTTATTTACATTAATTATTTACTATTTATTATTATTTATTTCTTATTAATTATTTAGTATTTATTTATTATTTATTATTTATTATTTATTATTTATTATTTATTATTTATTATTTATTATTTATTATTTATTATTATTATTTATTATTTATTATTTATTATTTATTATTTATTATTTATTATTTATTATTTGTTATTTATTATTTATTATTTATCATTTATTATTTAATATTTAATATTTCTTATTTCTTATTTCTTATTTCTTATTTCTTATTTATTATTTATTATTTCTTATTTATTATTTCTTATTTATTATTTCTTATTTATTATTTATTATTTATGTTATTGAACTTATTATTTATTTATTATTTATTTATTTATTTTATTGAATTTATTATTTTTTGGTTATTTTTTTATTTTATTTATTTATTTGTTATTTTATTAATTAATTATTTCTATTTATTTATTATTTATTTTGTTTCTATTTATTTTATTTCATTTTTTTTTATTTTATTTCGTTTCTGTTTATTTTATTTTGTTTTTATTTATTTTATTTCGTATTTATTTTTTTATTTCGTATTTATTTCTTTTATTTTCTTTACTTTATCCATGCAGGCCCATGCCCATGCCGATGCATATACCCATGCAATATAAAGAAATCTTGCGTTTGGTGAGATTTGAACCACTAACCTGTTGTATATTTTCCAAAGACTTTACCACTCCAGCAAGCTCGCCATGTAGTTAATAAACAGAATTTATCATACTTATATATACTAATTGAAAAAAAAATACATAACTAATAGATATAAACTGAATAATAATTAAACAATAAATAATAATTAATAATTAATAATCAATAATCAATAATTAACAGTTATTGATTTATTAGTTATTTATTGAGTTATTTATTTATTTATTATTATTTAATGTTTATTATAATAAATAACAAATAACAAATAAATTATAATAATATTTACTTATTTTATAAAATTATGAAAATAATATAATAATATAATAAAATTACGAAATTAAAATAATAATACAATAAAATAAGAATATAATAAATAATAAATAAATTATAAAAATTAAAAATAAAAAATTAAATAAAAAAAATAAACAACAAACAATATAAAATAAATAATAATAAATAATAAAAAACAAATAATAAATATTAAATATTAAATAATAAATAATAAATAATAAATAATAAATAATAAACAATAAACAAAAAATAAAAAAAAAAAATAATAATAAACAAATAATAAATAATAAATAAATAATAATATATAATAAATAATAAATAATAAATAATAATAAATAATAAACCATAAATAATAATAAATAAAAAATAAAAAATAACAATAGATAAAAAACAAAACATAATAAATCATAAATAAATCAAAAATCAATAATAAATACTAATTAAAAAAGTATTAAATAATAAATAATAAATAATAAATAATAAATAATAAATAATAAATAATAAATAATAAATAATAAATAATAAATAATAAATACTAAATAATAAATAATAAATAATACACAATACATAATAAATAATAAATAATAAATAATAAATAATAAAAAATAAAAAATTAATAATAGATAATAATAAATATATAACAAATAACAATAAATAATAATAATAATAAATAATAAACAATAAATAACAAACAAGTCTAAATAAATAATAAATAAACAATATTGCATAATACATAATACATAATATATAATACATAATACAAAATATATATTATATATTATATAATATATAATATATAACATATAGTAAAAAATATTATTATTATTATTAATAAATAATAAATAATAAATAATAAATAATAAATATTAAATATTAAATATTAAATAATAAATAATAAACAACAAACGATAGAACATAAATAATAAATAATAATAAATAATAAATAATATATAATATATAATATATAATATATGATATATAATAAATAAAATATTATTAATAATAATAATAAATAATATATAAGAAATAATATATAAAAAATAATATATAATAAATAATAAATAACCAGTAAAAAATATCATGATTAATAATAATAAATAATATATAATAAATAATATATAATAAATAATAAATATAAATAAATATAAATAAATATAAATAATAAAAAAGAAATAACCAGTAGAAAATAATATATAATAAATAAATTAAAGTATATTATATATAATGAATAATGAATAATAAATAATAAATAAATTATATTATATTATAAATAATAAATATTAAATATTAAATGAAACGCATGAAAAAGTATAAAAAGGCGTGATAAGGGATGAAAAATTATGAAAACACATGAAAACAGATGGAGAATCATGAAGAAGGAAGCATTAGAAAGCATGAGAACGCATGAAAACTCATGAAAAATCTGGAAAACCCCTTATGAATGCAACATAATCATCATAATAACCCACAAAAAACCATTGATAAAGATAAAAAGTCATGGAAACTCAAATAAGCGGTAATAAATGGAGCAACCATTAAAACCCATCAAAACGGTCATAAAGTGACAAAGACATTAGACTCACATTACCAGAGATAACTTATGATCTGAGAGTTCGTTCTAGATCCATGACCTGTGAAATCAATGATCCTGAAATGATCTTCGAGCTGATAGGTTAAAGAGACTGAATGGACTGGGGGATCGGAAGATACGACCATTTAAAAAAAATGATGGGGAACAGGTGCTAAAAACGATGCATCAAAAAACATAACAAACCTGATACCCATTAAAAGGATAGAACATATGATCCATGATTCCATGTGGGTACCGCGACTAGTCAAACTGAAGCTCATGGAACGATCTACAATCTGGCAGGTGGAGGAGTCTGAAATGACATGCGAATCAAAAGTTAGGTATATTTGAAGACAAGTTCAACGGGACACTGGTGAAGGAAACACGGTTTCGGAGTCCTTAAGAGGGGTTTTTGGTGTCAAGAAAGACGACATAAGCATTCTTGTGTTGAAATTTTTCATATCTCTCTTCGCTGGCTTTGATTTGATATGTGGTAGATCCCAAACGGACACCTGAAGTGAAAGCTATGGTCGTTTGAAGGTGAATATATTTTTTCAACTATGTTATAACTCTCATATCTTTTTCACCTTAAACCGTCTCAAAGTTTTGATTATAGGTTCCTCTAGATCTCTACATGAGCTTCGATTTGACTAGTCGTGGCGCTCCAACGGACGCCCAGATCAAATGTTATAGTCTTTTTAGTGATTTTGGGGATTCTCATGTTTTTTTATTTTTTTCCATTCGTTTTTCGGCGGTTTCGCGTTTAGAAGAAGTTCTTAAAACCACCACAAGAAAACCGCTGTGAAATGACAGTTTTCCTATAGTAATGGGAAATATTTTCATGAGTATGTAAAATAATATTCAATATTAAAAAATGATTAGAATATATTAAACATTTAAAAGATAATTTTCAATTCAATAATTTTGGAGAAGATAAATTATGTATTGTGAGATCATTTAGATATTCAAGTTAATGTCTAAGTAACCAAGTAATGGAATATTTGTGACTAAAATATTCAAAAATATGGATTTAATTATTGAAAACAAAATATATTTGGAATCATCACCATATATAATTCGTCATTTATTTTAGTAATAAATATTTCATCATTCTCTATCCACCCGTGATGTATAATGATGTACTAGGATCAATTATATCACTTTTGGAGGCAAGACATGGTGAATATGATTGTCGAGTGCCCCATAAATGTGGATGTATTTTATGAAAGTGAATTCAATTTGTTACATGTCCAATAGAATGAAACCACCAGGACTTATACCTGTAGGGAAATGTTATGAGTTAATCATGGATTTTTTAAACTATATTTTAAATAAATAATTATGAATATATATATATGAAAACAATGCAATATAGATTTTGGTTAATTAAATCACGAATACTAACCAAATAATTTCTATTTTGGATGACTTCTCACTGTATAAAAATTCAATTACATATATTAGTGATATAGTGAATCCACTATAGGATGCATTTTCTGTCATATCATTTCAATACCATTATTATCCTCTATGTTTTAAACGTGTCTTCACTTTGACTTTAATTTGATGCTGAAATATACAATTACATATAACTCAAAAATGATTGCAATATGGATAGGATCATTTCAACACACAAAATCATTTAGAGAGATTTCATGATGAACAAAACAATATATTGGCATTAAAATATATCATCAGGACACATATAATAAATTTTCTCCAATTTATGATATCTATAGTCACATATTAATCATTTTTAAGGAATCGATATAGAACTCATAAATGTTGTGGTGAAGTCGGTTGTTGAAAGTTAGATGGAACCATTAATTTATAAGAGAGTAAATGAAGGTTTAATCTATTAGGTAACACATCCAAACATCATAGAGTTAATAAATGGTATATTGAAAATATTTTAACACTTGTGTAGTTTTTAGTAATCTTAGAAGACATCCTTGGAATTTTACCCACAAATTATCTTATGATATTTTGATAAAAGGGAATCTCCATTGTCACACCATATCATTATATTCATTTTTATATTCATTAATATTTTTTTATGGTGTCTCTCAATTTCTTGGTGTTCTAGATTTCAATTTTGATATTTTGTCGATGTTTCATCACTTTTATTGTTTATGTGCATGATATAGAAAAAACTATGCAACCTCTAGATGTAGAGTCTTTTTTACTTCGTTTTCATACTCTATGGATTGATATGACCAACATGATCATAAATTGATCCAACCAATTTGGATCTAATTGGATTTGAGTGAGACCTGGGAGGTCTTTGTTCATGGGCGTATGACCCAAGAATGGATAGACAAACGGTGGGGAAGCTGTGGGCATGGTTCATCCTATTTTGGAAGAACCATATCACATTATTGATGCATGTTTTCTAAAATATTTCATCTAAAATATATGGGTTCCTAGTTTACGTAGTATTGGAAGCACAGTTGTCACATGATTTTGGAAATCATGCAACTTAACCATAAAATGTTCTCAAGTCATTGAATGTGAAAAATTCAACTTCTAACCCATTGTATTGTCATTTCCAAAACACACATTTTCCCCATCTTTTAGTGTGTATGGGCATAGGGGTGTTCCTCACTTCTTCCCAATATTAATCTCTGATATTCATTATTATATCAAGTGATTTTTTTATGGTTTTCTAGGGATTTTCAAAGGTAATATTCATCAATCTTCTTCCTCTAACTTCCTCTTACATCTTCATGGTGGCTCGTATTTCCCTTTGAAGGGGGGATCTTACATTCTTGTATATTTTTTATTATATTAGGGGTTTTTTGTTGTTATGTTTTCTCTTGTATGTTCATTATCCTTTTATCCTTTGTGGTGTTGATTTAGGTTGGCATTAATGAAGAACTTGTGGTTTGAGGTTGGTTTCCCATTAAACGTTTCCTTTAAATTTATGAATTATTGATTTATTTACAAATAAAATTGATATTTATTAGTTATTTATTATTTATGGAATAATTTGAATATGTCAAAATTGCGAATTTATATCCTGTTTTTAACTATATGGTATTATTTTTTCTAATATTTTCACACGAATTATTTGATAAAATACCTAGTTAGATTTTAAAGGTGCTTTGTTATTTCTAAGGAATGGTTTTGTATTGCTAAATTTATGTGGATTCTAAAATTATGGTTTGGGTTTATTAAATTGGTTTATAGGTTGTTTTGTATTTGAAAATAATATGTTGGACCACCATTTCATAATGAGAAATGTTTCGGATTCAAGAAAAAATGGTTGTACATTTGAATATTATGTAAGGCCCATTTAGAACATGTGAAAAAAAATCATTAAAAAACTATAAATGGATGATAATTTTTCCTTGGTTATGTTTAATGGTATATGAGTTCGTCAAATTTGACTTCATGATGATTAGTTTTGTTGAAATTAATGATATTGCTCCTTGGTGGGGTTTGGGGTAATGATTGTGTGTGATTCTCATGTGTGTGATATATGTATATATGGATAGTTTCTTGTTTGGAATCATTTTTTCACCCCAAATTTATTTTAAAATGAGAAATTTTAATAGCTTGTGAATTTTTTATGAATAGCACATCTACATATTTTGGATTCTTCTCTAGCTAGTGGTCCATAGTATGGAAAATTCCCTTCTTTGGGATAATGCCCATCTACTAAATGAGGTAGGCTAAGAACTGATCTTGTGGGTGAGAATGAAATCATCGGGTGAGGAACAACATTGGGATTATTAAGACAAATAGTATGTTCTAGATTATTGACTAAGGTCTTATAATCTCCCACTTTGTTCGATACATAGTTTTCTATGGCATATTATTGAGACACATTATTTGATGGGTTAAGCATATGAGCTATACTCCATTTTGGTATTCCCTAAAGGGGTTATTTGTACTCTTTTAATCCCAAAGAGAGGATTCATGGATTAAAGGACAGATGCTGTGAGATTATTTTATCAACATTTTGAAAAGAAAAATTCATAAGATATATTAATAAGTGGGAGAAGTGAGAGCCTTTTATACTGGAGTAATGGAATTCTGGAAATTTTTTTAAAATGGAAATCCTTCCTTGTTTTTCCCAGGAATAGTGGATCCAATAATGGTCCAAAATGAATAAAAGGCTGCTTTTGGTAGAAATATGAAACTAAAATTTCTTTTTGAAATTTTTCTATGTCATTTTGGTCATCCTGTTTGATCATTAGTCTTTGTTATGATAAATTTTCTATTTATAGTTTTAATTAGTTTTAATCACATTCAATTATAGTTTTCATAAAAAAAATGATGTTGTTATAATTTATAAATTATTATGATTCCATATATGGAATGCATTATTTCAAATAAAAATAAAATATGTTGGGGAATTTAATTTAAAATTAATTCAGATGACGGGATGGAAAAGCTAGTTTTAGAAGAAAAAATGCTCAAATGTTTTCTAGGTATTTTTATCCAATTTCTATTTAAAATTTATTACAATTACCAATATAATAAAAAATGATATATAATTGATCTAATTAAATTTTAAAAAAATAAAAAATAAAAATTTATCCTTATAAATAATTTATACTAAAAATATGTTTTGAATTAAATTTATTTGTTTTCACCATTCATTATAAAATGAAATTGCATAGAAAAATAAAAAAAATTATCCCAAAGTAAATTTTGATATATATATTCAAAAAATGGATTTTTTTTATTTCACATAAATTTTTATAATGTTTTTAAATCCATATTTAAAATGGGTTCATCATTAAAAGGACGTGAAATTACTATTTATGGAAAAACATCATTTAATTCATAAATATGGGCCTATTCTTATCTTTTACATATCAAATATATTGGTTGAGTGTTAATAATATTGATTGAATATATAATAAATAAATATAAATTAAATAATAAATAAAAATTGGTTTTTTGAATTTAGTGAGATGAAATTCATTTTTTATATAAAATAATAGTTTTTTTAGATATGTAATTTCATAATTTTCAAATAGTTTTAATATTCACATATAAAAATTGATAACCATATGATTAAATTTATATACATCTTTAAATAATATTATACAAATTTATTTAATTTATTTGTAAATTACATTATAAAATTTAGTTGCTAGATATACTATTTTTTATATAATAAATTTAAAAGTATATTTTAGTACAGTATAACTCAGCCATGAGTGTAAAAAACGTTTTTTAAGGGACTCAATATTTTGTGGAATAAATAAAAACATTGTTTTTTGTGTAATAAAAGATAACATATGTGTTTAAGGGGGAAAAAATATTAACTTCGTGTTGTGTAAAACACATTCACATAAACTTATTTTATTAAAAAATAATATTTAGTGTTGTGTGATGTGATAAATATGAAAATATTAAATTCATTTGAAATCAAATTCAAAAAATATCAAGCTGTTTAACTAAATATTATGAATATGGAATGAATTATTGATATTATAAATAAATAAATAATATGTTAATAATAATTTTAGATGGAGTTGGGTTGATGTATAAAATTTAAAATTTAAATCTAATGATGAAATACTAATCATATAAAAAATTGAATCTTAAAATAAATAGAATGTTTTTTCATTATTAAATAATCATAAAAATCAATAACATCCCCCATTTTATCATTAGTTACCAT
Organism: Viscum album; assembly: GCA_963277665.1. Lineage (NCBI taxonomy): Eukaryota > Viridiplantae > Streptophyta > Magnoliopsida > Santalales > Viscaceae > Viscum > Viscum album. The sequence goes on from CAUJRU010000074.1 coordinate 2,112,506, forward strand.
CATCACCAGAAAACACATCACATGTCGCGTGAATGATTCTTTGCATGACATCTACTTGTCATCCATTCCCCCCTCAAAACCATCAACTCTCAAATCATATCCTATCACTACCCAAACCACTCTACAGAATTGTGACACAAACCATATATTGATCACTAATATGACCACATTTATTTTCACATTGTTCTATCACTGTTAAATCAATATCTATTATGTAGTCTATTTGTGAATATCCATTATTAGTGAGAAGAACAAGGGTGATAATGAGGAAATGGGTGACAAAAAAATATATCATCCAGAAAAAATTATTTGTACGATCATAACTGATGGATAATGTCAATGAATAATATTTTGTAAAAGACATTATATTATGTTTGATAAAATCATATTTTTCATATATCATGATTGAATCTAGGGAGTGTAAAAATATTGATAAGGTATCAAATTAAAATTTATTTTATGAGATTATTGAATAATTCAGATACATATATTCCATTTAATCTTGATAAATTTTATAATAAATCATATAAAATAAATAATATGATTAATAAGTTGGGTAAAATAGATTTTAGTGACATACCTTCGGGAGATTATTTTGAAGCTTCTAAATCTAGAATTGGTCTTATGAATCCACTAGATCCAAAATGTTACAAAGCATAATAATAGTTATAAAAATAAAATATAAATATAAATTTATCATTTAACCATAATAATGAAATTTGTAAAGAAGAACAAGAACATTGTCCCCCCTCATAGTTTATTCTTCAATGATTCTAATACTTGTCTTCTTCCATGATTCAATGTCATTTCCAGCACAAATAATATTCTGTCATTCATATCCTATATAAAACACTTTTTATATTGTCCTAAATAATATCTATCCATTGAAGAAAAGGTAAAATATTTAGTTTACATCCACATAATAATTTTTACATATAATTTTCATGGAAACCCTCAATGTCATATTATAAGGACTCAAACCCAATTATATAATGTATACAACTATTAGATAAATCTATTGGTTCTAGATAGAACCCCAGTGTTAAATTCCCCATCATGGGGTCTATTTATTATATCTAAATATCCATATTTTTGGGAGAACTATATTTTATTTAATATATATTAAATATTTCATAAAACATGATTGAATCAGAATATTACCAAAACTCGACTAGAGTATAAGAACCTTTCCCCCATACATAAAAAAAATTATAAAACTTTTGTATGGTCATTTATGATATTTTAATGCAATTATAAACATTAAAATATTTGGGACATTGAAGAAAAATTGTGATCTTAGTGTTATAAAAATAAAAACAAGGGTCTATACCAGAAGGGAATTAATATTTCCCCTTTGTTATATTTTTTAGTGAATGTATTCTTCATCTCTATGTTTCACCTTATTAAAATATAGTATAATGGGGTATATTTTAGTGGAGTATTCATTAACCCTATATTTTATATATAATTATCATATTTAATTGAAACATTTTATTATAACAAATACTTTGTTATCATAGATGTCTATATACATTAATCTACACATCAATTTCCCCATTATTCATTGATATATATATATATATATTTGTGTGTGTGTGTCAGAATGTGTGTATAACATCCTTACATTATTACTTTAATAAAACTTTACATAAATTTATTTTATATTTATAAACTATCTCATCCCCCAATGTATTAATATATAATTGTTACATTTATTATTATTTTAATCATTATCATCTAATGATCCTTTTATCACCATAGTTCAACAAGAACCTCTAGGATAATCATATGGATGACATAAAATGCTTATGTACCATGAAAAATTAATTTAAACTATATGATAAAGTGAAATAAAAATTATGTTTAATTTCACATTTATGGATATTATCATACATTCATGATTTTAAATTTGAATATTAACAACTATTTAAAATTGTATTACTTATTGAGAATAATAAGAGGATTTTAAAGTAATAAGTTAATGATGAATTTGATTTTCTTCAAAGAATAACTATTATGTTAATTGGACACAAATTTGATAATCCATGAGAAATAGTTAGGAACGGTGATATAGAATTTACAATATACAAATTAGATTTAAAATATAAATGTTTCATGATGATAAGTACGATGAAAAAGAGTTCATAAATAAAATAACAGACTACCAAATAGATTTCTCTAACATTATTTTATGGGTAATTTTTTTTATAAATATAGATTTAAAACCAAATAATTACAAATATAATTATTTTTAATGAATATTGAAAAATAATAAATATGATATATATAAAAATTATGAGTACAAAAAACCAAAATCTAGTGATCAATTAAAATCGATGTGATATTTTCATTTTTAATTATTCTATTAATAAAAACACCCCTATATATAATTTTATATAAAAACATAAATATTTTTTATCATCCCAAATTGAAGAAAGGGTCACCATAAATTTAGGAATTAGTTTCCTTTATTCTATAAAATATTAATTGAAATTTAAGCCCATGATTTTTTTTATTTATCATATTAATAATGCATGAGTGATTTTTTTTGAACTTATATATTCCCAATTATTTAATATTATACTAGATTTTATCTTTTCATTTTTTATTGGTTTACTATTTTACAATGTGGGATGGAATATTCATTCAATTTAGATTATTTGATTATATTTTAATTTTCATCATTTAAAGAATATTAAATCCAGAAAATATATTTTCTATCGAAGAAAATATTTATTTTCAAATTACTTTTGTCTTATTAAAAAAGAAATATTAATTCTTATTAAAATAGTTTTGTTATTTTTTCAATGGTCTAAATATCATTTTTTGAATTTTTATAGGGAGTATATATTTAAAAAATTTATTACAATTACTGTATATTATGATTATTGTATGTCTTACCAAATAGAGAATATAGATTATATCCTTCTTTTTTAAATACAATAATAATTTCGAATGAAACTCTATGAATCCTTCTTCATTTATTTTTTCCATATTGTTTCATGCTTTGTAATCATTAATAATAGACTTATAGTTAGGTCATCCATAGGAAAACTTATTATTATACCCATATGTACTTTTTTAATTATTTATATATTTATATATTTTTGTTTAATATAATTTTTAGTGTTATATATAAATATAATCTTAATATAAAAAGAGTAATAAAAAAGATTGTTTTCTAGAAAGTAATTAAATGATTAGATATATAAATATCATGATAAATAAATTAGTAATACAAAGGTATGATGATTAATAATATATATATATATACTATGAAGAGTACAAACTTATAATTTTAATATTATAATTACAACATAGTAGTAGTTAAACCTAGCTACAAATATTCTATGATCCCTTGTTCTTTAACTTGGTTATATATAAAAGAATTCATAAGTGTTTATTGGGAGAGGAAGTCGAAAAAACCCATAAAGGACATTGAATTGAAAATCAAAAAATCCATACGGAATAAAAGTAATAATATCAAACATAAAGAATACAATAAAAATAACAAAATTAGATAATAAATAAAATATAAAACTACAATAATAGAGAACAATATAATTAACATTGCATTATATTACTTAATTTTAGGGATTTTTTAATATTTAAACATTATCTATTGATAATTAATGCCAAATAATTTGTATAAAGTATTTAAAATTTTATATTTCAATGAAAACATATCACCTTGAACTATAAATAAATTAAAATAAAATATTGTAAAATAATAATAAAATTTATTCATGAGTCATAAAATTATAAAAATTATTAATTACTAAATGACCATTATATAATAAGTCAAAGGTATTTATTTGAACATGTAAAGAATTAATTCTACTAAATAGTATATAATAATTTTTTCATACCTAATATATTATATGAATAAATCTAAGATTATAATATCATAAAATAAAATGAATGTTAGTATATGTGTAATAATACTATTAAAAAAATCTATAAAGAAACATTCTGAATTTAAAGATAAAATATGATTAATTTATTTTAATATTAATATAATAATTATAATAATAATTGAATTTATGGGTGAAAAATAAAATATCTAAATAATTTTAAGATTTGAAATATATATATAATGTTAGTTAATGAATTTTTGAAATTGTAATGTTAATTATATCTAAATTGAAATATCTATTCCTTCACATCTTAATAAAATTTCTAGCCATTGAATTTCATTATTTTACAGAACTTAATAAACTTTCATATATTTTTGATTTAGATAATTTTAATATTGATAAAATAAATTTATTTTCTAAAAATTAAATAAAAAATCACTATTTATGTCTATATTTATAACAATATTAATTATATATAAAAATTAATTCTGTTTTGATAATATTTAAAATGATAATATAAAAGTATTTTTCGATACTGTATGGTTGAACTTTAAAAAGGAACTACATGGTATATTAAAAACTATTATCAAAATTTTGATGCATTATGAAATATCCCAATTATTATTTTTCAATATATTCCCAATTGAAGTTCCATTATCTGTTGATATCATTAAGACCATTATGTGTGAATCAATAATTTGTTTTCCATTATTAGTATATAATTTTGGACCATATCATTAGGAATCATGAACGTATAAATCTACGCTCAAATAATTAATAAGTAGTCATGCCTCAAGTGAAGTTATAATTAAAAGAATAAAAATAAATAGTATTTCAAAGGATATTACATAAATAAAAAATTATTGGTGCGATTGGTAATAAAACATAGTTATAAATATTATCCTCAATTTATCTAATTGGATTTAACACTGTGAACCATCAATGTCTAATCAACATACTTTCAAATGGTTTTCAGGATCGTGAGTCACATAGATGATTTTGTATCCTTATATAAATATATTATAATGAAATTATCTAAAAGAAGAATGAAATCATTCTACTACTAGATGATTCCTAACCAATTTATATTTAATTTCTCTAGGAAAATAATCCATCACCTTCTCAAACCATGTATATAACCTTCATGAACTCAAACATTATAAAATGGTTATTAGCACTACTGGTCTAAAAATAGACAATATTTCTTCAATAATCATATTAATTTTCCATCATCGGAATATATTATTATAGTTATTATAGTTCATTAAATTATCTTAAATCTTTTTTCTTTTATTATCTACATGAAAAATAGATGTATGGAGATATTTGTTATCAAAAGTCTTCCACTTAATTTTTTTAGTTCTATCAATCATGTCATTTATATTTCATTCATCAATTAATATATGTGTATATTCATAAAAAATTTTCTTGAATATTATATTAGATGTTTAAAATATATATGAACTTCATAATATTAGAATGCCTTTTATTTTCACATTTGAATAATTTGGTAATTTTTTTGATAAATTTAATCATACAGAAACATTTTAATTCACCATATTATTTTATTCATATATATCCAAAGAACCTGGTCTTGATTCAATCTATATAATATTTAAAATATCCAATCATTATATCTATGAAATCCATGTTATTAAATGTATATTTAATCTATGTGTGTATGTAACAAAGAAAGTATTACATGGATGTTTGGTTTACTACTTGAAACTCGTCTAATTAGTTAGCTTCTTCCTCAGCTAAACATTCGGAAGTTTCAACATGAATTTTTATCATTCAATTGATCTTAATAATTAAATCTGTTAAAAATTTATTAAGAATGTTGACATTTTTAATTAAAACATAAAAATTTAAATTCTATAATTTTTTTAATTTAAAATGAATTTAAATTCATACATTTATTACTCTATTTATTTAGTATAGATTTAAGTCCATTCAATATTAACATTTAGATGCCCTTCAATTCTTAATAATTATTAAGATTGAAAATCCCAATAATTTTTTATTAGATAAAAATAAATCATAATCATAGTATAACATAGGAACTAAATGACATACAACTCTACAATGTTATAGGTTATATTCAAATTGATACAGTGAATAAAAAATCATATTTTCATTGAACAAAAATATTAATATTATTGAAGTCTCAAGAAAGAATAACCATAAAAACATAATTATAATTCATAGGAAATTTCATAAAGCATTATAAAGAAACCAGATGAAAATTTTTATTAGATACACTATTTAATAATACATAATAAATAATAGGATCTATTTAGAAACTATAATTTGAGAATATTTAAAATTAAATTAGGGATACATAAAAAAAATATAATACATTATTTTACTAATAATATTCTCAAAATGAATATATGTCCTTGGTCTCCAAATGTAATAGATTATATTTAATGGGATTTATAGGTGAATTATCATATTCTTTTTTCTAGAATTAAATAAAATGGAGTCTCTTTAATTAAAATTCTACAAAATAATTATAGATATTTTTTAGAAAATACTTTAAACACTATTACCTATCATTTATTCCCATGAATATCATTAAATTAATCTATATATGTATATTTTTTATATGTCATAATTATTATTTATTATATATATGTTTTGTTAGTTATTCCAAGCTATGCCCTAAGGTGGTTAGCCCCAATAACATTCTTTATATAATTTATAATATTTCTAATCACATATTGACATCTTCTTAAAAAAAATATTTATTTTTAATTTTAATTTCAATCCAGTCTATGTGTCATAAAAATAACACCCATTGGTTTTTTATTACAACCACATATTTTTTGTATCAATGTCCCTGAATTCCTTTCTCATTAAAAAAATCAATTATTTTTATTCATTCTATAATAAATGCAAATGACCCAAACAAAAAAATCACATAAAAACCACAAAAACCAATGTAAAAAAATAACCAAAGTAGTCAATCATATAATGAAAAATAAAATACTACCATTAATGAATGGGTTTGACAAAATCATTTTACCATCCATGTGTTAGGATTTCCAGGTCATTTTCAAAAACTATAAAAAATGGAATCAATTCACTATATAGAGATATAATGCCAAAATTTACAAAAACCTTGATCAGGTACCCAAAATAATCCCTTATAATGGTGTTTTATGCCACCATACAGTATCATAATCTTAAATAAAAATACCAAAAAATGAAGAAATGTAAATACCCATACAACACATGAATTAAATATAATTAAGTTGATCTAAATTTTCACCCCAAGACCATCAAATCTTTATTTTTTTGTGAAACTATTTGAGATTTATCACTCATCTAAAACAACAATAGAGTAAAAAAACATTAACACAACATATAAAAAACACCACTATAAATCTAAATGGTGTTGTCTTATAACACTCACCTTCAAGAGTATATTTTATTGATTATAATTCCCAATTAAAAAGTATAGTCACCAACTCTTGTTATTTCTTCTGGAATCATGCATTCATGAGGAAGAAAAAATAAACATTCCATATCCAAATTTATATATAATAAAGTTTGTTTTCCAAAACAACATTTTCAATGATCATACAAAAAACGAATGTACATACTATTTGAAATGATATGAAACTGGAATTTTATCCACATGACTATTATTTATATTTGAAATTAATTAAAATTAATATTTAATTGAATCCCCTTATTGACCATATATAGTTGAATCATACATGAACATGAGGATAAAAAAATATATTCCATAAAAATATCTAGGAATGAGAATGGACTTTATGAAGACAATCCAATTCCATCATGTAGATAAAATAACTAAAATCAATGAGAAAAACCAATAACACCAAAAATAGATCAAGAGGAAGGAAGATAAATATAATTAAAATGTAATGATGAGATTTTTCATCACAACAATCTTCTCTTAAAAACATTTTATTAACCATTTATTAGATATGTATAATAATATATTTCTAATTATATGGTGTTATATAACATGAATATACTAAACAAATATCATTTAGTAATGAAACTATAATTCTAAATGAGATTAATCATAGTAGAAAATAGTAGTCTATAACTGATCAAGTAAATGTTGTATATAAAAAACATAATTGGGACAAAATTATCATATTTTAATTTTTTGGACACTAAATATAGTCCAATAATGAGATTATTATCCTATAAAAATATCATTAAAAACATAATATTGTTCTTTTATAAGGAATGAGAACCCCCCCCCCCCATTTTCTATTATTTTATTAACATATACACTCAAATTATAAATATGTTTGATATAAACAAAATTAAAGGTTAAAAGTGTGATTATAATATCAGTTTCTGTAGTTTATTCTATATATCTTAATATTTTCAAGATTCATTACATGACAAATATTTATTATTATCACTCATCTTGAGGGATGAACTCGATACCTCAACTATTGGGGGATCAAAACAAACAAGAAAAATTACTTTTTTGTATAGTATGTACAAAACTAAATCATATATTGTAATTTTCCTAATGTTATAATAGAAAAATATTTTAGTCAATACGAATGGTCTATTTGGTAACTCAGATGTAGTATAAAGGGTGTGGGTGTTATATCAACCTATAAAACTACTTACCTAAAATATCATCATGTGATGTTATATAATAATTGTAAAGACATAACAATATTTTTTTTTATTTTTCACCATTGAATAATATATTCATGTAGTGTTATCTTAAATATTATAATTATAAAATAATATTTATTTACTTGTTCAATCATTGATTTAATTTTTTATTTTGTTAAATTTATTTAAAAAAACATTCATTGCATTCCTATAATCTCTTCACTATCCATTGATATTTTCTGATATCATCTTGTCATTTTCTATAGAAATCATCTCACTTTTTAGTAATTTCACTTCCTTTATCTTTTTCCTTTAAAAATTAATTCATTCCCTTAGTGCATGTTTATATTTTTACAATCATTGATTTCATTATGATTTCAATTTTTTTGTAAAATTATTAAAAATTACATTTGTAAATGATTAGAATATTTGGCCATTTCATATATTTTAATGAATGACAAAACATTCCTTAAAACATCCTCAATAGAAATTTAATTTTTTTCATTCAATATAAAACATATCAGGATATCCTTGTAAGTATTACCTCATCCTTGGGAACCTCTAGTTTATATCTTCCACCAACCTCTCAATAACATTCTATAATATTTTGGATAAAAGTATTTTTTTAAATTATATTTTCATGTTAATTAAATTGATGACCTATCCTCAATTTACAAAAAAATATCTATATTTATACATTTTCCATTGAAATTACATGTTATATGAGTAATAGTAGGATTCGTGTATGTGACTTCCACAACATATGAAGAATCTTCAGATAATTGATCATCCATATTGTTTATAATTATTTCTAAAAAACTATAACATATCTTTTACATTATAAGGAATATATTTTATAACTCACTAGGCCTTATTTGAATATTGTTTAATGAATTTTAATGTAGATTATTAATAAAACAAAATATCATTACTCTTTAAATTTATAGTTTAATTATTTTGAAATTTAATATTAGAAATATTATAATTTTTATACATATTAGGATAATGGTTGCCATGTATGTTGGACTTAATTATCTCACCATACTAATAATATTAAACTCTAACTTCATTATACATTAGGTACCCTTATCTACTCTACATTAACTCATTTTTTCGATAAGTGATATTGATTATTTCCTTGATATCTCTTTTTATTTTTGAGCTAGTTTATCCTAAATATAACCTACCATATTTCAAATTCATGCTGCTTAAATATATTCTTTTTATTATCATTTTCTGCTTTTCTATTTTATTTCCTAAGTAGTATGTCATTTCATAGAAAATAATATCACTTACCATTCATATTAAACTCCAACTATATTCTACTTTCCACATCATTAATGAATGAGATGTAAAAAAATTTCTTATAGGAAAAAAGTTATTGACTTCATTATCAAATTCATTGTGTGAGAATTATGTTCCATACATCACCGGTTTTTAAATCAATATTTATCTTTATTCTAGTAACAATATTATTTTTCAATCCCCAATTCTAGGTTATGGGATTATTATTATCCACATATATCTTAATATCATCATCCCTATTTTATGTACATTCATAGGTAAAGTTTACAATTCCATAACAATTATAACACTATAAATAGTTTTAATAATTTTCATTACACATTTTTTTTGAATTTATATAAAATATGATAAAATAAATTATTTAACTCTTCATTATTACTCTCCAAATAAAAAATATGTTCATTTTTTCGACATTGTTTATCTCATAACCTCAAAAGTCATATTATAAATGTGATTATTCTTGAATGTTTTTTTGATTTTTTATTTAATATTCTAGGATAATATTAGAATTTTATCTATGGAAATATCATCCATTTGAACTAATATAGAAATATTCTCATTTAAACTTTTTTGTAGATTTCTAAAATTTTAATTTGTAGTTTTATAAAAGTCTATATTCCACCAAAATACCTTATATTCATCAAAATATCAATGAAAAAAATAAAATAGTCATTACCACTATCATCATCACCCATACATATAAATTCAAATAGTTTCCTCTAGACTTATAACATATACCAATTGACTTGAATAATTATTTCATAACTACATTATAATTTACCCCAAATATCATTAGACATTTTAATGTTACATAATAATTATGTAAAGTCATTATAGTAGAGAGATTAAATTTTCATTTTGAGACATATCCTCATTATGGATTTTTAAATCATTATAATATACATAGAATATTCATAAATTATTGGTAGAAAACACACTATGAAAACTTCTCTCACATTTAGGTCATTTTATGTCAAATTTGTGAAAACATGTTCATATAGATTTGATAATTCCTTTCATCCATAGTAGCAGCACTGCTTCTTCTAATGGATTTTTTAATCATATTCTCAAATATATTCATCAATATTTCAAAGGTTACCTCATCTATTATACCTATGGTGGATCACATGTCTCCTTATATCATAGATAGATGGAGGGGTAAATGAGTGATCACGATTCTCTTTAATGAGTTTCAATCTTTTAACCCATCATTTTGGCTTGGTTAGGATCTAATTCTATGAAAATGTAATTATGTCATAGATTCCACTTTTTTGTAGTTGTACTACTGGAATTTATAAAATACATTATTTATTAAGATTGAATTGAAAAACCTACTTTTGGTCAATACATTATAGTTTTCCAAATTATTGAATCTCCAAAATTAATACAACTGGTTATAACTATACGAAATATTATAGTCATATTGATATAGAGTCACACTATGTTATTGTTCTATTGTGACACAAAATATCAAGTATCCCTGTAGTAATATAATTTAAAGTAATGGTCCAAAATAAGAAATATATCTTACTAACAGTGGTATACCCTGTATTACATCAAATTATCATCCTATGTGAGAAAAATAGATCAATTATTTCCCCTACAGTCAACACTATCAATAAATTCATCAGTTGATAATGTAAGTCTACACTACTATCCTTGAAAATAACACCCGATCATAAATGGTCTAGGTCATTTTATACATAATGAATACTCTAGTGGTATTTCTTCTCTACTAGTAAAATATATTTTCTCATTAGAATCATTCATCTATCCTTAATAAAATACATTGTTGTTTTATCTATTCATCAGAATTATCAAACTCAAATTTTTCTAATTATCCCAATAAATTAATCAATATTAATTCAATTTTTTATGTTATAGTTTCATTCACTTTTTTATATTGTGTGTCTAACCCAAAATATTGTTGAAATATATTTTATATATAATATAATCTTTTCTATATTTTTCATTTCATGAAGCACTCAATATTTATTTCATTCTTTTAAAGAAATATGATTGACTTGTGTTATACAGAATAACATATTAATATTTAGAAAATTCAAGACATATATTAGTTTAAAATAAATAAAACGCTATATTTAGTATGTGTTACACACAATACGTAGTCCCTCTTATTGATTGGGTTATACACAGGATCATGCATTACAAAACTATTACATACAATTAATAAAAAATATTTTTATAATTATAACATATCCTTTGGAATAGTATATATGGATTATATTAACTAAATTATTAAATTATGGTTTGAAAATTTATATTAATTCAAACTATTGGTTATCAATTATTTATCAATTATAGAATGAACTATTTGAAAATAATGTAATTTAGTTTCTAAGAAAAATATTATTCTTCGTCAAACCATGTTTTTCTCAATATATTAAACGACCTAATTTTGATGAATGTTTTTAATAAAAATTATATTAATTTTATTAAATCATATTTATTTTAAACTCATCCAATAGATTCTATAGTTATAAGATAAGTAAAATCCAATTTTAGGAATAAAATATGTATTTTTATTAAAGATAATTTTACCACATTTTTGTGATTCATCAATTTGAAATATATATTTTAAATATTTCATGATTTCAATAATAAAAAATAATCATCATTTATTAAATATGAATTTGAAATTTTACTTATGGTAATTTTTTGTAGCTTTTTTAGAAGTTTCATTTATTGATGCGTAATTAAAAATGAGTTTTAATGGGAAAATAATTTTTAGTCTAGTTTATTTACAATATTTAATTATACATTATATTTTATAAAATTATAATTAGATAAATAGTAAATATATTAATCCCACTTAGTTCATTTAATTAATGTTCTCATTGAAATTTGATATAAAATAAATTCAATCTTTTGTAAATTTCCACATTTAAAACATGTTGTTTCATCACATAATATTGATTACAATTAAATTATCCTCTTCCAATTTTTGTTATAAATTTGACGAAATGGATTAAATATTTGGATTCATAATATGTTATTTATTTTAATATGGTTAGCTTAATTACTTACCTAAAATATAAGTGAAACAAAATTAAATTAATTATAGTGATTTATACATAAATGAGTTCACTTAGTGGATAATCATTGACTTAAGGGGCCCAATAACCTATATAAAATTTAAAAAAAAACATTTCCATATTTATACCATGTTATCCATTTTACTGAAAATGGAACATTATTGGATTCACATGACATAAGGGAGACCTCTCAATAGTGTCCACCATTTTATCTTTACAAGAATAACACTCCTCCACTATAAACAGATCAATCACACCAATCACTTCATCACATATCTAGAAATATATGGTACATTCAAATCCTGAAAAAATAATCTCTCAAAATCATACCTCTCATCCTTGAATCATCACATTCTTTACAAATAGAAACATTGAATCCCTTTGGTGAAAACCCAAAAAAGTTACCCAACGAATATGTTACATCTATAAATAAGAATTTTTATTATTTATTAATCAACCCATTAAATTCATCTTATTTTATGCATATATATTTACATAATATCATAAAAATAATTAATTTTTTTAAGTTATATTTAATAAATAAACTCACACACACTTCCATTAAATGAGATAGGACAAAATCATTCATATGCATGGTAGAATATTTCCCCCTGAACCGATGTTATTCATTGTTCCATTAAAACAATTCGAGGATCATAATAAATATATATTTACTATTTTTTATTACATATATATTATATTATTTATTATTTTTTTCATATATAATTATTATATTACACTTATCATCGTGAATTCTATTTTCTAGGAATACTATAACATCGATTGTGGTTCTGTGGAATACAGCCTCCTCAAAGAGATGTGGAACATTCACACATTACATTGAAACTATTATGGATTTGATTAGTAAATGTATATGATAAATATAATATAATAATTATATAATATTTATTATAAATTTTTATATACATATATATATTACATTCATTGATACAATATGAAAAGAATACATAAACATCATTAATGCGTATGTATAACATACCATTTCAATAAATGTTGTAATATATTTCATATATATATATATTTATTATTATAAATAATTATATAATAAATTTACATGAAATTTATTTAATTTGTTACATTATATAAATTTGTAAATCATTATATTTTTTATCAATAATAACATGTTAGAACATATTCGAAAAATAAAGCGTTTATTACCAAAAATATAAATTTAACAATAAATTATTAATAAAATGGTAATAAAATATAGAAAATAATATAATATATTGAATGATATATAATAATTGTGTTTCCTATTAATGAATAATATAATTATTTTTATTAAACAATCTTTTTTAATGTATACTAAGAAAGACATTATTTAAAGTAAGGGTTTTATTAACTCATATTGATTTCAGTGAGATATATTTAATATCCACCACTTATTCATATTGTGTTGATTATAAAATTACCAATTAAATTTTATATAAGTATTTTATTTTATTTATTTATATTGAATTTTTTTAATTGATTCTATTATTTAATGGATCTCATCATTCATAAGTTATTCAAGTAGTTAGTGGATTTATATTCTTACTGTTATTCTATGAGATAGATAACTTATTCACACATCCATTATTTTTTTGAGGGGAACAACCTACACATGATTCAATTATATGAATATTATAAATAAATATTTTGGTTTTTAAATATAAATTTTTTGATCTCTATTTCAGGGTTTTTATGGATAAAAATTTACCAAATCAGTAAGTTAATTTTGTCTCAATCATTCTTCTTTAGAAAACATGTTTCATTATGCACATAAAATCTTTATTGAGGTATATAGACTGACCTTTTACATTTTAATTATTAAATATCCTTATTATTATTATATTTTATGGTTCATGTTATTATATTCTCTCATGGGTATTATGATACAATGTTACCAAAGTATAATAGTTTGTTTCATCAATATAATCATATATTGGGATTCTTTATGATCAGACATCCATTGATAAATTATTATGATATTTATATCAATAATTCTAATGGGATTTCTTCCCCTATGATTAATAATGATATATTAATGTAATGTTATCATTTTCCTTCGATTGGGTACATTATAGAATTAATCAGTTTTTTAATAAAATCATAGCGTATTTCTCCCATTGATCGAGATTATGTTTTTATAAAAAAAAACGTGTTTTCCAGAAACATTATGAAATGTTGTTAAGAGAAATTTTAATATATAATTTTATTAAAAATATATTTGAAATATTTTTTATGTTTTATGAAAAAAATTATATTTTTTTTCATAGTTTCTATTATTTTTTTCATCATTATTTTCAAAGGAAGAGGTTTTCAAAATGATCCTATTTTCTCAATATAGGAATGGATATTTTCATCAAAAATTAATAAAAATAGTCTATAATAACTCTTTTTAATGTTTAAAGAACCTCGAAAAAAATTTGAAAATTGATTTTTTTTTTAAATTAGTTTATAATGAACAATTTTTTTTTTATAATTCAAAATCATTTTCTATCTAAGATGACATTATTTGATAATGTATATGATTCCATAATGATATGATCAAAGGATAACATTTATATTATTTCTAATAATTATTTATGTGCTGATTGAATGATGTTTATAGGACTTGTTTCTTCTTTACGTGTCAATCATTTTCATTAAGATTATTATTAAACACGATTCCTTTCTATGAGGTAATCATGACTGAAAGAGATTGACATAAAATCAATTTAGTTTCCATGGGTAAATAGTGATATGAAAAACTATTTTTATAATTTTTTATGATAATATTAATTCCCTTTTTATATTATTCATGTTTTGGTTCATGGAAATTTCTTATATGATGGTGTGTTCCAAATAGCATCGGGTAAGCCTATTATATCTTTGACGATGGGGGGCGGGGATTGAGTTATGTAAGGAAATTAAAATTTATAGGATGGGGTGGCCTAGAGAGCTCCAGTTATGCTTATTAAATAATATATTATGGGGTGGCCTAGATATTGATAGGTAAGCATGTTAAAGATGATATGCCGAGAAAGTATAGATTGAATCATGTTAGCCCATTACACATCTCCAATGTAGTGGGTAAATATTTGAATATCATATCATATTGATGGGAATAATTCGACGAGCATGATCCGAAATTGAAAAAATTTATAACTGGATGAAATATATGGAATCAGCGGCTATAACAACCCAAGCTACCACGATATTCTTTCCTTTGAATAATACATTAGCGTGTGTTGTACGCAACAACGAGTTCTAACACACACACCACACCCAATCAAACTAGCTGTTATGAATAGTAATACCCACTTTTTAAAATTTTATAAATTTAATCTTTAAAAATGGACTTCATTTTTGGATTCGGAATATCAAAATTTTCCTAAGGTGAAATTTTGGTATTTTTTTGAAAACTTTGAATTTTTGATGAATAGTGATAAAAAAATGAGTTATAGTTTAAAACCGAATTTTTATTTTAATAATTTTTTATTTTATTTAAATTTAATTAAGGTAAAAATAGACACATAATACCTATATAATTTTTATGTAATTCATTTTAGTTAGTTTAGAATAATTTTAGATATATAAAAATTTTATTGAACTTTTCACCGTCTTTTACCCACCTCCTTGGAGAATTTGGAAATTCACATTAACCTTAATTTTTCTGCTTCTGTGAGTGGAATATCAAAAATCTGAGAGACACAGTTAATATTAAGGAGTAAAATGTGGTTCAGTGAGATGAAAAATAATTTTTGGTGAATAGTAACTTTTTACTTTTATTTACCATGGTTAAAAGTAAAATATGGTAATTAAGGGTAAAAATGTATTAATATTACCCTAACACAAATCATAATTCTATTTCAAAAGTGTATATCGACCAAAAACAACCTTAGGAATATAATATTATCATTTAGGTCCACTTGGATTAGATTAGGACAATTATTATTATTTAATTAAACGAAGAGTTAAAATCAATGTTTATTTACTAAAACATTATTAAAATATAGTTATACATAAAATAAATTAGATTGTAAATATTAATTAGAAAGCTAAAAATATTTCCTACATAATGGTATATTATTTATAATTTTTAGAAATTATATTATTTAATTTAGTTATGAATCAATGGTGATGCAGTAATTACCTATTTATTGATATATTAAAATAATTGATATTATAAATATCAAAATAAATGTAATTTGAGACTTTTTATAAATTCCACTAATTTTTTAGGTTAATATGTCAAATTATTATTGGTTATATAAATTGTGATCTAAGTAATAATGCAGTTATAAAATTATCAAAAACAAAATACTCATTAGTGTCAAAATTGACATAAAAGAGTTTTTAAAACAAATATTATATTATTAATTTATATTCTATTCCTAAAAATCTAAGGTTCGGCCAAAGGACTTTTATAATGATAGGTGTATCATTAATGGACCACTTGGGGGTTTCTTGGATGTATATAGTATGTTTATTAACTATATAATATAAAAATACAAAGTGGCCTGGTAAGTGTCAAACTAATTAACTAAGAGTTAAAACTAAAAGATAAGGTTAATATAGTGACCCAAACCTATCTAAATTCTATTGATTGAGTGGTTTCAGACCCATCCCCACATTAAACTTTAAATAATTCAATTTGTAACCATTAGAAATTGAATATTAATTTCTTATAAAATAATATTTCTAGCTTTTCCAAAGGTCCCCTCACCCCTCATATAAAAGGGAACTCACCCTTCTCACTAATTCACACATTCAAAGCCTTTTGGCTCGGCCAAACCCTACCCAAATACTCTCTCAACTTCCCTAAATTCATCCTAGAGGCCTTAGTTTGATCAGAAATCCATCCTATGGAGCACTTTTGATCAAATCAAAATGAAGAACATGAAGAAGAGGTAATGGTTTCACCAACCTCTTTCATGTTCCTTTCTTCTTCAACTTCTTCTTTCTTTGTTATTCCCATTATAAAATAATAACTCTAGTATATTATATATAAAGTGATATTATTATAAATATGGTACAACCTTATCTAGTATTATATCCACCCTTTTAATGACATGTCACCATACGTGCGTACGTACGGCTTACCGTCTCCATGTTGTGGTGTAATTGTTATTCAATATATTATTATTTGAATGTGTATAATAATTATGTGTAATTCATGTAAATAATATATATAACATGATAATTATTCTGTATATATGATATAACATCCAATTATATATTATTTTTATATCAAAAGAATGATATTTTCGCTCATGCGTACGTACGGACTACCGTCTCCACGAATGTGATGAGATTCATTCCCCATCATATCCATTCAAGAATTATTATAATTTAATGATTAAAAATAATGTTTATGGACTTTATATCATTCTAGATATGAATAAGATACAACCTATCCATTACAATCACATCTTATGTAACAAAACATATAAAATAAAATGAGTAAGTTAACACCCGAAACAACAATAATACTAAGATATTATTAACAAATCAATGTTAAAAGATCATATATGATATCAGATTAATATATATAATTAATGTATAATTTAATAAAAATTATTTCACCATTAAAAAGTAGGTTAACCTACCCTCAACCAAGGAAAAGTACAAGGTAATGTTTTATTTCACAATCTCTTCATTATCTGAGGTTGTTTATACGTAATTATCTACTGGGACCTCTTTATCATCCACATCCATGATTCTTAAAAATGTGTTTCAAAACATTCTTAATATTTTACAAAATATGGCTGAAATTCATTTATAACCTTGTTTAAATTTTTATAAGAAGTTTATGAAGAAATCTTTCCGTCGTTTTCCAAACAATGTCCTTTTTAACCTTTTCAACAGAATTAAGGTAAGAATGTATTTTTTAACTTATACGGTGGGTACGGCAATTTTATGCCATTATAGAATCTTTGAAGCTTCCCTTACAAGCTTCTAAGAATATTTTCAATGTAAAAGTTATATTTTATAATTATGTGACTTTTAAATTATTTAAATAAAAGAGATATTTCTCTCAAATAGTTTTGATTTCATCTATGTCCACATCCTTTGATGGATTTTAAGCTTATTTGATGTTTATTTATTATGATACAAGTCTTCCATATTGTATTGAAGGTTTTTTTATATATCTGATTGTGGATGTGTAATTTTTATACCTTTCATGGTTTTTGGAGAAAGTATTGACATTTCGTATTCTAGTTTTAATACGAATGTTTATGTTATTTTTAAACCTGTTCATATAAGGAATGCATTGGACTTAATAAGTGATGGGTGGAGCCGCTATATCTCCTCGATGAATCGGTAGGTCTCATGAGACAAACTAGTGTCTTGGAAGAAGGCCTTGAAAAAATATTATTTGTAGTCTTGGAACGAGGCCTTGGCTATGTGGTTATGATAGTCTGGAATTATGCATTCCATCATTATGAAGGTGGTTATTGATAATGCATGTGATTATTAGACTAGTAGAATATCCATTTGAATAAGTAAATGGAATTATTTCATTTTATTTTTTCCATATTATTCGTAAGTTCTTTTTTAAAAGGCTTTTGTTTTAGTTATACATTGTCGTAAATGTTTATGCTTATTTATAAAAGTATCTCCTATATTTTTATCCTTACTAGGAAATTGAGCTCACCCCTTTCTATGTTTTATTTTTCCCAAGATTTGAAGAAGTATTTAATGAATGAACTACAGGGATAGTATAAGGGGATATGAGTGTGGAGACAAGATTTTGTCGTAGTTTTCAATTTATGATGTAATGTAAACATTATGAATGTATCTAGTGTTTCTAAGACTACTAAACTAATCTGTCTTTCAATACTTGATCATTCTTGTGATCATGCCAATGATATGTACTAATGCACCGACTTTGGGAAACTGGGGTCGGGGGGGTTACAGTTGGTATCATAGGAAGTTTAGTACAAACCTTGGAATCTAGATTTAGATAAAATCTGCTTAGAGAACATAGATCTGAGATGGACTTTGAGGATTACTATATAAGAACATTCTAGAATTTTGGTATTGTAGAGATTTTGTGAGTTTTCCTAGAAATACATCCATGTCTATATACGAGCAGGTAGAGGCGACTCTGGAATAGATGTACCTAGGGGTAAAACCCGAAAACACCGCTTTGAGCTAAACTTGAACCGGAACTGGTGCACAACAATGGGCCTTGCTGCACTCTTGGTTATGACACTCCTAGGGGATATGCTTAAGATAACTCTAATTTTCTTTACAAATCACTATGAAGGGTTTATGAGTATATAATTCCTCAATGAAAACATTTTTATGATTATGGATTATATCCATAAATAGTTCAATTTATGTTAAGTGTTTTACAAGTATGGAATTTTGTATTTTGATTCATAAACTGGTCTAGTTTATTCCATTGTTTAGAAATGACGCCTAGTGGAAGAAATGGAAACTATATCAATGCATGCACTCTATGTAGGGATTTACCTCATGCTCAAAATAATTATAGTGGAGCTGGTGATACAACTGGTGATGATCAACTAATCACCATACAAGGACAACTCACTCAGGTTATGAATAATAACCTTACCCGTATGGAAAACCCTGATCCACAGTGTGGAGGATCAATTTTAGATCGCTTCATGAGGTAGAAAACACCAACATTCATTGGGAGTACAAATCCATTAGTATCTGATCAATGGATAAGTTCCCTAGAGAAAATATTTCAGGCCTTGGGGAGTAGTGAAAGGGAAAAAGATGTTGTAGTAGTTTATCTCCTCACTGGAGATGCTGATCAATGGTGGTCATTGATTCAAAACATGAAGGAAGATGATGAAGTATAAAATACGGAATTGAGGGAGTTCAAATATCTTTTATTAGAAAAATAATTTCCATGTGACCATCAAGCTGATATGAAAAGGAAACTTCTGAGTCTGATACAAAAGGAGGATGAGAATGTCGCAATGTATGAGGCTAACATTACAAGGTTAGCAAGGTATGCTAGAGATTATATACGTAACCCAAGAAGTAATATTGACCATTTATTTTATTGGTTAAAACTGTTTCTTTGTTGAGCATTAGTCTCAAAATCCTTTTCATCGTATGAAGACATTGTCTCATGTGCTATCAAGATTGAAAAGGAATTATTTAAGACTTATAAATTTAAAGAAAAGAAAGAGAATAAGAGATCTGCTAATCAATCTGGGAATGGAAATAAGTGGAAGAAGGGAAAGTTTGAATATCCATCCTATGGTAAATGTGGGAATAAACACCCTGGGACTTACTTAAAAGGAATTTGAGTCTGTTACAAGTGTGGTGAAAAAATCCACCAAGCTCGTGATTGTAAGGGAAAGAAAGAAGATACCGGTGTCCAATGCTTTAATTGCAGGGATATGGGACAATATGAAAACAAATGTCCTAAGTGTCATGGGAACTTGCCTCAGAAATGGCCAAGGGATGAAGGACAATCTTATGTTATCACTATTGCTGAGGTAGAAGTTCTGAAAGTCGTGGTGGTAGAAAATTTAATGGTTTCCTCAAGTTTAGAAAATGCATTATTTGATTTTGGATCATCGCATTTTTTCATATCTTCCCAGTTTTCTTAGAAAATTATTTTTTTTTCAATTTTATTTAACAAGGTAGTTATCAGTTAAAACTCCTAAGGGAAGTATCATTGCAATAAACTTTTGTGAATCAATCACCATTAGAGCACATAAATGTTCTTTATCCGATGATCTCATCGTCATACCTATGATTGAGTTTGATGTAATCCTCGGTATGGATTGGATTTCAGACCATGATGCGAATATTTATTGTAAAAATGAGGTTACAATTTTTGATGATGATGATAAGGAACACCTTATCTTTTGAGTAGAATCTTCACCACCTAATTCTTATCTAGATCTACCCCCAGTAGCTCAACTAAATTCAATTATTGTGGAGGATGAGAATGAAATGATTATGGGCGAGGAACGCAATGTTCAAATAGAGGATGTACTTATTGTGAAAGAATATGTAGATGTGTATTCGGAAGATTTACATGGACATCCTCCAGAACAAGAAGTTGAGTTTTCGATTGATTTAATTCTTGGATCAAAGCCTATATCGAAGACCCCTTATAGAATGGCCACTGTGGAATTAGTTGAACTAAATAAACAACTAGATGAATTGAGTAATATGGGATTTATTCTCCCAATTGTTTCTCGATGGGGATCCCCTGTTCTTTTTGTTAAAAAGAAAGATGGATCTATGAGGTTATGTATCGACTGTAGGGAGATCAATGCTATAACAATAAAGAACAAGTATCCCTTACATCGCATTGATGATTTATTTGACAAACTGCATGGAGATCAATACTTTTCAAAGATTGACCTTCAGTCGGGATACCATCAGTTGTGTGTGATGAAGGAAGACATTCTGAAGATAGCATTTCGAACCAGGTACGGGCATTACGAGTTTATAGTAATGCCTTTTGGGTTGACTAATGCACCTTCTGTATTCATGGATCTAATGAATAGTGTTTTCAATGAATATCTATATGAATCTATGGTGGTATTTATTGATGATATCTTGTTATAATCCAAAAGCTATGAATATCATGAAAATCACGTTTTCATTATCTTGAAGACTCTGAGAAGACATGAATTATATGGGTCGTTTAGAATGTTTGAATTCTTGTTTCAGGAGAATTATTTTCTTGGCCATATTGTCTCTAAAGATGGAATCTATGTTGATCCTTCTAAGTCCAAGGCAATCCAATAATGTCCTGCACTTATGAGTATAACTGAGGTACGATGTTTTATTGGTTTAGCAGGTAATTATCAACGTTTCGTCCAGAATGTTTCCCGGTTGGCTAACCCATTAACAAAGCTCATGCGTAAAGGGGATAAAATTTTTTGGACAAAAGAGTGTGAAGAATGTTTCGAAAAACTAAATAGAAGATTAGTCAATGATATTATATTGACTCTACCATCAGGGAATGATGGTTTCGTTATTTATAGTGATGCATCAAAGAAAGGAATTGGTTGTGTCCTAATGCAGAATGATAGGGTTATTGCCTATGCATCACGACAGTTGAAAATTCATGAGAAAAACTATCCTACCCATGATCTCGAGTTAGCAGCTATGATCTTTACATTGAAGATATGTGGGCACTACCTCTATGGTGAAAAATGTGAGATTTATACTAATCACAATAGTTTAAAGTATATTTTCTCATAAAAATAAATCAACATGAGGCAAAGGAGATGACTTGAACTAATCAAGGATTATGATTGCATGATACACTACCACCCAAGGAAGGCAAATAAGGTGGCAGATGCTTTGAGCAGAAAAGATCATGGAGTTTTGAAAATGATGAGAATATAAAGGGATCCTATTTTTGTGGATCTAGTGAAGATGGATATGGAAATTACCATGGAAGGTGAAACATCAATACTTTTAAAATGGTTTCCAAACCATCTTTACTAGAAATGATAAAGAGTTTGCAGTCCGGTGATGAAGAGTTTTAAAAGAAGATTAATGCTGCTAATGATGGGAGATTGAATGAATTTGGGTATGAAGATGGAATTTTGGAATTTGGGAAGAGACTTTGTGTTCCAAATATACCTGATCTAAAAAGGGAATTGTTGGATGATACTTATAGTTCCAATTTCTCTATACACCCTAGGAGCACCAAAATGTATAGAGACTTGAAGGAACATTATTGGTGGGACAACATGAAGATGGAGACTTCTGATTTTGTGTTAAGATGTATTGGTTTTCAACAAGTGAAAGCTGGAAGGCAACAGCCTGGAGGAGTCATCCAACCACTACCCATACCTGAGTGGAAATGGGACAATATTAGTATGGACATTGTCATGGGACTACCAATGACTCCTAGAAGGAACGATTCAATATGGTTCATTGTTGATCGTCTTACCAAGTCATCACATTTTCATGCTATAAGGGAAGATTTACCACTTCAACGTCTAGCAAGGATATATATTAATGAAGTGGTGAGACTTCATGGAGTACCACTATTGATTGTTTCTGATCATGATCCCCATTTTACTTCATGATTCTGGAAGAGTCTTCAGATAGCTCTGGATACTGAACTTCATTTGAGAACTTCTTACCACCATCAAATAGATGGACAATCAAAACAAAAAATTCAAACCTTAGAAGACATGTTGAGATCATGCTCACTTGACTTTCAGGATATGTGGGATCAATATTTACCTCTGGTGGAATATTCCTATAATAATAGCTTTTACTCTAGTATTCAGATGGCACCATCTGAAGCGTTACACAGAAAGATATGTCGCACAACAACCTGTTGGGATGACGTTGGTGAAATAAAATTAGTAGGCCTAGAATTGGTGGAGGAAACAATGCAAAAGTTAAAGTTAATCCAAAACCACATCAAAGCAGATCAAAGTAGGTAGAAGAGATATGTCAATAACTAAATTATGGATTTGGAATTTCAGGTAGGAGATCATGTTTTCATGAAGTTATCTCCACGGAAGGGAGTTATACATTTTGGTAAGAAGGGTAAATTGAGTCCTAGGTACGTCGGACCTTTCAAAATTCTAGAACAAATTGGGGCTGTAGCTTACAATTTGGAAATACCGCCAAGTCTCTCCAATGTTCATGATGTGTTCTACGTATCACTTTCGAAGAAATACATGCCTGACTCAATGCATGTACTCAACTATGAGGAATTAGAACTGGAACCCGATCTATCTTATTGCAAAGCACCTGTCAGGATTCTTGATACAAGAGAAAAAGTAATGAAAAACCAGATGACTCATCTGGTAAATGTTTTGTGGATAAACCATAAGATGAAAGAGGAAAAGTTGGAACCCAAGGAACTTATGATGAAGAAACACCCAAGTATTTTCATGCGGTAGTATTCTAGAAATTTCTAGGATGAAATTATTTGAAGGAGGGGAGTATATAACACCCCAAGCTTCCACAGTACGTTTTCCATTGAATAATATAGTAGTGTGTGTGGTACGCATCTTCGAGTTCTAACACACACACCACAACCAATCAAAATACTCATTCTGAATAGTAATACCCACTTTTTAAAATTTTATAAATTTTATCATTCACAATGGACTTCCTTTTTTGATTCAGAATATCGAAATTAGCCTAGGGTGAAATTTTGGTATTTTTCTGAAAACATTCAATTTTTTGATGAATAATGAAAAAACACTGAGTTATAGTTTAAAACCAAATTTTTATTTAAATAAATTTTTATTTTATTTAAAATTAATTAAGGTCAAAATAGATACATAATACATATATATGTTCAATGTAATTATTGTAGTTAGTTTATAATAATTTTAGATATATAAAAATTTTGTTGAACTTCTCACCGTCTTTTACCCAACTCCTAGGAGAATTTGGAAATTCACATAAAACATAATTTTACCACTTTTGTGAGTGAAATTTCAAAAATCGGAGAGATAAGGTTAATATAAATGAATAAAATGTGGTTTGATGAGATGAAAATAATTTTTAGTGAATAGTAGCTTTTTTACTTCTATTTACCACGGTTAAAAGTAAATAGGGTAATTAAGGGTAAAAATGATATTAATTTTACCCTAAAACACGTCCTAATTCTATTGGACAAGTTTATCTCGACCAAAAACAACCTTTGGAATAAAATATTATCATTTAGGTTCACATGGATTAGATTAGGACATTTATTATTACATAATTCAAAGAAGAGTTAAAATAGTTATAATCAAAGTTTATTTACTAAAACATTATTAACATAAAGTTATACAAAAGATAAATTAGATTTTAAATATTCATTAGAAATCTAAAACGATTTCTTACATAATGGTATTTTATTTATAATTTTTATATATTAAAAATTTTAATTTATTTATGACAAAATGGTGATGCAGTAATTACCTAATTAATGAAATATTAAAATAATTGATATTATAAATATCAAAATAAATGTAATTTGAGACTTTTTAGGAATTACACTAATTTTCTAGTTTATTATGACAAATTAGGATTGGTTATATAAATTGTGTTCAAAGTAATAATGCTGTTATGAAATGATCAAAAACAAAATACCCAATACTATCAAAATTGACATAAAAGAGTTTTTTAAAAAATATATTATATTATTAATTAATATTATATTCCTAAAAATATTAGGATCAGCGTAAGGACTTTTATCATGATAGTTGTATCATTAATGGACCACTTGAAGGTATGTTGGATGTATATAGTATGTTTATTAACTATATAATATAAAAATACAAAGTGACATGGTAAGTGTCAAACTAATTAACTAAGTGTTAAAACTAAAAGATAAGGTTTATATAATGACCCAAACCTGTCTAAATTATATTGGTTGAGTGGTTTCGAACCATACCCACGTTAAACTTTAAATAATCCACTTTGGAGCCATTAGAAACCGAATATGAATTTATTTTAAAATAATATTTCTATCTTTTCCAAAGGTGCCCCTCACCCCTCTTATTAAAGGGCACTCCCCCTTCTCACTAATTAACACATTAAAAGATTTTTGGCTCCACAAACACATACCAAAATACTCTCTCAACTTCCCTCAATTCAACCTAGTGGCCTTAGTTTGATCATAAATCCAACCTAAGGAGCCCTTTTGATCAAATCAAAAGGAAGAACCCGAAGAAGAGGTACTTTTTTCACCACCCTCTTTCAAGTTCCTTTCTTCTTCAAATTCTTCTTTCTTTGTTATTCCCATTCTAAAATAATAACTCCAGTATCTTATATATACTTTGATGTTATTATAAATATGGTACAACCATATTCAATATTTTATCCATGCTTTGAATGATATGTCACCATACGTGCGTACGTACGGCTTACCATCTCCACATTGTGGTGTAATTGTTATTCAATAAATTATTATTTGTATGGGTATAATAATGATGTATAATTGATGTAAATAATAAATATAACATGATAATTATTCTGTATATATGATATACCATCCAATTATATATTATTTTAATATAAAAAGAATGATATTTGTGCTCGTGCGTACGTACGGACTACCGTTTCCACGAATGCGATGAGATTCATTCCCCATCGTATCCATTCAAGACTAATTCTCATTTAATGATTAAAATTAATGTTTAAAGACTTGATATCATTCTGAATATGAATAATATACAACTTATCCATGACAAACACGTCTTACATAACAAAACATATAAAATAAAATGAGTAAGTTAACACCTGAAACAATGATAATACTAAGATATTATTAACTAATCAATGTAAAAAGATCATATATGATATCATATTAATGTATATGATTCTTGTATAATTTAATAAAAATTATTTCACCATTATATAGGAGGTAAACCTACCCTCAACCAAGGAAAAGTAAAAGGTAAGTGTTTATTTCACAATCTCTTCATTATCCGAGGTTGTTTATCCGTAATTATCTACTGGGACATCTTTATCATCCACATCCATGTTTCTTAAAAATGTGTTTCAAAACATTCTTATTATTTTACAGAATATGGGTTAATGTAATTTATACCCTTGTTTGACTTTTTATAATAACTTTATAAAGGAATCTTTCCATCATTTTCCAAATAAGGTCATTTTTATCCTTTTCAACAGAATTAAGGTAAGAATGTCTTTTTTAACTTATACGCCAGATGCAGATATTTTCCGCCATTATAAAATCATCGAAACATCCCTTATAAGCTTTCAAGAATATTTTCAAAGTAAATGTTTTATTTTATAATTAGGTTACTTTTATATGATTTCAAAAAAAGAGATCATTGTCTCAAATAGTTTTGATTTCATCTATGTCAACATCCTTTGATGGATTTTAAACTTATTTGAAGTTTATTTATTACGATACAAATCTTCCATATTGTATTGAATGATTTGTGACATGTTTGACTGTGGATGTGTTATTTTTAAACCATTCATGGTTTATGGAGAAAGTATTTTCATTTCGTATGCTAGTTTTAATACGAATGTTTATGTTATGTCTAAACTTGTTCATGTGAGGAATGCATTGGACATAATAATTGACGGGTGGAGCCCGCTATAGCTCCTAGATGCATCAGTAGGTATCATGAGATAAACTAGTGTCTTGGCACAAAGCCTTGACAAAATCTTATTTGTTGTCTTGGCACGAGGCCTTGGCTATGTGGTTATGATAGTATGGCATTATGCATTCCATAATTATGAATGTGGTTATTAATATTGCATGTGATTATTCTACTAATATAATATCCATGTGAATAAGTAAATGTCATTATTTCATTTTATTTTTGCCATATTATGATGAAGTTCATGTTTAAAAGGCTTTTGTTTTAGTTATACATTTCCTTAAATGTTTATGCTTATTTATAACGGTTTCCACTATATTGTTATCCTTACTGGGCTTTTGATCTCACCCCTTTCTATGTTTTATTTTTCCCAGGATGTGAAGAAGTATTTTATGAATGACCTGTAGGGATAGTATAAGGGGATATGAGTGTGGAGGAAAGATGTTGTTGTAGTTTTCAATTTAAGATGTAATGTAAACTTTATGAATGTATCTAGTGTTTCCAAGACTACTAAACTAATCGGTCTTTCGAGACATGATCTTTCTTGTGATCATTCCAATGATATGTACTAATGTACCGACTCTGGGCAACTGGGGTCGGGGCGTTACAGTGGAAACTATGGATGGTTGGGTGTCACTCCTAGTTTATGTATCTCCCCTAAAGAACCTTAATTTTATATTAGAAATGATCTATGACATACAAAAAATGATTTTATATGTGTATGTATACACCAAAATTATGTTTCATATGAAATAAGTACTCCCCATGAATAATGTTATATAATATCTATATTATTCATGTCTTGTGAAATTAATATCCTTATTCTTGAAATCCTCATTTAGATTTTTGATATCTGAGGTATGTTCACAAATTTTTTTGGTCATGTTATCATACACTTATTCTCTTGTTAGTCTTATATATCTACCATGTTTACCCCTAAAGATAATATCATCTCACCACTTTATGTTTTTTTTATCCCCATTTTCTGATGAACCATTTAAAAAATGAGTAAATGAGGGGAGGATCATTAAGGTATATGTTAAAGATCAATCGCTAAGATATAAGATTATTTTTTTCTTGTTTACAACGATACTAAACGGTTACGATCCTTGGGAATATACCATTTTAATGTGTTGAATACTAAATTAAAATGATTTAATATCCCTCCATTTTAGGACGATATATCTATAATTTCAAACAATGTAAGGGTATAATAAATTTTTTTAAATTAGGATGAGAAACATTTAGTGAAATCCTTAAAGAAAATATATAAGGATACATCTAGGGATTTATCTAGGGGGATGAATAAGGTTTAATAGATTTAAAATAAGGTTTCATAATTTTGAAATCCTAAAAGATAAATTTCATGATTATGTCGTTTTATAATAGGATATGTTATACTCATACTATCATTTCAGGTTTTAGTCAATGAAATGAACTTGAATGAACTAGGTTTACATTGAATGTAAAATAAAATTTATTGATGATAAGTTAAATGGGATGATAATTGGAGTGAAGGATGTTGTCATTATCTCTAGTTACTAGTCTTGTAACATGATTATCAATGTATAACCTAATCAAATTTATTACTCACCAAAGAATATAATTGAATACTTTGTTGTGATTTTGGGAAATGGAGACAATGATGTAGAAATTATTTAGTTTCCCCTGTGTCAAGAATGTTCGATGAAGAAATAAAGTAAATTTATTAGTATAATGGAAAGATGTTTTCACTATGAAACATAGGAAAACAATTAGGTAACTACAATGGGGAAATGAATATTTTTGATAACATAATGAATTAGAATAATGGACTACCAAATACATCATCTACGATTGAGTTCCTTAAATGTGGAATGAGTTGGAATTATAGAAATTTTTTTCCTAAGTGGAATTCTTGGAATAGAATATATAATGAGTTAAGAGTAATCAATATATTTATACTGATAATGATACTATAAGAGAAATTTGAAAGGAAAGAGTTATTATATAACAGGATGATGAAGCCATGTCAATGGATTAAAGATGAACTAGAATAATAGAAGTGTTTATGTATTTGGATTCAAGAATTATGAATTGTGAAATATATAATGATTGTTCAGTTTCTTCTTTATGAAATGGATTTACAAGAACCTATCGAATTGATCTGATTTACTGTAAAGGATATGTAATGGAATAATTATATTCATGTGAATCATAATATTAATTGAATTATAACCTTTAATATGTAACTAATACTGTGATAATGATGTTAGTATAAATATTTTTTGGATATGAATAAGTAATTTGGATAGTAGTGATTTTGTTGGAACTATCAAATCATTTATTAAAATTGTGTCTTTATGATAACATTAATGTATTTTATAGAATTACCTTAAATTATCAATATGTTTAATAATCATTGGAATAATAAAGTGTTAATATTATCAATAATATTTTATGGTAGTTACTATTTATCAATGGAATACATGATAATGTCATTCGTATGGATAGCATGTACCCAAAAGGGATACATTATGACATATAGTGGTTGAATACTAAGAGTTTTTTCTTCAAAAATTTAGATACCCTATTTCTAATGTTTTGGACATTTATCTTTGAAGAGTTTTATAATTTTAACCATTTAAATAAAGGTTTCAATTATAATTCATATGAGGATTTAGAGATTTATGAATTTTCTAACCATAAGAGTATTTATGCAAGTTATATAACTTGTGATGACCTTTTTCTTGTGATATAGAAAATTGGAAGGACTCATCATTCTATTTATTGATATCATGACCCGAAAATGCTTTATGATTTTCCAATTCCAAATAATTTCATGTAATTAGTTATGATGTGTAAATGGATAAAAGAACAGAAAAATATGATTTAGGAAGATATAAATTAAGTATATCATCAAAACAACTGCTAATCATTAGGAAAATGATTTTATAAAAATTGTTTCCCCTATTATCATAAATTTTTGAGATATTAATGACCTTTTTGAAGACTCTTTGGTTTATTTATTTTTCATCATTATCATTAACCAAAACATAGTATCTATCACCCCTATCTAATGTTGATTGTTGGATTTCCCTTTTAGGTTGTTGTTATCACTTTAAATTTATGTTTTCATATGTGTAAAACTAGTTATGAGTTACTTTTAGTAACCATTATTTTTCTAACTTTCAATTCTAAAATGATATTTTAGTAATAATTTTTATGATGCATGTTCATATGAATAATAAATTCCTTATTAAAAATTGATAAACAGTGTGAATTTGTAGTGTTAAATTCATTTTAAAGGGTATAATGTTCACCAAAACAATGTGTAAAATATATTTCATTATTAATTTAATCATTTTGAAAAACTTTATTGCGTCCAACACTGAATATAGATTTTTTTTATACCAAATAATTGTGTTTGGATTGTGTTATACACAATACCAAGTCAATTTTTACCTAATATATATAAACATATATTTAATTTTGGCACACACAACAATATTTTGGCATTGTGTTAAACCCAATACTTAGTCCCATTGAATTCTTGTGTTACACACAAT
The DNA here is from genome assembly GCA_963277665.1 of Viscum album. Lineage (NCBI taxonomy): Eukaryota > Viridiplantae > Streptophyta > Magnoliopsida > Santalales > Viscaceae > Viscum > Viscum album. Next base: position 2,143,936 of record CAUJRU010000074.1, read on the forward strand.
ACTGAGTTTTACCGAACTACATTATACTAATAATATTAAATTATAATCATAATAATCACCTTTCCATTATAAAAGATGTTATGAATTAGATTAACTATATTTTTAAATTATGGTTTACATATGTTTATAGAATTAATTGTGTTACTATCAACTATTTATATATGAACACAATAACTAATTGATAAATGTAAATTTATTTTCTATGAAAATTCTTTTCAAATGTACCATAATTTCCTATATTAATAAATAAAAAAACCAATTTTTATGAATTTTTTTTATGATATTTATAAAATATATATTCAATAATATTTTTTATACTCATATAATTGATTTGATTGGTATCAGATAAGAATAAATCATATTTTGAGAAAAAAAAATATGAATTTTTTAAAATTAAATTTTACCAACTTTTAATAGAATGTGTATTTTAAATATAATGGTTGAAATATTTATTATATATATTTATTCAAAATAAAATTAATTTTGAAATCATAATATAAAAATTTATTTTAGGTGACTACTTGTTATATTTTGAGAATTTTCATTTTTTAATGAAAACTAAATAACATTGTTGAAAACATCCTTTTAATCTAATTCATTTATATAGATAAATTATATAATGAAAAAACATTTTCATTATCGTAAAAAAATAAATTAAGGGGAATAATAACCATTAAACATGACCAAAAGCTATTTTCTAGACATATCAAAAACTAATCCACACGTGTATCTAAAATAGTCCTTTATTTCATTCACTTTATATAAGATATTCTCTCAACAGTGATTACCCTTTTATATTTACATGAATTCCACACATCCTCATCTTTAAAAAAGCACTCACCCCACTCGCTTCATCACACCAATCATGACCATTATATAGTAAAAAACTAAAAAATTATCCTTCAAAATTTACACAAAATAATATATATAGATAAATTGGGGATGAAATCTATCCATGTAATCCCTTTGCTGCAAACTAAAAAAAGATACCCAAAAAAGACGTAACATCTATCAACAATCACTTTTGTATTATTTCATTCACAACCTCATTAAATATTATAATCCATTGATTATATAATAATATAAGTATATTGAATATAGTTATATTTTTTAATTCAATTCTATGATCTATAGTCTCATACAGTTCCATAAAATGGGATCCTCAATCATTTTTTATTTGTATGGAGAACTATGGCCTCACAAACTGATATTGTTTGTTCTTCCATTACCAACTTTAATGAATGATAATAATGATGGATTTACTATTATTATATGATATATATTATATTTATGATCTATTTTATCATTTTTAATCTTTATATAACACATATATTCATTCTTTCTATTTTTTGGGAATAGGATAACTTCGTTTGTGGATGTATGGATAACCACCTGCTCAAGGGGATGCGATTCATTCATAGTTTACAGGAAATGAATTAAAGATAGGATTATTAAAATTATATGATATATAAAATAATAATTACTCTTTAATGATTAAATATTTTTATGTAATTATATTTCTTTTATTACTTACATTCAATAAAACATGAAAACTGAAACGATGATCATGTGTACGTACGGTATACCGCCTCCATGAACGGTGTATTGAAATTCACATTTATAACATTTATATATTATTATAAATAATTATATAATAAATATAAATGATATTTATATCATTTTTTAAATCTATAATTATGTAAATCATGATCTTTCTATGAGGATTGTGAATAACATGTCCAACCACGCATGAAAAATAATGCGATTAGCACCCGAAAAATAATTTTAGCATAGAATTGTTAATAATAGGGTAATATAAATTCATTATAAAATCATATATTGTATGATATAGAATAATATGGTTCTATGTTAAATTTATAATTAAATTATATTTATTATACAAGAGTATTGAATGTGTAGTAAGAAAGTCAAGATATAAATTAAGGTCTTCTCATCTCAGTTTTAATTTTGTGAGATATATGACATATTTACCAATTATTCATTTTGTGTGGTGTATATACTAACGTATGTCATGTTATATCATAATTTAAATTATTTCATGAGATTATAGTTTTCAATTGATGATATCCTTTCACAAACCTAATGATTCAAAAGTCACTAAAGTTGTAATGGGATTTCTAGTCTCACGTTTATTTTTCGATACATATGCCTTATTCTCCTCTCATTTATTTTGTGTGAAGAATATAATTCCATTGAATGTATGATATGGTTATTCTAATAAAATTTATGGGTATTTATATATCAATTTTATTATCACTATTTCATTGTATTTTTATTCCAAAAGATACCAAATTTGTAAGATAATTTTGTCTCAATTTTCCTTCCCAAAGACACATGTTATGTTATAAACCTAAATTATTTTATGTGGTTTATATAGTAAAATTTTAATTTTTACATCATGAATTTCAGAATCTAAATTCAATTTTATGATTCAGTTAATTTTATTCTCTCATATGAATAATTATTCAGAGTTTCAATTATTATGACAGATTATTTCAATAATTTAACCATTTATTGGGATTGTTTATAATTAGGCTTCTATTGATAAAATTTTATGTTCAATATCTCAATAATTAAAAATAATTTTTTTCTCATATAGTTATTCATGATATTTTCTGATAAATGTACCATTTTCCTATTATTTTTTAATTAATAAAATTAATAAAGTTTCTTTTTAAAAATCGTAGATTATTTATTCCTTCGGTTAGGAATAATTTTTTTAAATAAAATGTTTTCTAAGAAAATAAAAAAAAAATTATTAAATGAAAATTTTATAAATAATCAATGAAAATGTATTTTTATAAAAAAAAATTGTTTTAAAAAGAAATTTATATTTTTTTAAAATCATTCTTTATATGTTTTCTCTATTATTTTCAATTAAAAATGATATCAAGAAGTTTTTGTTTTTTTTAAGATGGATATTATATTTTACTAAATAAAATTTTTAAAAGGTTTTTAATTTGTCCAGTATATGTTTAAAAAATGGGTTTTAGAGATACTGATGTTATTAATTTAATTATATTAACAATTAAAATTTCTAATAAATGTTATGTTCCAAATGATCTTTTAACATTATTATCCATCTAATATAACAATCTTCAAAATATTATATTATTTAATTGTGATATGATCCTATGATTAAGTTGATATTATTTCATAGAATTATTTATGTGTTTATGGGATGATGTTTTTTAACCTATTTCTTCTCTAATGGTCAATGATGTTTCAATCAGATTGTTATGAACCCTATTTATTTTCATTGTGAAATCATCTATTAAAGATATTAACATGAAACTCATTTCCTTAACATAATTTTATAATTTTATAAAACAATAGTTAATTTTTTGATTTTTTATGATGGTTTGAAATATCATTATAAAATATTCATGTTTTGGTTCATGGAAATGTATTATACAATGTAGTGGCCCAGATAAATCAAGGTAATCCCATTATATCTTATATGATGGGGTGTCCTAGATAGCATTAGGCTAGCCCATTAAAACATGTAAAATGTTGTTGCCCATATAAGACAAAGTAATAATATTATAACTTATACTATGTGGTGGCCTAAATTGCATCGGGTAAACCCTTTTCATTTTATACAATAAGGTGGCCTAGATTGAGGTGGGTGAGATAATTATATAAAACAAATAAATTTGGTAAATATTTTTATCTTGTAAGATAATGATTGAAAAAATTAAACAATCTCGATCCACTATAGAAAAAATGTATAACCAGATCCACTATAAAGAATGAGATATGTCTACAGATGGTGGTGTTTGCTGCCCAATAGGTGTTTCACTATGAAGTTCCTAGGAATGTTGTTTCAATGATCAATGACTTATTAAGAATAATATTTTTAGGCTTATGTGTACCCAAAAGTCAATATATTATGAAAAATATATGCCCTCAGGACATATGTTCTATGATTCCAATATGAAATGTGTCTTGGGAATTGAAAATTTTAGGACATTAAAATTGATTGTGATTTTTTGTTTACAATATATAATCTTATAATGATATGATCATGTTGTTATGACCTTATGATTTTATTCTTATATAACTCTATTTTTAACCCTTATTGAGAATATGAGCTCACCCAATTTTTATGTTTCTTCACCCCTAGATATGGATAATGGTTCAATGTAGGAGTAAAAATGGGGAACATCATTAAGGGATATATTGATGAATTATCAACAGGATGAAATATTATGTTTCAATGTTTCCAAATACACTAAATTATTGTGGTTCTTGGGCATGTCCATTTTTAACATGATGGATATTCATAAAAAAATTTGTTATATACAAGTATTCTATAGATGGGTTTCAATATTGTGAATGTTACCTTCCATATCTGAAATATGAAACTCCTTGATGTTTTAATGTTAAAAATATTCTAATGTATATTTTTTGTCAATTTTTTATTTAAATTATTCATATAAGAACATATGAATTCTTTATTAGACATCCCATTTCAATATATTTTTTACTATGGATTGAAACTCTATTCATTGGATTTAAAATATTATATATTATTATCCATGGAAATTTCATTATTCATTTAAAATATAATACACATATTTTCTTTAATCCATAAATTATTAATCTAGTAAAATAGTTTGAGGTGTAGAACATTTTCATTATCCAGCCATTTTTTATGTCTTCCCCCTATCACTATAAGATAATGATCATTTTATTGAATATAATACATAAATAATTTAATAACATGCCAACTAAATAACCTCAATTAATTCACACTTCTTAATATGAATTATACATATTGTAATTTTACATTTCATTTGACATTAAATATCATTCTATTTATATGATTTTAAGGTCATATAAAGGTCGGTATTAGACAACCATCATTTCATATGACATTGAAAACGTATTGAATACGAAAAATTAGTAGGTGAGGAATATTCATATGATGTATTGTCAAACTATGATGCTTGATCTAAATTTCATAACAAAAATAATGTTTTATGCTCCATTAAAAGTCACATGATAACAAAAAATCAATACATGTGTCTAATAAAAAAAATATGTTCGTTTTATCATGGGAGAAAGATCATATGGACCATCTTCAAGGAAATATGAAATTACATAATCTATTATGGTGGAGTATTATGAGAATGTAATATCTAATTATATATTTTATAAGATTTATATGTAATAGTATGTTATATATTTAATATCTACATATCTAGAGTCAATTTTAATAACACCAGTGCTTCATCAAACTTATATCAAGAATACATAATTTATATAATTAACCACAAAATAATATCAATTTCTCATTCTTCAACTGATACAATAATGTGCAGATTCAGATATTTGTGGATCATCTCTAACTTTTTTAAATAATAACTTTATCATGAAATACATCTAATTGCAGCTCAAAAATTAGTTTTCCACTAAACTATTCTTACAGTTATTGTTTAATATACATACAATACTATTAGCTATCAATATTCTCTATGAATATCATCATATTAGCTATCATATATTACATTATTCATTATAATTATTATTCATAAATTTATCCACATGTCTAGAACCATTCAAAGTAATTTACTCCTATTATACCTCAAAAATATATATATGTTCATTTCTAAAACTCAACTACACGTATTTCCATGTTCTAAAATACCAATAATACTTATTGGAAAATAAAATGAAAAAATCCATCAATAGGAACACAAAAAAAATTCATAATTTATAACATTATTTCACATTTTGTTCTTATATATTTAATTATTTTATAACTATGTATTTCTCCATGGAAAACATAAAATAATTATTTTTTATTATATTTTATTATATCATAGCATAATTATTTTTTAATGAATAACTTTTTGAAATATGTAATTGATGACTGTTTTCCCCAAATTGATTATATATTAGGGATATGTAAATTATTATTCATTTGATAAAAAGATAAAATATCTTATTTTTAGTGTTCGAACTTCATGATATGTGAATAATAATAAGGGACATATTTAAGAAAAAGAAAATGATATTACACAAGTAATAACGTATTGTTAATATATTGAAATAAAATAGTATGGACTATTTATTTTTATTACCATAACCATATTCTATATTACCTTTATTTTATATATATATTTATAGTATTGGAAGGTTTTTCAATAATAATTTTATTGGAGTCTATGTTATAGATACTGATAGTTTTGTAAGATGATGTGGCTGATGGAGTTTACGGAATTTAAGGTTAATAAATTTGATTAATATGTGTACGAAATGTTGTGATTCATATTTTTAGATGGATATTTGCATTTGTTTATAATGTAATTTATTTTGTTAAATTTTTAATCTTGTGTTTAAAAAATATATAGAATGTGACAAATCATTAGAATATATTAGATGGGTTTTCATCAATCATTATTTTTTGGAGCACCTAAATCGTAGAAGAGTTCTTATGACCCATAAATACTAGTCATTAAATTAACAATGTTATACCATATTAAAATAAGACAGATTGGTTGTGGGTTACAATAGATGATTTATAATTACATTTCAAATATAAAGAGCAATAGGAAATAGAGGGACGTATTGAAAAACTAAAATTCAATTTTTATTATTTTTGATGGAAATATCCATAACATATTTGTTACAACATGTATGTTTCATTTTGGAAAATGAAGAATAAGTTTATTATCGTTATTCCCAAAATCTCGAAACTATGGAGAACAACACCACATTAATGTAAGTGATTTAATGATGGAAGTTGATTTTCAATGTAATTGAATATAGGATTACATTCCCCAATGAATAAGACTAATCAAAAATACCTAAATTTTATAACGAAACTATGATACAAAGAGGATAAAGCACCCTGATAAAGGTTGACCAATGAAAATAAAACAGTTATAATTTATTTCATAAATTATAAGAGTTATATATTAAAATGGGAGATTAAAAGTCAATTAATGGATGGTTTTGAAGAAGTATTAGTGGTGTATATTGTGTCTATAGTTGATTCATATATTAAAGATAAAATTTATCTTTTTAAAAACAATACAGAAAATTGTAGTTATGAAGAAAAGGAAATATATAAAATAATTATAAATTTTTAAAAAATTAATTATATTCCAATGATGATATGAATCATTGAAAGGAAAAGATATCATAAAAAATTGTATGTGAACAAAAACATGAAAATAAATGTTTAAAACCCCACTAAAACTAATATTAAATTTATTTAATAATTCTTCTAGGTGTTGTTCAAAACACATCATTGTACTCATTATCTCAAAGGGGGTGCAATTTGAATAGTAGTGAGATTTCCCCTAGATCATTAGTACTCCCTTCCAAAAAAATATCATCCAGGATAAATAGTGTTAATACATAGTATGTCAACATTCTATTTATGTATACACATTAGACTAATCCTTTATATTGAACTGATTATAACTTATGCATTATATATTTTTTTCATTACATTCATATGTCACATGTGGTTACAAAATTATAGGATCTTATTATTTTTATTAAGTTTATATCAATATCCATTGAAAATTAAAATATTACATTTTACCCATATTCTCCCCTCCCCTATAAATGTTTTTTGGGAATGTGTGTCCAAAAGTTATATTTATTCCATGAGGTTAATTATATGATGAATTTATTATTGGTATGTAACATGTGGTTAAAAATAAATATTGTTTTTTATTTATTGGTTAAAGAATAAAATATGTAATAATCATGTTAGATCACATCTATAATCCCTCATACATGATTCTTTTTATTATTCATTACTAGGAATACGATTCAACAAAACTACTTCATCTTCATTGATTGATGAAAATAATGGATTTCCTTACAATATTTAAAAGGATTAAAAAGATATAGGCAGTCCAAAATTAATATTTATCTATATATTTTTTATATATTCCCCATAAAAAAATACATTTGGGATAGGATAACAAATATCAATGTCGTGGATAACAAGGTAAATGAGGCTATGATTAATTCTATAAATAACAATATCAACAATTCTAAAATGATCCCATATGAGAAGATTGATTAGTTATTTGATAAATATATAGATGTTATGGAATTTATACATATTCATAGTGATCATGTGGTATATATTGATATTATGATTATGATTACTTAATTATTAGCTTTCTATTAAAATTTCATAATGTATGGAATTTATGGATAAGATCTCTCAAATATTACTCTTGATGATCATCATGGAAATATGGTGGCATATAAGACACTTGTACAACCCAAAATATCCATTTTTGATACATAATAATATATTTCACCCAATGTAATAGAGAATCATGCAATGGATGTATATAGAGTCCATGATGAAAATATTATTGATTAATGTTTACCCCATGTCTCTATAATATTTAAATCTGGAAAATTTTTATTAAAATTAAAATTATTATTTTATAATTCAAATTAGTTGAATGATTGGAATGTTATAAAAGGTTGATCAAGAAATCAATGAAATTGAACTAAAAATTAATGGCATAAACACTATAAATATAGTAAATTATGGGGTTAAACAAAAAAATTAAAATATCAAATGGTAAGAGAATACATTAGGAAAAGTTTTTAAGTAAGGAAGAATAAAGATGTGATAAGATACTTAATGTGAATAAAGTTGAATTAAACTCATATTTTGAAGATTTTTTGATGAAAATCAATGGATAATGTAAGTTTAAATATGAAATGGTCAACCCAACGTAGTTTTTGACATTAAATTTGATCATAATGGATATCTCAAAAAACTATTTATAGAATGAATGAATAATAATAATAATATAGGATTTATAAATGAAGTAAAATATACATTGATCCACATGAGGATAAGATTATCCAAATGAATAAACTATTATAATATAATGAATTATCATAAGAAATATCCAGATATGAAAAACCATTCAGGAAAAATTTGATGAAAATGATAAAATGATCATAAAATGATTCAATAAGTAGAATATACCAACGGTCTGGCAAAACATTGGGTGATAATGTGTGGAGATAGGCATATACCAACAGTTTCCTTGAAACCACTGGGTTAGACATGTAAAAAATTTAGATTCCCTATGGTTTTGGCCAACCGTTGCAATAAAGAAGTACCAAAAGATACAAATCGTAGGTAAATGAAACTCTATAACCTATACCAATGGTTTAAAACCTGTTGGTATATTAGTTTAAAAATGGTTTTCCACCAAACATTGGTATATATTATACTTAATACCTATATACTAATGGTTCAAGATCCATTTGTATAGTGTCTTACACATGGGTTTATATGAACCATTGGTATAGAAGGATTATTCAGATTTATACCATTGGTTTATAAACTGTTGGTATATACCACTCCAGGATTACAGCACTATCCTAGCTTCCTTCCCTATTTCCTGTACATAAGCCTCCCCTATTGTATCCCCTGTAGAGCCTCTACCAAAGTACACAGCAACCTATATCCCCTCTTTCTTCCCCTCTTCAATATATATAATTCAACACCTGATCATAAAAAAGGATATTCAATAATTATCGGACACTTGAAAATATAGAATTCATAAAAACATTCAAAAAACACACATTCCAATGATACAATGTATATAATTAAAAAAACATTAATAGGGGATGTACAAGGGTTGGGGTGTCCACGGGGGTTGTCCAAGGGTGTGGGGGTGTCCAGGTGTGGGGGTGTCTTAGGGGTGGGGGTGCCCATGGGTGTGAGGGGTTTCCAGGGGGTGGGGGTTGTCTAGGGGGTGGGGGTCATCCAAGGGGTAGGGGGTGTCCAAGGGTTTCATGGATTGTGGGGCATGTATAAGGGTTTGGGGGTTGTCTAAGGGAGTAGGGGTCTCCTGGGATGGGGGGATGTCTCGGGGGTGGGGGATGTACAGTGGGGGTGGGTGTCGGGGGGGGGGGGTTGTCAAGGTGGTGGGGACTATCCAGGGGGTTGGGGACTGTACAAGGGGGGAGGGTGTATCTAGGGATGGAGGGTTGCCCAATGTGGGGGGCTGTCTATTGGATTGGGGGTGTCCTAGTGGTGGGGGTTTCTAGGGGGATGGGGTGTCCAGGGAGTGGGAGGGAGGTTGTCCGGGCAATGGAGGTGTCCTGGGGGGTTGGGGGCTGTCCAAGGGGTCTGGGGTGTCAAGAGGGTGGGGGTGTACCGGGGATCAGGCGGCTCTCTAGGTGGTTGGGGGATTTCTATGGGGGTGGGGGGAGTCCGGGGGGGTGGGGTGATGTCCATGGGGGTGGGTTGTCCATGTTGTGGTGGGGGTATCTAGGGGTGTGGTGGTGCAAGGCGGGTAGAGGGTCTCTCTAGGGGTTTTGGGGTTGTCCATGGGGGTAAGGGTTCCTGGGGGGTTTTCCATGGGTGGGGGGATATCCAAGGGGTGGGGGATGTCAATGGGGGTGGTGCTGTCCAGGGGTTGGTGGGGGTGTGTCCTGTTGGTGTGGTGGTGCCCATGGGGGATAGAGGTGATATCTAGGGGTTGGGGCTGTCCAAGTTGGTAGGGTGGGGGTGTCTAAGTGGTGGGGGTATCCACAGGGTGGGGGTGTCGAGGGGGTGGTGTGTCCAGGGGGTAGGGTGGTGTCCAGGGGTTGGGGTGGCGGGGTGGTGGGGTGGGGGGTCCAAGTGTGTTGGGGGTGTCCATGTGGGGTGGGAGGACTTTATACGATTGTGTGATGCTGTCGTAGGGGGTAGGGGGAGTCCAGGGGAGGCATTTCTAGGGGTGGGGGTGTTAATGGGGTTTGGGGTGTTTAGGGGGTGGGGGTTTTCCAGGGGTGGGGGTTGTCCAGGTTGGTTGGGGAGCTGTACAGGGGGTTGGGAGGGTGTCCAAGGGTGTAGGGGGTGTCCGAAGGGTGGGGTGTCGAAGCGACGGGTTGGGGGGGGGATGTCCAGGTGGTGGGGGTGTCCAAGGAGGTGGGTTTATGTCCAGGGTGGGGTGGTGTCCAGGGGCGAGGGATGTCTAGGGGTTAGTGGACTATCCACTAGGGAAGGGGGTGTCCGGGGGTGCAGGCTTTCCAGGGTGGGGGGGGGCTGTCCATGGGGGTGGGGAGTCCAGGGGGTGGGGGTGCCCTGGGTGTGGGTCTATGTCTAAGGTTTTGGAGGAGGGATGTTTGGGGGGTCAAGTGTCTAGTGTTTGTGGGGAAGTCGAATGGGGCATCGGTTGTCTAGGGGGTGGCGGTCTCCAGGGGGTCGGAGGGCTGTCCAGGGGGGGTGTAGGGGTTGTCCAAAGGGGTGGGGTGTCTTGGAGGGGTGGGGGAGTCAGGGTGGTGGTGTCCAATGGAGGGGTGAAATAGTCCCAAAAATCATCAATCTAGTATTATTATTTAAATATAATTAAATACAAATAATGTGACCTACCTAATTACACATTCATTTAGGCACAACAATCAACTAAATCAAATTTCAGTAATATCAGTAAAAAATGTAACAGATCAATCTTCCGTTCATAATTATCACTATCATCACTATCTTCATAAGTTTCACCCCAACCTCATCATTATCCTCATTATCCTCCCCACCCTACTCAACACCCTCCTCCTGACTATTGTAATCTTCCTCATCCCCCTCCTCGCCCTCCTCCCCAGCACCCTCCTCCTCCACCTCGGCCTCCTCCTCGCCCTCCTCCTCCTTCACCACTCCCTCCTCCTCACCATCGTCTCAACCATCGCTCGAACATCCAACTGGTGAACCATATATATAATTCATCAATGACATATATTCATCACAAGTTATACTGGCCTCTAGAGCAAGGGTTTGATGTAAAACATTTATCAGTTCCATAAGTGGATTATTTTCCCTAGAAAACTATTCTGCCATCTTTTTGGCCATTTATCATCTTGTTCCGCTTATTCCATAACCTTTTGGAAGATAGTGGCACTACAACTAATGTTTGAGTAGGGCCAATACCTCGTCGAGACAATACTCTTCCTCGGTCGGCAACGTACTCTTCTAGGGTGCTCATCTCCCAACACCTGATGTAAATGATTGTTTGGACACAAATTGTCTGGTTCCTGGGCATCAAGGGCCTATTAAATATCCTATAAGAAATATAAATAGATAATTAAGTTAAAAATAGATATTAAAATTTGAAATAACAAAGTAAAACTTACAATCTACTTCAATGTCAGTTTATTAACCAATCTTCCATCTTTCATCTTTCTACTAGAGCAAAACAGTTTTTCTCGAGGCACACATCATTCAATATTTAATGTTATCATCTAAAATAAGATTTAATGTTGGAATCCATAATTTAAAATAGGTTACCAATAATTAATTATATAACTAGAATTATATAAAAAACTGTCATAACATCTATCTCTCATGATCT